>CM021109.1:90081274-90137687 GCA_007115665.2 Sequoiadendron giganteum
CTCTTAATCCCTCAACCCTCACCTCAGCCCTTAAACCCTAATCCCTCGACCCCTATACCCTCTTAATCCCTCAACCCTCAACCCTCAACTTTAATCCCTCAACCCCTATACCCTCTTAATCCCTCAACCGTCAATCCTTAAATCCTAATCCCTCAACTCCTATAACCTCTACTCTATAACCTATTAATCCCTCATCCCTAAACCCTAAACCCTTAAACCCTAACCCATAAACCCTCTACCCTCTACCGCCAATCCTATACCCTGTACCCTCAACCCTAGTCCCCCAACCCTCAAAACCACTTAGTAAACTCTCTACCCTAATCCCTCAACCCTCTTGACCCTAAAACCCTCAACTCTTAAACCCTTAAACACTCAACCCTAAACCCTCGACCCTCAACCCTAACCCCTTAAACCCTAAACTATTAAACCCTTTGCCCTCTACCCTCTAACCTCTACCATCAACCCAATACTCTCTACCCTAAAACCTAATACCTCATCCCTAATCTCTCAACCCCTATAACCTCTACCCTATATATTAGACCCTCAACCCTAATCCCTCGACCCTATACCTTAAACCCTCAATATTCAACCCTCTACCCTTAAACCCTCTACCCTTTACCCTATACAGTAAACACTCAACCCTCAATTCTCAACCCTCAACCCTTAATCCCTCAACCCTCAATCCTTAAACCCTAAACCCTCTACCCCTTACATTGGACCCTGATCCTAATCCTTCAACCATATACCCTCAAAACTATACCCTAAACCCTCTACCCTCAACCAAGTAAACTCTTAACCCTAAACCCTTAACCCCAAACCCTTCAACCCTAAACACTTAAACCTTAAACCTTCTACCCTATACCCTCAACCAAATACCCTCTACCATCAAACCTATTCCATCAACCCTCAAACCTTAAACCCTAATACCCTAGAAACCATCAACCCTATAGGTCCTCCATCCTAATCCCTCAACCCTATACCCTCAACCCCTATCACTTTCTCTCTATCTATACATCTCACCTCTCCCTCCTTCCCTCCCTCCCACCCTCTCTAATTGTCTCTATGTACCGTCTCCCTCTTTCTTGCATACCTCTTGTTCAATCAATCCCTACCACCCTCTCTCACTCCCTCTCTCTCACACTCCCTCTCACTACCTATCTCTCAAGTCTCTCCCTCTCACACTCTCAAGTCTCTCCCTTTCCCACCCTACCTACATAACCCTCTCTTTCTCTTTCTCTCTCTCTCTCCCTCTCCCTCAATTCTCTCTCTCCCACGCACCTCTCTGTCTCTTCCTCTCCATCAATTCTCTCTCTCCCTCCCTCTATCCCTCCCACCCCCCCTCTCTCTCTCTCCCTCTCTCTATCCCTCCCACCCTACCTAGCTAAGTTCCCCTCAATCCAACCCCTTCTCTCCCACTCCCTCTCTCTTAAACTCTCACTTCGACCCCCTCTCCATCTCTCTAGACTCTCTCTAAATTCTCCCTTCATCTAAAGGCATACATACAAGCATAAAACATTTGCACATATAATCTTACATCCATACAAGCATACATACATACATGTACATAAAAATATATCAGCATACATTAATATATTAGCATTTTACATAAATTAAGACATAATGTGAGCACGTTATAATGTGCTAGTAGACATGTTCCCCGCAGAAGCAAGAACCATGTCAAAAGTGAGATATAACAAGAGCGCTTTATAACGCGCTCTCGTTATAGTGCACTCCCGTTTTATCTTACTTTGAGAATTATTGAACTTTAAGCTTGGTATTGCCTTGGAATTCCAACCCAAAGGTTTGAAGGGCATTCCCAATGACCAGAGACGTATTTTTAAAAAATTCACCATATTTCTCATAATCAAGTTCGTGCTCACCGTCAAGATTGCACGTGGTTCAATATCGAAAAAATCGAGCACATGCGTAATGTTGGGTTATCTCTTAGCTATCCAACGATATAATTTTTTGCACTTTCTGAAAATGTTAAGTCTTTCATCCATAATTTATTTTATCTATATGTCTTTTTTTTGCCAAAAAGTAGCGTTTGGTATTTTATTCGTTATAAATTAATCGTTCATGAATTTTTCAAATAAATTACATTTTTAGAAACTAGACTCCATTCTACAAATTTAAAAAATTAAAAGAAAAACAAATCAATTAGTTTCCAAAATTTGTAGGGGTAGCACGGCCAAAATTCTATTTTCAGGATATGTCCACTTCGCAAATTAGTAAAAAATCAAATATTCATTAAAAAATTATCAGAAAAATCGTGCATCAACTACATACTATTAGCTAACTTATGACCATTGCGATTTTAAAAATACTAAAAAAAATTTCATCGTACAAGGGTCGTACAAGAGTTGCTATGCTATGTTTTTCTGACAAAAACAACACCAATTTGTGTACGTCGCTCGTTTGAACCCATTAATCTCAATCATTTTCAAAATAAATTAGTAGTTTAGAAAGTAGACTCAGAGCACTTGAATCCTTCTTTTCCTTCCATCTCAAAATTTTGAGTCTAAGTATCCTCAATCTCACATCCAAGGTCAGTATTTCCTGATTTCAAAAAAAAGTTGTCCACTTAAGTCCCCTTTTTGGGAACCATCTTGGTGCACTTACCTAGGTATGACATTGCAGAGGAACAAAAATGATGGAGGATGTTTGATAAGTTGGGAGGATTTTACTAGAATCTTGATTCACCCACGGCAGACACCAACATTCGATAGTTGTTAGTCGTATACTTCAGGGCATTAACAAAGCAAAATCATAACTCTTCCTTTGTTGGAGGACTAGCAAAATATTAAGTTACGAGGAGTGATGAGTCTATATTTTGGCCTAGTTAGGGGGTAGAATCTCTTGTTATTTTCTAAAAATCACTACAAAATTTGATATTCTATACTGGAACTTTTATATAATTTCTCTCAATCATAAGAAATTACTCTACAAACATGATTGAAATGCTAAGTTGAGAAATGCAGCCGCCAACCGGTCAGGTTGAGGAGTCATGCGAAAGCCAACTAAAGACGATGACAGAAGAATATTGTGTCAGCCGCATGTGACTACTTTGCACCAATCTTTAATGGCATTGAGCATTGTGAACGTTACTGTAGTGGTCGAGTCCACGTCTGGGCATGCATGTCTGAATGAATTCCGTTTCATGAATAACCGCTCTTTCCAGTTTCTTCTTGTTTTCCCTAAATTGGATCCTCTCAGTTATTGGGAGTTGATGGACGTATTTAGTTGATAAGTAAGGCTTGAATCCTCCTTCCTCATGCTAGCAAGTTACTAAGTCAATCACCAAGTTCTTGTACAAGCTAATAATCAACCATACTTTCGTAATTGCATTTTTTGATGAATGAAATAAGATTCTGAGTTGAGTATCTGAGTTTTCCTTAGTTTAGAGGATACTCATCCAAGGGGGTCCACTTGGTGAGTAATTTTTTCCTTTAGTTTAGTTAGATTAGTGTTAGTTTATGTTTAGTACTTAGTTAAGATTTTATGAATTGACTGTTCTTGAAGCCACTAGAATTCCATTATGTGACTATTCCTATAGCCAAAGTAGGCAGAGTAATTTCCTATTGGATGCTTAGATTTTCCTTCCTATTATGCATAATAATTTTAGATTTGATTGAGTGATGGTCAACATTTTATTTGTTTCCTTTCGTGCAGTTTACTTTCAGCATTAAGTCTTTGTTAGTTATAGGATGAAGATGTCTTCTTTGAAATTCCTAGTGTACATACTGTGCTGACCCATTTCAAGTTCACATCCCTAGGTTGATAATTTAAATGTACCTTCATGGTGGTTAAGACAGCTATTTAGGTGAGATGTCCAATCTATGAATCATGGTTGTAAGGGCTTAGTTATTAAAATCATTATAGGAGGCTGACACTCAACCTAATCCTTCAGCCATATACCCTCAAACCTATACCTGAAACCCTCAACCATACACAATTTAACCCTTAACCCTTAAACCTTCTACCCTCTACCCTCTACCTTAATCCCTCAACCCTATACCCTCAACCCAATACCCTAAATCATCAACCCTATACGTCCTCCACCCTAATCCCTCAACCCTATACCCTCAACCCCTATCCATTTCTCTCTATCTATACATCTCACCTTTTTCTCTCTCCCTCTCTCCTCCCCTCTCTAATTATCTCTATCTACCCTCTCCCTCTTTCTACATACCTCTTGCTCAATCAATCTCTGCCACTCTCTCTTATTCCCTCTATCTATCTCTCTTTATCTCCCTCCCACTACCTCTCCATCGCTCCCTCTCTCCCACTCCCTCTTAGGGTTTAGGAATTAGGGTAGATTTTTTTATGGGTTTTAAGAGTTTAAGAGTTGAGGGTAGAGGGTATTGGGTTGAGGGTAGAGACCCAATACCCTCTACCCTCAACCCTAGTCCCTCAACCCTATACCCTTAACCCAATACTCTAAATCATCAACCCTATAGGTCCACCCTAATCCCTCAACCCTATACCCTCAAACCATAACCCTTTCTCTCTATTTATACATCTCACCTCTCTCTCCCTCCCTCTCTCCCAACCTCTACCTCTTTCTATGTACCTCTTGCTCAATCAATCTCTACCACTCTCTCTCACTCCCTCTATCTATATATCTCTATCTCCATCCCACTACCTCTCCATCTCTTGGCCTATTTGAAGAAATGGATCTAAGAAATGGAGTCTCAATTTACATCATAGGGAGACCCTATTTCTTGGACCCATTTTTCAAGAAGGTCACTACATTGCCAATTTCATCGAATTGGCAAGCTAGTGGGCCCACTAGCTTGCCAATTTGGTGAAATTGGCAACCTAACTTGCCTATTTAAATAAATGGGTCCAAGAAATGGGGTCTCTCAGTGATTTACATCACCAGGAGACCCCATTTCTTGGACCACTTTTTTAAAACAAGCCACTACATCACCAATTTCACCAAATTGGCAAGCTAGTGGGCACACTATCTTGGGAATTCAATGAAATTGGAAACCTAACTTGCCCTATTTGAAAAAATGGGTCCAAGAAATGGTGTCTCCCGATGATTTACATCACTTAGAGACCCCATTTCTTGGACCCATTTTTTCAAACAGGCCACTACATTGCCAATTTCACCGAATTGGCAAGCCAGTAGGCCCACTAGCTTGCCAATTCGGTGAAATTGGCAACCTAACTTGCCTTGTTTGAAAAAATGGGGTCTCGTGGTGATTTACGTCACCATGAGACACCATTTCGTGGACCCATTTCTTCAAATAGACCACTACATTGCCAATTTCACCGAATTGACAAACAAGTGGGACCACTAGCTTGCAAATTGGGTGAAATTGGCAACCTAAATTGCCCTGTTTGAAAGAATATGTCCAAGAAATGGGGTCTCCTAGTGATGCAAATCACCGGGAGACCCCATTTCTTAGATCCATTTTTTTTTTTAAAACCACTACATTGCGAATTTCACTGAATTGGCAAGCCAATGGGCCCACTAGCGTGGCAATTCAATGAAATTGGCAACCTAACTTTTCTGTTTGAAAAAATGGGTCCAAGAAATGGGCTCTCCTAGTGATTTGCGTCACCGGGAGACCCCATTTTTAAAAAAATATGCCACTACATTTCCAATTTCATCGAATTGGCAAGCCAATGGGCCCACTAGCTTGGCAATTCAATGAAATTAGCAACCTAACTTTCCTATTTGAAAAAATGGGTCCAAGAAATGGGGTCTCTCAATGATTTACATCACCAGAAAACCCCATTTCTTTGACCCATTTTTTCAAAATAGGCCACCATATTAGCAATTTCACTGAATTGGCAAGCTAGTGGGCCCACTAGCTTGGCAACTCGGTGAAATAGGCAATCACTAGGAGACCCCATTTTTCCAAATAGGCCCCTACATTGCCAATTTCACCGAATTGGTAAGCCAATGGGCCCACTCGCTTTCCAATTTGGTGAAATTGGCAACCTAACTTGGCCTATTTGAAAAAATGGGTCCAAGAAATGGGGTCTCTCGGTGCATTTCTTGGACCCATTTTTTCAAATAGGACACTACATTGCCAATTTCATTGAACTGGCAAGCTAGTGAGCCCACTAGCTTGGCAATTCAGTTAAATTGGAAACCTAACTTGCATGTTTAAAAAAATGGGTCCAACAAATGCGGTCTCTCTGTAGACACCTAAAAATGACTTAGGCCTGCGACCACTATTTTACCGCCTTTCATCATAACATGATTATAACATTTTAATTATGTTTCTAACCCACATTCAACTATTAATTAAATAATTCATAATTATTTAATTAATTCATAATCTCTCATTCTTCATAATTATTAAGTAAATAAATCTTATTTATTTATTTAATAATGTCACTAATTATCAAATTCTTCTTGCAATTAAATAAAATCTTATTTATTTAATCCTTATCATTAATATCCTCCTGATTATTAAATATATTAATTTAAATATATTGATTTAATATGTCACTAATTCTTAAATCTTCTTAATTAAATAGATTTGCTAATTTATTTAATTAATTAACTACTTCTTCTAAATTAAATAATTATTTTTAATTATTTAATTTTTTGTATGTGACACTTCTATATTTTTAAATAGAACAAAATTATTTAAAAATATCTCACGTACTTAACTAATTCTTCATTTAGTAATTAATTTCAAAAATCAATTACTTATTATCTCACAAAATCCTTATTTTGAATTAATTTAATTCAAAATGGAAATATTCTTCTACAAATCAAGTAATTGCTAAAATTACTGATTTTCTAAAATCTCATCCTCCTATCTTCTGATTTTTACTAATTTCATCTCAACTATCACATTCAGTCTTGATTTAATTTATTTAATTAAATCTTATTCACACATGTGGGCATTTTCCCTAACCCTAATTGAGAGTGCCATTTTGAATCTTAACCATTGATTCTAGGGCATTTTCTTAATCTCTCATCTCGTCCGTCTGTTCAAGATTGTATTTTCTATAAAATGACAATCTTGATCTCATTTTTGGGATCTCTAATCTCTTATTTTCATTTATCTCATAATCTTTTATCATTGCAATCTTTCATTATCACACATAGGCTTATTAATTTCTTACACTTTAGAATTAAACTTCTGGTGTAACAAATATTTAAATCCTTCAAAGCTTTGTTAGGGCTAGACATATAGAGTTTTCTCACACACATAATCTGAGGGCATTCATTTATACAACAGAGTTAAGAGGTGCAATGGAAATGAGCCATGGAGGAGAGAAATGGGTGAGACTGTTCTAGTCTCATTCCTTTTCTCATTGATTTCTTCTTTGCATTCCATTGATTGATATTTTTATTATTGCATGCATGTTCTAACCTAGTTCTATCTTGCAGAATAGTTTATCTATCATTACATTGGTGAACCCAACAATCTAACACACTTTTGCAGGTTTTGTACAGCCTCAGATTTATTTTTTCAGGAACAGGTACAGAACACCGCATTTGCCTTCTATTGTGACGCAACCACTCTGTTGCACCACATTCGCCTTCATGTGTGATGCAACTGATTTTATGCACCGCATTCGCCACTCGTAGAACCACAAGTGATATTTTGCAACGCATTTGACAGAACCCGAACCGCATCTTCCGAGCCGCACCTATCGAGCCGCACCTGTCGAGCTGCACTTGCCGAGCCGCATCTGCCAAGCCGCAAGTGACTGGTAAATTTCATTATTGCATTGTAATATGGATCCAATGCGACAACGACCAGTTTTTCTTTTTTATGGGATTAAAATGAACCAACCCTAGGATAGACATTTAATTGGGAATTTATCAATCCTAGGATAGGCAATTTAATAAAAATTTATCAATCCTAGGATAGTCACCACATCTATTTTTTTTGGTTAAAATAAACCCCATGACTGTTGTGAAGCAATATCTTCACTTAGAGTAAAAAAAAAAATCATTTGGGTTTAAAACTGAACAATTTGTCTACTATGTTTGATTGGGTAATAGGTATATGCTCTCCCCTTTACTGGGTGACCAAAAAACCAGACTTATCCATTTTCTTGATGCATTTCATGTTTTATTACAATCTTTAGAAGGCCTGTTGTATTGGGAAAAAGTACTCACCCTACGGGAATGACCTAAGTGGGAACAACCAAAGCCAGGTTTTCCAACCCACTATAATCAAAAGTGAATTTTGTGGAAACTCATATTCAACGGAAGTAGGGAAGATAACCATCACCAAAATCTTTGTTCCAAAGATTGGGAGGTCTCCTGAGGGATTTTATCTATTGCCATGCTGAAGGAAAACCTTGACTAAGAACCATAGTGTAGAAGCCAGCCGTACCAGTATCCATACATTGTCTCAATCACGGTGCAAGCGGAGGGAAGAATCTACCCCCAAGACACTCACCATATAATCGCCACGGATTGCTTGCTCAAGGGATTCGGTATCCACTTCCGTCACCTTGAGTACACACCTAGAAAAAATAAAAACACAGGCACGCTCTAGGGGGTGACATGGCTCTGTGAGTCAGCGTGATTTTAAGCTGTGGGCTGTGATTGTTATGATGACCCTTTCAATATTAAGAGTGAGTTTGCTTGAAATATCTTAATGTTTTAGTTTTTATGTTTTTTCCTACTATTTTCAAACAAACTTGAACAAACTCAACATCAAAAATCTGAGTCAAAAATGTGTCAAAATCTGCAAAACAGTGTTCTATTTTCCAAAAAATTTCCTATTACGATGCAACCTCTCTGTCAAACTGCAATCACCATATTTTGAGTCGTAATCTCTCTACTGGGTCACATTTGCAACATCCTGAGCCGCATTCGCTATACTGAGTCGTATTTGCCAGTCCTAGAACCGTAGTCGGCTGTCATTCAACACATTTTTTTGATAAAATGCTGCATTTGCAATTTTGAACCACAATTGCTTAGGTTGAGCCTCATTTGTTCTCTCAAACCGCAATAGACCTATCAAACCTCATTTGCAATCCAAAACTCCGCATTTTCCATTTTACAGAACATCTGCTAAATCCTACAACGCATTTGTCATGTTGAAACACATCTGCTGCTTTTAGAGACGCATTTGAACCTGAACAACATGTGAATCCTTAAGTGACACATTTGCCTGTCTTTTGGAAAAAACTTTATTCCTGTCGTAAACCCGAGGCCAAAACATTTGCAACCATATTTTTTCCTGGCAACTTTTTCCTAGCGGTCTCCGTCTAAAACTAACAAAGCACTTGTCCAAGTCATCCATCTTTGCATTTTTGGTTTTCATCTAGCTTGCAATCCATCATCCTCATCTTCATAGGAAAATTCTTAAGGCCTCAAAATTACACCTTTGGGACAAGAAAACTTTCCTTCCTCTGTCAAACCATTGTCTCAAAAATACATTGTCATTGGACCAAGTCAAAACAAATCAATCCTAAGTCATTGTCCTTTGGTGAGTTATTTCCAACTCATAAGTCTAGTGTGGAAATATCACCTTGTCATCTTGTCCTTCAAACTAGTCCTTTGACAATCAAATTTGAGACATAGGCCAAAATTTGAAGGGTTAGAAAACCTTTCCTAAAAGTGTTTTGACATAAGACACTCCTCTTAGGCACTCATTACCACTTTTCATTGGAAATTCCCTTTTTTCCTCGTTATCACTTTGCATAGTCTTGGTCTCATTCCATCCACCATCATGTCTTCAAGTCACTATGACATGGTTGCTAGTCAAATTGAATGCCAATTCAATAGTACTGGCCAAGCACAACTTGCTAGGGACTTCAAAACACTATACCTTCAATGCATGTCCAAATTCACATCAACCTCTAGTCCTCCATCCATCTATCCATCTTACAAACAAACCATGAGTCCTGGTCCGCTATCCATCTACTATCAAGGGTCCCCTAACACCATCCATGACACTAAGTCAAAACAAGCTTTCATTAGTCATACCCACCCTAACGTTGAAAAGGGAAACCAACCCTCCTTTAGTCCATTCCAATCCTCCACATCATATCTTAGTCCTCCATCCATGTCATATCCTAGTCTTCCATCCACATCATATCCTAGTCTTCCATTCATGTCATATCCTAGTCCTCCATCCACATCATATCCTTGTCAGGTGTTCATGTCCTATTCTAGCCCATCATCCCTCAACCAAGTCCAAAACTCCATGTCCTATCTTAGTTCGTCATGCACCAATCCATTCCAAGACAATCCATTTTTTCATGAAAACATATCTAGTCATGGTCTCCAAAGTTCCATCCCATCTCATAAACTTGAGGATACATGTCAAGAGGCAAGTCCAAAGCACAACATTATAACATCATCGTCATGTTAAGATCAAAGTAGTCCATCCCATGACCCTGTCTTTAAATCCATTCAAGAAGTCGTCCTAGACAATCATGGCACACCAAATACACCTATCTTTGGTCAAGAGTCCATCCAAAACCATGTCATTCAAGAGGAACCTATCCTGGGTCACGACCCTATTTTCAATCATGTCATTCCAACTGCACCCATCTTTGATCAAGAATTCCAAAATGATCCACTCCTTTACCTCTATGCCATTCATGATGAAACACTTGAAGATGATTCCATCCAAAATTCAAGTATTGACACTCCCAAAAGTGAGACACTTACCTCCATTGGACACATAGACGATCTACCACTAGAACAAGGTTTTTCTAGAATGGACATATTTGCAAGTGATCAAGCTATAGCTGAATTAAGTGGGCTCTATGACAATAACCATGAAGATGGTTTTGACATAGACTTGGAAGCACCAATGAAATCGTTGGAGTCTGATATGTCACCTAATCAGACTGAAGATATTAAATAAAAAATCTATCCAACATGTTAGTAAAGCTACAACATCCTATCAAATAGGATCATCTAAGTTTTTTAGAGCAGACTTTCTTACAGAGGAGAATATTTCAAGCATTAATTTACACAATAAGGATGGGTTTGCATATTTTTTCCAAAGTAACAAGTATCCCATCGCCAACAAAATCTGTCAGAACATGCATTATCAAGGAAAACGACTAGGCCTACATGAGCAAGGAATTATTGAACCAATACAAGTTCAGGGAAATTACAGACACCGAGGTCTTGGCTACTCCTCGGTTGGAAAATCTAACGATGTTATTGGTTCCTCCTCGATACTAGGGGCAACTTTATCCAATACAACCGTCAAAATGGGTGTCATGAGTAGTCCTTGTCATAAGATTGTTGCCAATACCCCTTCCCTACACACCCCAAACCATCATTCCATCATGAATAAACCTTCCATTTGGAACCAACAAAAGTCTTACAAATACAAAATCCAAAATCAAATGTCAAAGGCCATCAAATTAGACAAAAAATCAAGTAGACAAATGAAGCTAAAATGGATCCCAAAACAGAATGGATCAAGTCAAGAATCAGGCAAAGAAAATATGCCAAATTCAAAAGTCAATCAAAATGTGGAGTCACAGCACAAGAGGACTCCCACATACAATACATGTCCACCTCCATCAAAATGGCCATCGAGAAAGACATATAAAAGTGTTGGTTCCAAACACTATCCTAACCCAACACCCAAAGTTTGGAGAATAAAAATAGCTACATCCAAACATCCAACCAACCCGTCCATGTCCACCATCATCCATCATAATCTTACATCCTCCTTAAAGTCCAAACATCCCATCTGTCACATCTTGGTAGGAACTCTCTATCATAAGGACTCTCATGGCACTCTATTGCAATATGCGTATTCTAATAAAGCCAACTCTAGTATCAACAAAGATCACAATGACATCAATCAGGTGTATGCAAGCGCTATCATCCTGACAAGGCAACTACTTCAGAAAGGTCATTATTGGCATGTCATGGCACCAGTCTCTACATCAGCATCATCAAAAGCTTCAGTATAGTCAGCGGTCATATAAAGCATCAAGGCTATCTGGCAAAAATACAAAAATACAAAAAAATTAAAAATTATAAAAATCATCCCTTGATGAAAACACTAGCAAACAGGCATCTTGGTGACACCCAAAAATAAAAAAATATCAAAAATAGTAAAGAGAAAATTTTCATCCAACGGTGAAAACCTGGCAAATAGGCGCTTTGGATAAGTACCATGCTGAAAACCTGGTAAACGGGCATTATGTGTAGAATAAATCATCTATGTAGACCATTACACTTGGGGGCAGGTCATCTAATCTCCCATTCCCTTCGCATGAAATTTCTATCTACCCATCTAAACCTTATCATGTCCATCCATTTTCCCACCTATTTTGATCTTGACAAAGACTGGGGCAAAAGCACAAATCATGCTTTGGAATTTTTTTTGACATATCTATCTTTTGGTCATACCTTAGTCATTGAATATCATGTCATTACCTTCATAGCCTCCTTTTCGCTATGCAACATAATCCTTGGAGACCATATGATAATTCTCCTAGTCCAAGCCATCCATGTCTCCTATCTTTTAATGAGGCCATCCACTATCCTTTTATACCTATCACCCATATTGGTTTCCCTTTTCAATGGTCTAAAGATCCCCCGCCATCCCATATAATCCTCATGAATTGATTCCACATGAAATAATATGGAAAACCTAGCACATCATCCAAAGCATTCCTTGACTTTGTCCCTGGCCCTGCTGCAGGCTTTTATACTCTTGTCCTATCATTGTCATCTTCATGTTGTTTGAGGATGTGTCCTTCCCATGTCAAACAATGTTTTCATCATCATCATCACCCATCTATTTGTTCTCAGCTTGACTAGCAGAAAAATCATGGTTGTCCTTGGATTCATGTGCGTCGACATCATTCACATGCATTTGTCCCAATTTTCCATAAAACATCAAAAAAATCTGAAAAAGTCCTAAAAAAAGTCAAAAAATTGAAAAAAGTCCTGAGAAAATACAAAAACATCCAAATCAGCATCAAAATCTCAAAACCAGAGTTAGAATCAGTAATATCTCATCAGTCAGTCAGTCGCGTCAGTCAATCTTTTGTCCTAGTCTGAACTACGTTGTCTTTGTGCATTTGCTACATAGGCAAGATTCATCTTTGAATCCCCAAGACATTAGGTCAGTCCCTTTAGGCTTGATAAAATAAAATCATAAGTCAAACATGGTCACGTCTGTCAAAATGGTCATTCAAAACATCACCATCAAAATCAAGTCCAAATTAGACAACAGAGTCCAATCAATGATACAGTCAAAATCAATCAACTTGCCAAAGCATTAGTCAAAATGTCAATCTCGTCACTTTTTGGTCCTCTTCAAGATGTGTCCTTCTTGGATTTGGACCTCGACAAAGTGTCATTTTCCTTTTCAGGATGTGTCCTTCTTGACTTTAGGTATTGTCAAACCATCAAAACTATCAAGCTATCATGCAATTAATCTTTGACAAACACGCATTGGCAATACAATTAAATGACTATTAATTTTTGGCTATTTTGTCTTATCTGTTTATTTCACTTGTCTTTTGGTCATGTTACTAGCTACCTCAAGGATGTCCCATGAAGGATTTAGAGGTGCGATGATGTCTCATAACCTATTCTATTTTTCTTTGACTGTTGTCTGTGGATTGTCTTGAGAAAAAGACTTGGGCAAATTGGCCTCTAGTATGAGTTAGGACATTCCTTGTTTGTGACCGTCTGTTTTGCAAGTGGATGACCTTGCACACCTTGGTCTATGTCATACCCTGGTTTTTTTTTTTCCATTTGTGTCATTTTTACTACCCAATGATGATTCGAGCAAACACCTATTAAGTACCTTGGCAAATATTGAAGGATTCTAACATGCATTTCATCTTTTGCATTAACTTGCATCTCCTTCCCCATATTTGCATCCATGTCTTCTATCTTAACATTCGTGTTTTTCTCTCTAACATTTTTTCTAATCCATCCTCATTTATCTTTCCTATATACTTTTGTCTTTCATCTTCCATTTCGAGAGCACACTCATGTCCTCTGAGCCCAACTATCCTCTCGAGGGGGAATACCGCTACCTCCTCGTCATTCTTCCTTATCCTATTTTTCACTAGGCCATATTCTTGACTTGTTTTCTTTGCTACAATGCGACAAGCTACATTATGACAAAGAGGGGAAAATGTAGACACCTAAAAATGACTTAGGCCTTTGACCACTATTTTACCACTTTTCGTTATAACATGATTATAACATTTTAATTATGTTTCTAACCCACATTCAACTATTAATTAAATAATTCATAATTATTTAATTAATTCATAATCTCTCATTCTTCATAATTATTAAGTGAATAAATCTTATTTATTTATTTAATAATGTCACTAATTATCAAAGTCTTCTTGCAATTAAATAAAATCTTATTTATTTAATCCTTATCATTAATATCCTCCTGATTATTAAATTAATATATTTAAAATATATTGATTTAATATGTCACTAATTCCTAAATCTTCTTAATTAAATAGATTTGCTAATTTATTTAATTAATTAACTACTTCTTCTTAATTAAATAATTATTTTTAATTATTTAATTGTTGTATGTGACACTTCTATATTTTTAAATAAAACAAAATCATTTAAAAATATCTCACATACTTAACTGATTCTTCATTTAGTAACTAATTTCAAAAATCAATTACTTATTTTCTCACAAAATCCCTATTTTGAATTAATTTAATTCAAAATGGAAATATTCTTTTACAAATCAAGTAATTGCTAAAATTACTGATTTTCTAAAATCTCATCCTACTGTCTTCTAATTTTTACTAATTTCATCTCAACTGTCACATTCAGTCTTGATTTAATTTATTTAATTAAATCTTATTCACACATGTGGGCATTTTTCTCTAACCCTAATTGAGAGTTGCCATTTTGAATCTTAACCATTGATTCTAGGGCATTTTTTGAATCTCTCATCTCGTCTGTCCATTCAAGATTGCATTTTCTATAAAATGACAATCTTGATCTCATTTTCGGGATCTCTAAAATCTTATTTCCATTTATCTCATAATATTTTATCATTGCAATCTTTCATTATCACACATAGGCTTATTAATTGCTTACACTTTAGAATTAAACTTCTGGTGTAACAAATATTTAAATTCTTCAAAGCTTTGTTAGGGTTAGACATATAGAGTTTTCTCACACACATAATCTAAGGGAATTCATTTATACAATAGAGTTAAGAGGTACAATGGAAATGAGCCATGGAGGAGAGAAATGGGTGAGACTGTTCTAGTCTCATTCCTTTTCTCATTGATTTCTTCTTTGCATTCCATTGATTGATATTTTTATTATTGCATGCATGTTCTAACCTAGTTCTATCTTGCAGAATATTGTATCTATCATTACACTCTCAATGATTTACATCATCGAGAGACCCCATTTCTTGGAACCATTTTTTCAAACATTCTGCTACATTCCCAATTTCATCAAATTAGAAAGGTAGGGTAGAGGTTTTAAGGGTTTAATGGTTAATGATAGAGTGTTAAGGGTTAAGGGTAGAGGGGAGAGAGATAGGAGTGAGTGAGAGAGAGAGAGAGAGACTTGAGAGAGGGAGAGGGGGTAGGAGGGAGAGACTTGAGAGAAAGAGAGAGAGGGAGGGAGTGGGAGAGAGATAGAGGGAGTCATTGAGAGAGAGTCTTGAGAGAGGGAGAGGGGGTAGGAGGGAGAGGGTTGAGAGAGAGAGAGGTAGGGAGGGAGGGTTAAGGGTAGATTGTAGAGAGTTTAAGGGTTAAGGATTAAGGGTAGAGGGTTAAGGGTTTAATGATTTAGGGTTTAAGTTTTAAGGGTAGAGGGTAGAAGGAAGAGAGATAGAGGGAGTAAGTGAGAGATACCTAGGAGAGGGAGAGGGGGTAGGAGGGATATACTTGAGAGAGAGATGGAGGGAGTGGGAGAGAGATAGAGGGAGGCAGGGTTAAGGGTGGAGGGTATATGGTTTAAGGGAGAGATATAGAGGGAGTGACTAAAAGAGAGAAACCTGAGAGAGGGGGAGGCATTAGGAGGGAAAGGGTTGAGAGAGATAGAGGGAGGGAGGGTTAAGGGTATAGGGTAGAGGGTTTAGGGTTTAGAGTTAAGGGTAGAGGGTTAAGGGTTTAAGGGTTTAAGGTTTAAGGGTTAAGGGTAGAGCATTAAGGGTTAAGGGTAGAGGGGAGAGAGGTAGAGGGAGTGAATGAGTGAGAGAGAAATACCTAATAGAGAGAGGCAGTAGGAGGGAGAGACTTGAGAGAGGTAGGGAGGGAGTGGGAGAGAGAGAGAGGGAGAGAGGGTTAAGGGTAGAGGGTTTAATGGTTTAGTGTTTAACGGTTAAGGGTTTAGGGTTTATGGTTAAGGGTAGAGCAGAGAGAGAGATACCTAAGAGATGGAGAGGGGGTAGGAGGGAGATATTTGAGAGAGAGAGAGGGAGTGGGAGAGAGATAGAGGATAAAGGGTTAATGGTATAGGGTAGAGGGTTTAAGGGTTAAGGGTTAAGGGTAGAGGGGAGAGAGATAGGAGTGAGTGAGAGAGAAAGACTTGAGAGAGGGATATGGTTAAGGGTTAAGTCTCTCCCTCTTACCCCCTCTAACTCTCTCAAGACTCTCTCTCACTCACTCACTCTCTCTATCTGTCTCCCCTCTACCCTTAATGCTTAACCTTCTACCATTAACCCTTAAACCATAAAAACTTAAACCATTAACCATTAAAACCTTAACCCTTAAACCCTCTACCCTATACCTATTAGGTTTTCAAAGGTAGATATCTAAAAGCTAAACACAGATTTTATCAAATAAACCAGAAATAAAATCACACATAAAATTAACACAGAGAATTTAACGTGGTTCACCCAATGTGGGCTACATCCACCAAACTGCAGCCATCCAATGATATTATTAACTGGTTCAAAACCCTATTACAATATCGTGAATAATCACCTGTTTCTTCTCATTCTATAACTCTATCCCAAACCCTTTATAAATTAGGGTTATACAAAAACGGGGGTTTTTTCCCTTTTTGTGATTTTTCCCTTTTTCAGTAAGAGTGTATAGTATAGAATGATCAATCGCCACATACCAACAATACCCTTAAACCTCCCTCCCTCTATCTCTCCCCAACTCCCTCCCTCCCTCTCTCTCTCTCTACACTCTCCCTCCTACACCTTCTCCCTCTCTAAAGTCTCTCTCTTTTAGTCAATCCCTCTATATCTCTCCCGTCGACCCTTAAGCCTAAACACTAAACCCTTAAACCCTCTACCCTCTACCCTTAATCCTACCTCCCTCTATCTCTCTCCCACTCCCTCCCTCTCTCTCTATCTCAATTCTCTCCCTCCTACTCCTCTCCCTTTCTCAGGTCTCTCTCTCACTCACTCATTCCCTCTATATCTTTCCCCTCTACTCTAAACCCTCTACCCTATACCCTTAACCCTTAAACCCTAAACTCTTAAACCCTTAACCCTCCCTCCCTCTATCTCTCTCCCACTCTCTCCCTCTCTCTCTTTCAACCCTATCCCTCCTATCCCATCTCCCTCTCTTTGGTCTCTCTCTCTTTCAGTCACTTCCTCTATCTCTCTCCCATCTACCCTTAACCATAAAATCTAAACACTTGACCCTTAAACCCTAGACCCTTAAACCCTCTACCCTCTACCTTTAACCCTCTCTCCCTCTATCTCTCTCCCACTTCCACCCTCTCTCTCAAAAGTATCTCCCTCCTACCCCCTCTCCCTCTCTTAGGTCTCTCTCTCCCCTCTACCCTATACATTCGATCTCCAACCCTCATTTATCTCTATCTCACTTCTCCCTCCATATATCCCTCGTCCATCCCTCCCTCTCTACCTTAATCCTTAAACCCTTAAGCACTCAACCCTAAACCCTTAACCTTTAAACCCTAAACCCTTAAACTCTCTACCCTCTACCCTCAACCCAATACCCTCTACCCTCAACCCTATACCCTCAACCTTAAACCCTTAAAATCAAGTAGAATCTCTACCCTAAACCCTAAACCCTCAACCCTTGAACCCTCAACCCTCAACCCTCAACCCTCAACCCTCAACCCTCAACCTTCAACCTTCAACCCTCAACCCTCAACCCTCAACCCTCAACCCTCAACCTTCAACCCTCAACCCTTAACCTTCAACCCTCAACCCTCAACCCTCAACCCTCAACCCTCAACCCTCAACCCTCAACCCTTAAACCATAATCCCTCAACCCCTATACATTTGAGCCTCAACCCTATACCCTCTAACCTCAACCTTAAACCCTCAACCCTCAAACCTTAAACCCTCTACCCTCTAACCTATGTGCTCTACCCTATACATTAAACCCTCAACCCTCAATTCTCAACCCTCAACCCTTAATCCCTCAACCCTAGGTGAGATATAGAGTGATAAAGGGAAGGAGATGTAGACATAGGAGAGATAGAGAGAAGTAGAGAGGGGAGGGAGGGATAGGTAGGGAGGATATAGAGGTTAGTTTGTTTGTGTGTGTGTGTGAGAGAGGTAGTGGAGGGAGAGGAGAGATAGAAAGTGTAGAGGTAAATAGGTAGGGAGGAGACACAGTTGAGATATAGAGTGATGGAGGGAGAGGCGAGATAAAGATAAATAGAGAGGAAAGGAGATGTAGAGAGAGATTAGAGATAGAGAGAAGTAGAGAGTGGAGGGATGGAGGGAGAGGAAAGGACAAGATACAAGTGAGTGTGTGTGAGTGAGAGGGGGAGAGGCAGGGGGAGAGAGAGAAAGAGAGTAGAGAAGGAAGGGGGGGGAGATAGAGAGTAGAGAGGGAAGTAGAGAGTAAGAGAGAAACTAGGGGGAGGGAGATAGAGATGTAGAGAGAGTGGTTGGTAGTAGAGGGAGAGGTAGGTAGAGAGGAAAGGGGAGAAGGATGGATAGGAGGGGGAGAGGGAAGGAGGGAGAGTGAGATGGAGAGAGAGTGGTGCAATAGAGAGTTGAGAGGTAAGGAGAGAATGAGAAAGACAGATAAAGAGAGAGAGAGAGAGAGAGGGAGCTTGGAGGGAGGGAGAGGTAGAAAGTGATAGGTGAGATAGAGAGAGGGAAGGAGGGAAAGTGGGATAGAGAGAATTGTGATTTAGAGAGTAGGGAGTGAGAGGGAAGGAGGGAAATTGGGAGAGAGAGAGAATGGTGATTTAGAGAGGAGGGAGTGAGATGTAGGGATATATGTAGTGGTGAGATAGAGAGAAGGAAATAGTGAGAGAGAAAGAGAGGTAGGTAGAGGAAGTGAGAGGAGAGATAGAGAGTAGAGAGGGAAAGAGGTAGGGGAGGTGACATAGGTGAAATAGAGAGGGATCGAGAGACTGATGGAGGGAGAAGTAGGTATAGAGAGGGAAAGGGATCAGAGTGATAGAGAGTAGAGAGGGGAGGGAGGGAGAGAGAGGTAGAGAGGGAGATAGAGGTGTGTGTGAGTGTGTGTGAGTGTGTGTGAGAGAGAAAGAGGGGGGAGGGAGGGAGGGACAATAGTGATAGATATTGGGAGGAGAGATAAAAAGAATGGGAGGGAGGGAGAGGAGAGATAGAGAGAACTAGAGAGGGAAGGAGAGAGGGATGGAATGTTAGGGAGGGATATAGAGGTTTGTGTGTGTGTGTGTGTGAGAGAGAGAGATATATAGTGGTGAGATATAGAGGAGAGAGAGACAAAGGGAGAGAGAATTATGAGATAGAGAGGAGAGAGTTAGAGAGAAAGAGGGGGAAGAGAGGGATAGAGAGGGATAGAGAGTGAGAGAGAGATGTAATTAGAGGGGGGGAGGAGAGATAGAGAGTAGAGATGGAAAGAGGTAGCGAGGGAGACATAGGTGAGATACAAAGTGATGGAGGGAGAGGTAGGTAAAGAGAGAGAGGAGATAAAGATAAGTAGAGAGAGAAGGAGATGTAGAGAGAGAGAAGAGATATAGAGAAGTAGAGAGGAGAGGGAGGGAGTTAGATATAGGGAGGAGATAGAGGGGTGTGTGTGAGAGAGAGAGGAGAGAGAGGGAGGAAGGCAAATAGAGAGTAGAGAGGAGGAGATAGTGAGAGAGAAAGATGATACAACTTGCTGACTCCTAAAATTTGACCTCCTGACTACTGAAATTTGAAATGCTGATTACTAAAATTTGACTAAGTCTGAAATTTTTAAGATCTTCCAAATAATATAATTTGCATTATAACTCTTAGAGATCTGAAACCACTCTCAAACATCATACCTATATACATGAATTATAACTTAAAGTATAACAAAGTAAATGTCCACATGTAAATGTCAACTTATACTTAAATGTTTATTTCATGTATATAGTTTCCCTAAAAGATAAAAAGAAGAAAGAGATAAGAAAAAGAGAAGACAAAACATTCAATGTAGACCAAAACATGAGCATGTTATAACATGCTCACGTTTTCAAAATTTATTTTTTTATTTCAAAAAAAGTATAGTTTTTGAACTTAAAATGTGCACATTTTTTGAAAATTAAACCATAAAATGAGTGTGTTATAACACACTCACATTATGGCATAGTAATGACCGATCATACGCTTGGTCATTACCAAGAAATAATGAGAGCACATTTTACTATAACGTGCTTGCATTATGGGTTTTCACAAAAAATTTAAAAATTTGTCCAAAAATTGGCTACCCATCTTCATGCACCTGCCCATAGGTACATCTATGAGTTGATCTAAGCTATTATCTATCCTTTTATTGCCTTGTGTTCAATGTATTGTATGTAATATTTACTCAATATCATAACCCATTTTTCTAGCCGACCTGTCAATGTTGCCCAACTTAGAAGATACTTCAATGGATCAATCTTTGCTACTAATTGTGTTTTGTGGTTCAGAATGTAATTTTTTAAATTTTGGACTGCAAAGACAACTGCAAGACATACACGTTCAATGGATGTTTAGTTAAGTTCATATCCAACCAATGTGCGATTGATGTAGTATATAGCTCTTTCTTTCTCCTCATGATCATTTTGTGCAAGCAACGCCCCTTGTGTTGAAGTGGTTGTAGAGACATATAGGATCAATGGTTTTCCCTCAATTGGAGGCATTAGGATAGGTGGTGACAATAAATAGTATTTAATGTGTTTGAATCCCACTTAAAATTTGTTAGTCCACACAAAATGGATGCTCTTGCATAGCAGGTACTAAAACGATTGGCACTTATTTGCTAGTTGGTTGATGAAGTGTCTGATAGACTGTAATCTGCCTTGCAATGTCCTTTGCTTACTGATTCCTTTTGGCAGAGGCATGTCTAATATTGCTTTTACTTTGGTGGGATCAACTTCAATGCCTTGTCAAGAAACTATGTAGCCCAAAAAATTTATTGAAGTTACTCCAAAAACACATTTCTTAGGATTTAGACAGACCTTGTATTCTTCTAGCCTCTTAAAAATTTAATCCAGTACTTTGAGGTGACCCTTGCATGTCAAATATTTTTCCAAGAGGTCACCCACATAATATTTCATTAGTGTGTGCATGAGGTCATGAAATATCATTGTCATGGCTCATTGATATGTGGCTCCTGCATTCTTTAGACCAAAAGGCATAACATTCCAGCAAAAGGTTCCCGAAGGACAAGTGAATGTTGTTTTGTGCTGGTCTTCAGGGGCAATGCAAATTTGATTGTAGCCTGGGAAATCGTCCATAAGGGACAACATCTTGTATCTTGTTGTGAGGTCAACAATGATATCTATGTTCGGAAATGGAAATTCATCCTTTAGGCATGCCTTGTTTAAATCTCAGAAATATGTGCAAATATGGATATGTCCATTTGGCTTAGTGACGAGTACGAGGTTCAAAATCCAGTCAACATAGTCTATTGATCTGATAAATCCCACATCTAACAGCTTCTTTAGTTCATCCTTCACAAGTAATGCAATTTGTGGATGCATCTTTCACAATTTCTATTAGTCCGACTTAGCATTAGGCAATAAGGGTAGATGGTGAAATACTAGTTTTGGGTCCAATCCTGGCATGTCGGTATAAGACATGCAAAGTTAATCTTTCATTCTGAAAATATTTGTTGAAATTTAGGCTTTTCTTCTTCTATCAATGATGTAGAAAAGAGAACCACTTTGGGATCCTCTAGTGTAGCTATGTTAACTTCCATAGTGTCCTCAATGAGCATTGCCAAATTTTATTTTATCATGGGAAGAAAGTCCAATTCTCCATCCTTGGGCATCTCAAGGAGGTTTTCAACCTTGGACATGTCCTTTCTTTTTAATTTTATATTGTTAGAAGGCGCCTTGTGGTTTTCACCTAAAGACATGTCTTTTGTTGTTTCATTTTTCATATTTTTGTGATTGGAGGATTGCATAGTTTCCTTGAAGTATGTGGCACAATCTAGATCTATAAAAAATCCTACTTTGTGATCCCCACTTGGTATTCCCTCATGGAGTCCCAAAAATTCTATAATGGATTCGTCATTTTGAAAGATGTCCATAGCAGGTGGGCCTTGTTGATCCCAGTCAATAAGCTGCAGGTAGACAAGGGAAATTCCATCATCAATGCTGGTGAAGGGTAGGGATGGTGTGGAAAGCATGCAAATGGAGGTTGAGAGTGTAAAGACAAAATTTTCATCTATATCTATAACAAATATTGCTTTGTGATCTCCGCTTGGTATGCCCTCATGGAGTCCCATAAATTCTACAATAGCTTTTTTCATTTTGAAAGATGTCAACAGAAAGTGGGCCTTATTGATCCCAGTCAATAAGATTCATGTAGACAAGGGAAATACCATTGTCAATGTTGCTAAAGGGCAAGGATGATGTGGAAAGCATGCAAATGGAGGCTGAGAGTGTAAAGACAAAATTTTCCTCCTCAAATCCCAATAAGATTCTATCCAAGGACCATCTTTGGATTCAGACAAGTTATGTACTCATGGTCAAAGTAAGGGATGAATGGATTGGAATCATGATCAATATGTGCAGATGGAAATTCAAAAGTATAGGAAGTAGGCTCAGGAATGTTAGGATCATGGGGAGGTTCAGGAATGGGGTGAGGCAAGTCAGACATTGTCGGTGACAGTTTAGGTTTATCATTTGGGTCCCAAAAAATTCTTACCCATTATTTTCATTTAGAATGGATGTCCAGGCAGTGAATGTTATATTTGTGTCTTAATATTTCCTCGAAAGAGGGTTCACCTGGTTCTAGAAATAGTTCATCAATTTCATAGTCACTAAGGGTTTTTTCAAAACCCCATTCCCATTCATGCGAATCGGTTTCAGTATAGGAATCTTCACTTGTCTCGAGACTTTCAGGAGTTGTTATGTCCTCACTCGAAAGTACATCGGTACATTAATCCTCAATTCTGAGTTTCTCAAACCCTAGCCCTAGATACTTTGGTCTCTAAGAAGGCATGATAGGCCCTCTCCTTAGTGTGTTGTTTATCCCAAGGCCACCAGTTCCATCAAAACCATGTGCTTTCATTATGTCATAGTGATTGCCATATATGTGTACTAGTAGTGGGAGTAGTTATTTTGGGTCTTTGTAGATCCACGTGGATAGGTTTGTAATGTCCTCATCATTGATGTCCCCCCAAAGTTTGAAGATCATCATCAGAGGGACCTTAAAAATCATTTTGGGCCCCACTGTGAAACAAGGCTGACCATAAATGTTTGGAGGCCTGGGTATTGTTGTGATACAATATGTCATGTTAAGTTTGAATTCTCTGCAACCAATGTCCTAGATATTAATATTAGGGTCAGTGGCTTGTGTGATGGCAAGGTATGGTGTAGTGGAGGTTGAATAATTTGATGTGGGTGGCTTGGTGAGTATGGACCGGTCAATTTGTTTGGACGAGGTGGATGTGGAAGCCTTGTGGTTGATGAGCACTTGGTGCTCAGAAGTAGCTCTCAAATTGGTATAGTATTGCAAAGGGTCAAGATATCCTGGTATGGTAATTTGAGTGCCATCAAAGGGTAACTTCAAACATTGATGGTAAGTGGAGGGTATGGCCTTTAAGGCATGAATCAAAGGTCAACCACGCAAGACATTGTAAGATAGATCATGATCCAGGACTTGGCATGTTGTATCTATTATGATTGACCCCACATGAATTGGAAGTGTGATAATACCCTTAGAGGAGTGTTCTTCATCATCATATTCCTTTATTATAATGATTTTTGTAGCGTCCACACAAACATCAGAGAAGCCAAGATCTTTAACTAGTTTTACAAAGTAGATATTTTGTCTTTCTCTCCCATTTACTAAGATTCATCTTTAAACCTTATGTTTATGGATGAAGATTTTTATATGCAATGCATCATTATGAGATGGATTTGGTGAGGAATAATCAAAGTCTAAAAAGGTGATTTGATGAGGGGAAGTTGAGTATCTAACCATGGTTTCAAAATGGTTGACATCAATGTTGGTTGGTATGGAAGATTCCTGCAAGGCTTTGTCCAAGAAAATTTTTTGTGTGGGAGAAATGTGGAGCAACTCAAAGATTGAAATTTGGGCAGGTGTTTTGTTCAGTTGTTCAATAAGATTGAATTCTCCATTGGGTTGTAGCTATTTGGTAGAAGTGTCAGGTATTTTGATCTAGGTTTGTCTAGCAGAAGGACCTAGAATTGTGACCTTGCCTCTATGGTAGTGACATTACACTCCAAAGTTTTCTTGATGGTAATGGTATTGGTGTATTCGTTAGAAGATCTAAGGTGATTAATGATAGGTCCACTAGAATAGTTAAAGGTTGCATGGGTGTAATTGGCTTTATTTTCATTATTATTTGTATCGGATGATGAGGGGTTACCCGAACAATGATCCTACAGTGGGTTTTTCTGAATGGTATGGTATGAATTAGAAGCAAATTGCTAACCATCAAGTTCAATGGTATGATTTTCAATAAGATCCTGTACAAGATTTCGCAATTGTCGATAAGAGGAGGTTTTATTCCCTTTTATGTGATGATAATTGAAAAATTTATTGTCATCCCACCATGATGGCTTGAACTGACCAGGATCATATGGTTTAGGGTCCTCTAATGTGATGACACCATTTTCGATAAGCTTCTTGAGGACAACTTTGGCTGGTTCACCCAAGGGGGTGTATGTGCATTTTTGAGGAAATTGTCTTATTTGGTGTGATTTCCTTTGGTTTGATTGGATAGATTTATTTTTATGGAATTAGCGGTCGGTGTTGGTGTAGTCACTAGTGTATTTTGGGATTGAACTAATTTAAGGGTAAGTGCAAGACTTGTCACATTTAGTGTTTTTGCATCAACAACTCCATCATTAGTGATATGCTTTTTTTTGACCTAGTATTTTCTTTGGTAGTCCAAGGATTTGGGTTTTTGTTTGTGTTGATGTTTTTGCTGCCATATTTGAGTCCGGCTTTGGAAATTAAGGATTTTTCGAGTTGAACTCCTTTTTTTACAAGGTAAATGAAAGTGGTGTGACAATGGACTTGTAGACCATATTTCAGTGGTCCAAGGAAGTTTTGCACAAACATGGTGACTTTTTTTTCTCGTATTTCCATAGGACATCGACTTGCTAAGGTTCTCCATCTTTGGAAAAATAGAATAAATGTCTCGCTTGTTTCTTCTTGAGTAATTCTACATAATGAGGCAATATCAATGTCTATGTCAATGTTATAGGCATAATTTTTGAAAAAAAAAATTGTAATTCATCTCATGATTTTATTCCTATAGGTAACTCCATGAACCATTTAAGTGTGTGACCAACAAGATTCCTAGAAAATATTCTAATTAGATAAGTATGTTCATAGGCAATGTCCATGCAGATGGTTGTGAATTCTTTGATGTGTTCGATGGGATTAGTTTTTCCTCTGTATTTAGGAAATTTTGGCACCACATACCCTAGTGGGAATGGTGGCATGTACAAGTTTGTGTCAAAAGGATATGGACATAAGTCATATGACATGTGAACCTTTTTTTTGGAAATTTTTAGGTTTTCCACTTGTGTTTGAAGGGAAAAAAGTTTAAGTGTGAGTGCCTCCACTATAGGGTTGTTGGTAGCATCAAATAGGTTGGTGATAGGTATTGGATGTGTTTCCACTTGCTGTGATGGTATGTTTTGATTTTGGATATGTTGGTGTTGAGTAAGTTTTGCGTTTTGGTTTGGAATTTGTTGGTAATGACCATTTAGATTGGGGATATGTTGATGTGTGTGGACTTGAGATGCATAAGTGGGAATGTGTGTTCTAGCCACATTGGATTATATCTGCAATTTTTTTTTCCTTGAACATTTTGATGACCAAATGGATCCATGTGTTGTGTCACTTGATTGCCTTGTCCAAATTGGGAAATGTGGCCATGTGGAATGTTTGTGTTTGGGACATTGTTGGCATATGGCTTGTGGAGATTGCTGGCATCTAGTGTTGTCATTGATGACAACCCAAGTAATTTATCTGGTCCATACCGGCAAAGAAAGTAAAGAGCTAGCTATTATCAAAAGTAGGAGTGAAGAACAGTGTATCCGATTAAAGTTAAGTCTATCAATCTACATAATTCATTGGATTATTTTGATGTTCATACTATCTTATCCAAGAATTATCTGGGTGCACATTCACTAGTGTATGATCAAGGAGATCCGGTGTATTGATTTTTTGGTTATCAGTGCTAGAAGGCCTACTTGGTGAATATAACCATTGCAGATATTTAAGGAGTAACTGCTTAAAAAAAAATGTGCTTGAACATGTTTACTTACATCCTTATTATGCTATGGCTGACTATGGATGGTGCACATTAAGAATTAGTTGTGGATTTAGCCGATGGTTGAAAAGTATTTTATGTTTTATTAAAGTGACATATGGATTATCAAATCTTTGGTTGCGGATATATATTTAAGAGATCAGTTGTATCATTTTGAATATAGAAGCGTGTGAGATGTGAAATTTAGAAGGATAGTGATGCGATTTCATTTGTACATGGATTTGTGATGTGAAGAGCTAAGTAGAGCATAGCGAAGTACAAAATTAGACAGAAGGTCCAAAATCTGATCCATGAGCCTAACTGAAACTGTAACCAAGAATGAGTAGATATGATTCCTTTATTTCAATCCTTCAGATGGTCTTAATATTAATATTTTGTAAGGCAACGAGTCTTCCTATTTTGAGCAGTGAGCTTTAGGTAGTGAGCCTAAATGCAAGTGCATTCCTATTTTGTAAAACTTATATTTGAGTACTCAAATTGTGGATTGACCTCCATCGTGTTTTTTCCCCTAACAAGGTTTCCACATAAAAATCCTTGTGTTATGGTGTTGTGGATGATTAATTTGTGTGTTTGCATCTTTCCTTTGTTTTAATGCTGAAATGGTTTAAATACCAAATTAATAAAGTTCAGATTTATAGAACATAGATTCACCCCCCCTCTCAATGTTCCCTTGATTCCACCAAACATTTTTGGTATTGATTTGTGATGAGCTAGGGACATTGGATTGAGTTCCTTGAATGACAACTCATTTTTTGTTCCTCCCAAAGGTGTTTAATGTGTTTGTTGCTATGGCATTAGTTGAAGATCCAATCAAAGAGTTTGATGATGGCGTCCCTATAGTGTTAGATGAAGCTCAGAGGAGGTTTGATAAATTTCTCCCTATTGTATTGGTTGTAATGGTGTTAGTTGAAGCCCCAAATGTTGCTCCAATAGTTTGTGATGGAATTATGTATGTTTGTTGTGGAATTGAGTGTGATGTGGAATTTTCTAGGGTTGATGTTCCCCCAATAGATGTTGCATTGAACACATTAGATGTGTTTGTTGTGGTTTGGGTGGTGGTAGCACCATTGGACGTAGCATTAATAGCATATGTAGCATTTTGTGTTCTGGCTCCCATGGAGGTATTGTTTGCATCATGTGATGGTGTTGACTGTGATTGACTTGCTTGAGTGTTATGATTGGGGGATGCTATTCTTAAGGTATTAATGTCAAATCCTTTTGGAAACCTAGCCCCTTCATCCAGAAGCATGGATAGATAGTTTTGTGAATCTTGTAGGACTAATTCTTCCCCAAAGGAAACCACTTCAGGATTTTGTGCAACAACTTGTAGATCTTCCTCAAATACTCGTCCATTTTGCTCGCTATGTATAAATGGTTCAAAAGGATTGTGTGAGGAAGATGGAATTTTTATGTCACTAAATGGATTTATGAAAGAGTTCCCCATGTCGGTATTTGCATTCATGTCAAATTAGGAAAATTAGAAACGTTATTTCCTTGTCCAAAGGAATCCATTTGTCTTGTTTTTCTTTATAGTCTTGTTTCAACCATATAAGTCTTACTCAAAATGGGGGAGGATGAAGGATGAACAAACCTATATGTGCAAATGATATGACACTATGTTTTTGTATTTTTTAAATAAGGAATGCTATAATGACAATGGTGTCTAAAAGGAAATGTCAAATGAAATAAGACTAATGAGGACTAAAATGAGGGAGACTAAAGGTGTTTTAGTGCAAATGCAAGGAGTTCTATCATGCACTAACTATTGATATACTTTAGGAAAGGTATTCTCAACCATTCAAAGTTTGGTCAATAACTCAATTTGGGAGTCTTAAAGGACTTGTTTGAAGGACTAAATGACAAGGTGAAAAAGTGAGGTTACAAAACTAGAATAATGAGTTGGAAATAGCTCACAAAGGGACAAAGACTAAAAGAAATGATTTTGATTCATTCCAATGACAACCTACTTTTGAAGGAAAACTTTTGGCAAGGATTCCTATTCTAATGTCTGCAAAATGAGGACCTATGAGTTTCTGTATGATAAAATGATAGTGAAGCCTAAGCATGAAATTAAGAAAGTGCAATGGTAGACCTATGGCCAACTAAATGCAAATGAAAACACCAGGATTGAGGATTTGATCAATTATGTTTTTTTGTTTTGGAAAGAGGTCCTTCAAAGAAAAAATGTTTGGTCTTGGGTTTTTTACAATAATAGTGATTTTTCAAGCTGACAAGAAATTGCATTGTTTCAGGTATCAAATGCATTGCAAGATGTCAAATACATCATAGGTTGAACAAATTTGGTGTTTCAGATAATAGATGTGGCTCAACAAGTTGATTACGGTGCAAAGAAAAGTGAATCCATTGCAAAATATGTGAATGCATTGTTTAAATAAGAAATGTGGCTTTGCAAAGTGATTGTGGTTCTTAGAGGCTCAAATGCGGTGCATAATGTTAGATGTGGTGTACAATGAATAAAATGCATTATAGAGTGCAAAATTCTAGTTTTGTTTGCAATTTTGGAAAAACATTGGATTGTTTCAATTTGAAGGTGTTTCTCCAAATCTGTGAAAAGTATTTATTTGTTCATTGGTTCTGAAAAAAACTTGGCAAACAAATTTTCTTTGAAATTTTTGAAAACAAGCACAATCCTAGGGTTCACAAGGACTATATTCTTTGGATTCCATATGGGTTTCCCCATTCGCACTTATTATTAGCGAGTGACTTAGAAGCTTGGCCACACTAGCTCCCCCAACATGACACTCACTTCTTGGGTCAACCAAGCTTCAAGCTCTCATGAATCTCCCATGACAATATTTTCACCTCTACTAAGAACTATGAGAATGTGGATGCCTTGGCAATGACCATTACTGCACCAAAGAATAGATAAGGATTTTGGCTTCTACATAAAAAAATTTAGTTCAGGCACTTGTTCGAGTGGCCACACATGAGGAAATATTATCTCCGATAAGGAGGAATTCCAGATTGAAGAGGTTATGCTCAAGAAGGTTTTGGGTAATTCACTTGCTGTGTGACACATCCGCACTCGTAATCCTAAGTTTTCCTTTAGGATTCACATTTGTATACCAGTAAGGAGTATCTCGACTAAAGAGATTCATTGTCGGTTTGAGTTACCTTGGGGTGAGTAATTTTTCCCACCAATGAAGGCCCAATTCCTAGAGTCAATAAAAATTTCACTTGCACCCAGTATCTCACAAGTGTGCAAGGGGAGAGAATACTTCTATTATTGAATCAAGTCCACCTTACAAAGTGAAGACACTTTTTTATTTTAATTATCAAAGTTGTAATGTGAACAAACACCTCAAAAACTTTATTCATTTTAAAATTTTAAGCCAATGTGAGATGAACAATGTTCATTTTAAGCGCATTTCATGAAAATACATGTTCATTTTAAGCCTTATGAGTTGTAGTGCAAGATTGTGTTCATTTTAAACCCATGAAATGTAAATGCAAATTATTATTGTGATGATTTGCTTGTTTGATTTAATATTGTGAAATAAAAACTCAAACAAACAAAGGTTAGAGTCCTTTTCTAGCTTGCCACATGTTGTAAACAACAAATTAGTAGCCCCAAAATCGCTAACCTATGAAACAGAAAAAGGAAAATCTAGAAATTTCGTAAAACCTGAAAGCAAATTTTTTACCAAGTGAATACATTGCAATAGAGAAAATGCATCTCGAGGCTGAAAGCTAGAAGTTACCAAGAAGATGCATCTCTATGCAGAGAAAATGCATCTCTCGGGCCTATGAATGTGTCTCGGTAAATCAAATGTAGCATTATGTCTATCAAATGTGGTGTGTAAATGCAAATGTGTCATTCCCGAAAGCGAATGCATCACGATAGAGCAATTGCGTCTTATAAAATTGTAATTATGGTGTTCCATACCTGTACCTACAAAAAATCCAAAAAATTCCATATGAAAACTACAAACAATGAGTATCAGGTTCACCAATGTAACTATGGGTAAATTTCCAGGTTAGTCTTAAATCAAAATAAGAAATAAAACCCTAGTATAACTATGAAGCACAAAGGATGAAAAAACTAAAAATAAAGAACAAAGTTACGCAAGCTCTTCATAAACTTCATGGATCACTTCCATAGCCCTTCTCCACTTGCTGCAAATGTGTTGTTTTCCCTCAAATTTTTGTGAGAAACTATGCCTATGATTATGACCTAGCAAATATTGGAGGATTCCTATGATAATGCAAGTGAAACTAAATTCTACATGCAATGGAAAAACCTGCAAAATGACAAGAAGTGTGAAAGTATGAGAAGATATTAAGAGAATGAATGTCTCAAATGAGGTAAAATTTACATTTTATAGAAAAGCTAATTTTGGATGAATGGCCAATATTGAAATATGAAGAATGCCCTAAGATCAAAGTTGTAAATGCATGTGACAACTAGCAATTAGGGTGAGGGAAAAAATACAAAATGAATGGCCAAGATTTCATTTTGAGAAAATAAAATCAAGGGTTAGAATTGCATGTGACAAGAGGAGATTGGGTATAGATTATGAGATTGTTGGAGGGAATTAAAAATTTCATTTATCAGAGGGAAAGATGACTTTTAAATTAAAAATTAATTTTAATTCAGAAGTGGTGGGACCATGTGACAATAAATGAATTAAATTATTTACTTGGAAAGAGGGAAATTGCCAAGTAGAAATTTAAATAAATAATTTTATTTAAATTTAGAGGAAATGCCATTAAGTCAATTAAATAATTATTTCTACTTATTTAATTATGGAGGAAAATGACTAGTTATTAAATAAATTATGGGGAATTTATTTAATTCGGAGAAGACATTAGAATTAGAGAGATATTTAAATAAATAAATAAATTTTATTCATTTAAATAATTAGGAGGACATAATGAATTAATTAAATAAATTTAATAATTTATTAAATTAAAGAGGACATTACAAATTAGTGGCATATTTAAATAAAATAAATGTAATTTATTTATTTAAATAGTCAGGAGGAATAAAAGATGTGAATTAATTAAACAACTAAGAATTATTTAATTAATAGATTAATTCGGTCAAAGGGATATAATTAAATATTTTAATTATGTTTAGAAGAATTTTTGAGAAAATCGAGTTTGCAAGACTCGGTCAATTTTATGTTTTACAATATCTAAGAAACTTCCCATTACATTCATAATAACATGTGTGTTAAGAGGAAAGCCTAAGTTAGAATTTTATTAATAATACGCAAATGGTACTATTGAAAAAACAAGCTATAATAACCACTTACAATATGATAACCTCGCTGTGATTTATAAAATGTATTTCTCTAATGGTACATTAGGACTTGCATGAGTTAAAACCATAGAATCTCCTTCAACTTGAAGTTGTATTGAGGAGAAAAAATGACTAACTCTACTAGAAGAGATAAATGATTGATCATATATAGTATTTTATTGGTTTCCCTATCACTTTCAAAATCAACAAAGAATTGAAGGTCATGAATGAATAATGTAAGGCAATATTATATCCTATGAAATTCGTTGAATGATAAATCTAGAATAGGTGTGAGGAACATTAAGAGATAGAACTCAATCATAATATTAATGAATAAATTGTTTTATTCATCCGTCATCACTAAAATTATATGTGAATCTACACCCTTGAGATGGAAAACTATTTATAGGTGAATAAATCCCTTGGCATAGTTGCATCACCAAATTTGGTCACTAATTGTGACATAGGTTGTGTAGGGAGGTAGTTATGAATGGATAGTATGAAATATGGGCCTTTTTGGGTTTCAAACATGTTATGGATTAGGGGTCATGGATATATCATAACCCATGCTATAGACAAGATAACAATAATACCCCTACACCACTTATTTTAACAAGATATGCCACAAAAACCATACCAATTGTTGAGGACCAGAGGTTAGGAGAAAATCTTACCTTATGCCCAAAGAATGAAAATAAAGGTATCTTTGTATCTGTAACTCTAAAAATTCAAAATGATATTTGAATTAAAATATTGTGATTCGAGGATTAGGGATAACAAGGAATTAATCTGATAAAGCATAAAATTAAGGATAGTTTTGGTGCCCAAACTGATACATTCAACATAGGTAGAGTGAAATCACCCCACCTTTCCTAGAAATATAACCAATCTATCCATTAAGTCACATTCAAGGCCCTAGGTGTTGGGTCACACCCATGTTGGATAAACTTAATTGATCAATGTGGTATGTTTTCTCAAGTGGCTTTATTGGTTCTATTATTTCAATCATATTGGAAGATGGTTTTTCACTTCTACTTAATTTCTTTTTCTTTTTTCATTAAACCTTTTTCTTGATAAATCCCTAATCTTATCCTACTATTATAGTGTATAAAAATGATAAAAGAGATTTGAATTAGTTGGCATAATTTTTCCACCTTCAATTTTGAATAATTAAGAGTTGATTTAGAAAATTAAAAATAGAGAAAGAAAATGTAACGTTCTAATTCCCATTTTTATGATGAAAACATGGGAAATTCAATTAACTCATAATATTCTAAGCAATGAGACCTATTTCGGAAGAATGAAGAAGATCAGACTCTATGTTGTCATTGATGTCACCATGTCAATTAAGGTGTTGGCTTGGTCTCGTACTCTAAAATGGTATTAAGAACAAGTGTACACCATCCGATATTTTTGGTTTGTAATTCCTCTCTGGTGTTCATCACTATTCGCAATTTTTGGAAATGATTCATGGATGTTGGAAGCTTGTAGGTATGCAATCCCATGTGCTGATATGATCGTATGGTGAAGTTGGCATTGGTCTGGTGTTGCATTTTGTTATTAGGTCTATCCATGATTGACCCAATAAATACATGGTACCGTATAATGGATTAATCTATGTTGTGGATATATGAGAAACCTATTATAAGGTCCAAGCCAACATGATAACGCATGCTACATGGTTGAATTATTCTTGGAGAATTTTTTGTACTAACTTGGAGCTGACAATTAGTCTTTTTGATTAATAAATATTGCATCTAATTAGGCTGACCTAATTGATCCTCTCGAATAAGTCAGGTATATATACTGGATATTTTTGAGATTGGAATTGAGCATCAATGAGTTGAGATCAAAGTAAAAGTGAAGCATGCTGTGAATGTGAAGTGAGGTGATTGAAACTAATGAAGTGTGCAAGTCAGTTTATTGAGCATCAAAGGAACTGAATAACCACTTGTTAGGTGGACTCTTACCACTTCTTGTTCTAGTTGTGAAGCCATTCTTGTTTTATAATATTCTGTAGGCATTGAGCCTCTCTATTATGGAAAATGAGTCCTACATGTAAGTAGTGAGATTTTGTATCTAGTAGTGAGCCTTTTTTGAATTTGGTTTTGGAACTATATTATGCTGTGAGTTGATCCTCATCGTGGTTTTTCCCATTCTAGTTTTTCCATATAAAAATCTTGGTGTTCATGTGTTGTTTTCTTTCATGTTCTATTAATGCTTATACTTATATTTTCTAGTTATATGCATTGGAGTAATTGGATGGTATTTTTTCAATAAGTGTAAGAAGATATTGATTCACCCCCCTCTCAATATCTTGGGTATTTAACAATTGGTATCAGAGCTCTGGTTCCTTTAGAGAAGCCTAACAACTTGAGGAAGATTTTGTAGATTGAACAAATGGATAAAGAAGAGCTTTGGGCTGCACTTGATGATATTGATAAAGCTGAAAATGAAAACAAAGAACTGAAGGAAAATCTTGATGAGGCAAATGAATGCATCTAGAAATTTAAAGAAAGTCATAGAGAAGTGACTAAGAAATTAAAACAAGAAAATGAGGAGATTACTGGACTAAAGGTACAAGTGGAAGAAGGAAGAGAATTGAAGAGTGTCTGAATACAGTGGTGTAAAGAAAGTCTGATGAATGCTCCAAGCTTGAACAAGAAGTGGTGAACCGAAGAGAAGATCTAGAAAAAGAAAAGGTCTATGAAGATAGTTATAAGACAAGCTCCACTAGGCTTCCTTAATTAATTGCAGGATAGAAACCATCTAAAGACAAAGGAGGTTTGGGACTAGAAATAGGTGAAATCTTAAATCTAGTGAACAATCAAAAAGTTAAAGGCAAAGGAAAGCAGAAGAAAAATCAAAGAAACTTTGCTAGAAGACCACCTATCAAACAACCAAATGCTCAAAGGTATCAATCCTTCAATAGTTTTTTTTTTCATGCAATAAATTTGGTTATAGGACAATTGAGTGTAGAATTAGGATGAATTATTTTTTTAGTTCCTTTTCAGGAGAATTTTATGCATGCAAGAAAGTTGGACATAGAGCTAGTCAATGCAGAACTCAGATGGTGAACTGTTTTAATGGAGGAAGAATGATTCAATCTTTTGTTGTCTACTACTATAATTGTAACCAATTTGGACACAAAGAAAATCAGTGCAAATCAAAGGTTAATGGAAGTCAAAAAAATCAAAGAAATGTTGTCTCCTATAATTGCAAGAAATAGAGACGTATTTCAAGAGTTTGTAGAAGTAAAAATGGAAACCAATTTGCTTTAGTAAAGGAGAATGAACCTGTGAAGAAGATTGAAAAAGATGAGGTTAAGCAAGAAATGAACAATATATGGAAGAAGAAAGAAGAACTAAAGATGATAGATGTGTTTATGCCCTCATCCGATGTAGATGATTCCTCCAGGAATTAAACCTAGCATGGTATTAGGGGAGCTTTAACAAAAAAATATTCAAACTCCCTGGCAGTATGGCATGTCAGATGTGTTGGGTCTCAAAAATTGCAGGTTTTAACTAGAATAGTTTGCCAAGCTCTTACTACACATTTGGCCAACGTACAAGGCCAATTGATGCAATTGTACCTTCTCCTCTTTAGGTTCTGCTAGACCAAGTGGGTGTACCTAAATGAACAATGCAGATTGAAATATGTTTCTTGGTTAATCAATCTATCCACAATGGAAAAGGGTAGTGGACAGATAAAATTACTACACCTACTCCTACTGCACAAATGAAAGGATTTGAATAATTTGTATGTTTATGAATTTTATCTTTGGGTTGAGGCAGATCAGTGCCTTCTATCCACATGGGCAATGGAGTCAAAATAGAAAATGATATGTGTTTTCCTTCTCTGGTTTAATTTCAGGTTGTTAGGCACTTTATAAAATAAAATCTTATGACTAGCATATAATTTCATTTATTTATGGCTTGCATAAATTATGCTGGAATGTTTTTCTACCTTGGTTCTTCTTAAATTATCTAAAATAAATCTCTAAAACACTGTGACTTACTTGAAGGGATTTAATTCTGACTTGAGACACCAACAAATAAAAATCACACAAAGTGAATACATGCACCTTGATGAATCAAAATTTGTGCTTGATACATTAACTCAAATGATCAAAATACTTCGAATTGGACAGAACCAAGATAAAAAATAATACAAATTATAGCATCTCAACAACTGAACTAGAAGGTTTTCACCAGTTAAAAACATTAGTTTCCATTTCTTTGTTTCAAGAAAAATTTGTACATTATTTCCATTCCCAGTTTCTATTTCTGAGAAAATCTAACTCCTACCCTAACCTCCTAACCCTTTTCTTTTTTGCAACTTAATTTTTGAAATATTTATACAATACATTTCAAGGGTTATGACCCTTCCTTTTCAGCTGCAACTGCTTACATCCCTTAGTAAAATATTTAATTTAATTGCCTTGTCAACAAAATCAAATATCCTTACATAGTTTGACATTTGATTTTAATTTAAGACTTTACCCACCTTTAATATTTCACTTTATACTTTGTCGCTTCTTTTATCTTACCACTCTACCACAGGCTTTGACTTCTCTCCCCACGGTATAGCGGTATCTGACCCTGACGAATAACTCTATCGTTTGTCGATTGTCCACCATGCTACCACGATCATCATTTTGACTGGTTGCAGTATCACGGTAACTGCATCGTTGACCGTTAATAGCTTACCACACTACCACGGTCTTCATTAGAACCCCTTGCGGTTGAGCGGTAATCACTTACCGACCGCTACGCTGCTAACTCTCGTCCAAGCTGACTGCTCTCACCAACCACTGACCGCTAACTCCACCGTTCACTAACGGTTTACCGCACTACCGCGGTCAATGAATTGACTACGTGCGGTAGTGCGGTAAACACTTCATGCCCGCTCCTTTAACCAGTACCACCATACCACAGGCCCCTTTGTGGGAGGTCGCGATAAAGCAGTAAGTGACATAGGATGTAAATGTTAAGGTAGCGGTAAGGGTACAAGGCATATATGAATGGAAAGAATGATTTTTTAATGGAAAATATAGAAAATGAATGGGAGTAAAGCGGTATATAAAAATATAGGAAAGTGAAGGGTAAAAATGAAGAGAATCCCTTAAGTTTTTTTTTGGAAAATATTCAATTGAAACAGGAAAACCTTAGGGTTTTTGAGTGAAAATTAGAGTTCTAACAGTGGCTCTTATTGGGGATGAATGATTTGCAAATCACTACAATAATCTAGAATTCTATGGTAGAGAAGACCGAGTAAATGATATGAAAATGAAGGCTATGGCAGGTAGAGGGAATGAATAGAGCAGAGACAGTAAGACAAAGCAAATGGAGAAATGGAAAATCCTAAACTACTATGCATGGAAGATAATTTTTTTAAAGAGGCATTGCTAAGAATTGTCCATGCATTGAAAATCCTTAATCCTCTGTACCTGCTTTAGTTTAAAAAATTAAACCATAACGAATGGCCCTAGGCCACCCCAAAAAGAAAAACCCGCACTTTCCTCTGTCACAGAGTTTGTTCTGATTAGAGCTCGTCAAGTTTCTTTTGAAACTATCCATTCCACCTACCCTGCAACATGCACTGTCATTGAAAACCTTTAGGAAATCATTGTATTCAATCTGATTCATATTCATCTCATCAGTCTGCATTTCATTATTCTTACTATCATATGAAAAATATTTGTTATCTTCAGCATACAAAGTGTACCCAAATTCAACAAAACATTCATAGGCATGCTCACTGTCATATGTTGTTGAATGTGCCTACAACTGCACTGGGACCTAAAAATCTGAATACTCCTTATGGCAACCAAAAAATGCAATCTCATCAACATCCTCTAAAATAATCAAATCGGAGCTACTCTCCATTTCTTTCCTATTCTCAGCTGGCACTGACACACACTTTTGATTAATAAAATCATCCTTACACATACTTGAATCAATAAATGTTGGACACTCATCATCAATAACATGCAAACTAGTATCTCTATCTTGTAGGCAAAAATCATTCAAGTCACATACCTCTTCTTGGACACAAATAGATCTTTGATCAGCTTCACAGAACTCCTCATCATTGTGAGAGATGCACATGGGGTCATATGAATTGTCACACACAGTATCTTCACTGTCAAAGGAGATAGAAGCTAGAGCCAAAACTCTGGAATCATCTTTATGTGCATACTTCTGGTATTCAAGAGTTAACAAGTTTGAAACTTGCTCACTACTGAGTGAACATGTCTCTGCTTCCATATCTTCTACCATGTCTCCAACCTCTTCATCTTCATAAGAACTGCAAGAATCACCCTGCTGAAGATCACCATCCCCAATTTTATCTTCACAATTTGACTCACCATCTGTTATGCAAGAGAAACTCTCCACATCTTCATTATTGGATAGCATGATATCTTCTTCTATTGCAGCTTCTGAAGCACTTTTTGTAATATCCACATACCTTGTCCCAAGTATAGAATCAATAAGTCTATTCACTGCATCCAAGGCACACTGTTTTGATGATTCTAGCCAATAAACTGATTTAGGCTCTAATGCTCTTAAAAATTGTGCAACAAATGTGGGTCTTGTTGGCCTAAAATGAGAAGGTAATTTCATACAAATGTCTACCATCCTATTGTATAGAGAGTTTACATCTTCTCCCTTATATCTCATTATATCAAAAATGGAATCCACAAGGTTTTTGCCTCTCTCTTCAATTTGAATATACTCATCAAAAATATTTTGCTGTGAATAGAGTACATTACCTTTATTATCAAAATTATCAGTTGCATCATGGGGAACTTGTGGTGTCCAAGATCTCCTGGCGCTTGTGTCTTTATTCTCACTATATGATGGTCTGTTTGGTGATGTATTTTGAGCATCTTTGACTCCCAATTGCAGCAATTGTTGGTTCACTTGTAGCATCTGTTGGTCCAATTGCAGCCTTTGTTGCCTCAATTCCTTCAAATCTCTTATTGACTATTATCTTCTTTCTTTTTCTGCCATCTTGACAAAATATTACTGCTTCACAACATCCATGCATTATTTATCATATTAAAACAGTGGCCACCTACTTTTCCCAAAAGTAGGAAAATGAAAAAAGATTGTTTTGATTTGCCCCAGTGGAATCTCCAAAAATGTAAAACTTTGCTGACTCTATAAATGGAAAGGTTGAGAAATTTCTGGAATGTGTCCCTAGCGGAGTCGCCAAACTGTTGGGTCTCAAAAATGTAGGTTTTAACTAGAAAAGTTTGCCAAGCTCTTACTACACTTTTGGCCAACATACAAGGCCAATTGATGCAATTGTACCTTCTACTCTTTACATTCTGCTAGAACAAGGCGGGTGTACCTAAATGAACAATGCAGATTGAAATATGTTTCTTGGTTGATCAATCCATCCACAATGGCAAATGGTAGTGGACAGATAAAATTACTACACCTACTCCTACTACACAAATGAAAGGATTTGAATAATTTTTATGTTTATGAATTTTATCTCTGGGTTGAGGCAGATCAATTTCTTTTATCCACATGGGAAATGGAGTCAAAATAGAAAATGATATGTGTTTTCCTTCTTTGGTTTAATTTCAAGTTGTTAGGCACTTTATAAAATAAAATCTTATCACTGGCATATAATTTCATTTATTTATGGCTTGCATAAATTATGCTCGAATTTTTTTCTACCTTGGTTCTTCTTAAATTATCCAAAAGAAATCTCTAAAACACTGTGACTTACTTGAAGGGATTTAATTCTAACTTGAGACACTAGCAAATAAAAATCACACAAAGTGAATACATGCACCTTAATGAATCAAAATTTATGCTTGATACATTAACTCAAATGATCAAAAGACTTCGAATTGGAGTGAACCAAGATAAAAAATAATACAAATTATAGCATCTCAACAACTAAACCAAAAGGTTTTCACCAGTTAAAAACATTAGTTTCCATTGCTTTGTTTCAAGAAACATTTGTACATTATTTCCATTCCCAGTTTCTATTTCTGAGAAAATCTCACTCCTACCCTAACCCCCCAACCCTTTTTTTTTTTGCAACTAAATTTTTGAAATATTTATACAATAAATTTCAAGGGTCGTGACCCTTCATTTTTAGCTGCAACCGATTACATCCCTTAATAAAATATTTAATTTAATTGCCTTGTCGGCAAAATCAAATATCCTTACATAGTTTGGCATTTGATTTTAATTTAATACTTTACCCACCTTTAATATTTCACTCTATACGTTACCGCTCTACCGTGGGCTTTGACTTCTCTCCCCGCGGTATAGCGGTATTTGACCCTGACGGATACCTCTGTCGTTTGTCGACTATCCACCACACTACCATGGTCATCATTTTGACTGGTTGTGGTATCATGGTAACCACGTTGCTGACCGTTAATGACTTACCATGCCACTGCGGTCTTCATTAGAACCCCCTACAATTGACCGGTAATCACTTACCAACTGCCACGCTGCTAACTCCCGTCCAAGCTAACTGCTCTCGTCGACCGCTGACCGCTAACGGTTTACTATGGTTGATGAATTGATCGTGTGCGGTAGCATGGTAAAAATGTCATGCCCGGTCCTTTAGCGGCTATCGCCATACCGCATGCCCCTTTGTGGGAGGTCACGGTAAACCGGTAAGTGACATAGGATGTAAATGTTAAGGTAGCGGTAAGGGTACAAGGCATATATGAATGGCGAGAATGATTTTTTAATTATGGAAAATATAGAAAATGAATGGGAGTAAAGCGATATATGAAAAGATAGGAAAGTGAAGGGTAAAAATGAAGAGAATCCCTTAAGTTTTTTTTATGGAAAATATTAAATTCAAACGGGAAAACCTTAGGGTTTTTGAGTGAAAATTAGAGTTCTAACAACATGTTTTCATGAGGATATGTAATAAGGAATGAATAGACTGAAGTTATACAAAATAAATTAGAAGAAAATGTATAGGAATGTTCTTATGTGGAGGAGATTAGGGTTTCTCTATGTAGTGAAAGAAAGGTTTTTATCATCTTTTTGAATCCTAGTGCATTTATTGTGAATTAGGGCAGCACGATGGTGTATAAATAAAAAATCCTAAGTCATTTTGATCACTTGTTCATTTGAAGAATTTGAAGAATGACTTGAAGAAATATTGAAGTGATTTGGAATGATTCTAAGGTAATTTACAAAATTCATTGTGAACATTTAAGAATGAGTGACAAAAAAATTTTAAATCATCTCTCGCAATTAAAGGAAATAATTTGAAGAAGTTAAGTGTGAAAATGGATTCTATGGACAAAGGATTGAGTGGCAATATTCCACTAAAGCTGGAAGGATTTTAATTGGAAGAATTTGATCATAAAAAAATGATGGAAATGAAACTAGGGCTAAAGACAAAAAAATTATAGAACATAAAAACCTAGGTTTGGATTTATGGTGAGAATTTCCTTGGTTTTCAGATAAAGAATCCATCTTGTTCCTATTGAGTCACATCAAGAATGGAAACATCATTTTGGATAGACCCTACCCAATCACAAAGGAAGCAATTGAAGCTTTTACAGGGTTGTGTGGTGTTGGTGACCTCCCTGGAAAGAAAACAATGAAGTACAAAGAGGTGGAGGAATTAACTGGAATCGACAAAGACCCCCCAAGCCTTGTTTATATATACTATTGTCAACCCTACTGTAAGGTATGTTGCATATGGTATTACTTAAAAAATCTATTTTAGAAATTGTGAAGGCTCCACTATGGGTATCATTATATATCTTGCACACATGATGGTAAAGTAGAACAAGCAATTTGACTTATGTAGTCTCATTTTGGAAAATCTAATTGAGAATGTACAAATGTCCTTGGTTGAGGGATACCCTTTCTGGTTTGGATCTTTACATATGTGCTTGGTATTTAACTTTTTAAGTTCACTACCAGGAAAAGAGAATGTTAAGTGGGACTCTAAGATCCCTATCAAAAAACAAGTTTACAAACATTTGGAAGGTATGGAGGATAATGCAAGTGTGTGCAAAGTATTTTTCTTTTCTTTGCAAAAGGATATGTGCTTTGGTGTGGTAGTGTATAGTCAGTTTGAGGATGGCTCATCCTTCAATACAAAGTAATTGGAAGTTGTTATTGGTGATTCCCCTCCAAAACATAAAAGGAGAAAAGTTAGCATAAAATATGTCATCATTATTCTAGAAGGAAAGGAGAATGAAGAAGAATCCCTGTCTGGATCTGAATCTTTGGATCTAGATAATATTCAGACGATGTTCGATAAGGGTGAGATGAATAATATTCATGAAATGTGGAGTGCTTACTCTCTTGTGGAGACTTGAAATTGATGATGCTCTGGTTGAGTATCTACTCAAGAAAGGTATTGATATTTCAAGTGTTTCTGATTCATTACAAGATAATCTAGTTGATGTTGTTTAAGAGGGAATGTTGTTGGAAGGTCCAAAAGGAAACAAGTTTGAACCCATGGTTGATCAAAAATGTTTCAAAGCTAAACATAAGTTATCTGAACACATTAGCGAGACAAGAAAATGCATTTAAGAGATGTCTGACATTTACAAATATTGCCTCTAGTGGCATGCTGCAATTGACAATTTTAGAACCAAAATTAAAGCCATTGAATTTGAAATGAATAGCATTGGAAATGATTTTGATTTCTTTAAAGACAAAGAAGGAAAACAAAGAATAAGAGTTGGAGAATTGTAAGCAGAATTGTTGAATGTTCAGAGACAAAGGGAAGATGTGGTAAGAACTTTCTGACTTGTTAAAGAAATTGTTGAGGTCTGGTTAGATCATCTCTTTAGAATACTCTATGATGCAAAAGATTGTGAATTCCAGTGCTCATCTACAAATATGTCATCCTCATCCACGTTGTTGGTTCTATTGGACATGTGTACCCAAATAGATTCTGCAATGCTTGCTTGGAAGAGGATTCTTCCAACTATGAGAGAGAGATACAAGAAAGTTTTTCAAGTGAAAAGTGTTATTTTTACTTAAGTTTCTGACTGTTTAAATTTTGGGCTCTTTCCTTTATGACAAAGGAGGAGAAAAATGGAAAATATATATAAAAAAAACAAACACAAGAAGAATTGAATTGTTGGACAAAGGGGGAGTTTTTAAAGTTTTAAAGTTTTGGAAGTGTTGGAGTTTTGGAATTTTGAGAATGCAATGTCAACATGTACATATGTTTACATCCTATTGTTTTGGTTTCCCTTTGCCATTGATGTCAAAGGAGGAGAGATTTGGAGAGATTATAAAAATAATGAAGAATTTTATGAATTTTTTTGGCACATGTTTCCATTAATGACAAAGGTGGAAATTGTTGGAAGAATGAAGAAGATCGGAATTTTTTTTGTCATTGATGTCACCATGTCAGTTAAGTGTCAGTTTGGTTTGGCACTTTGAACAAGTGTACATCCTCTGATATTTTTGGTCCAGTATTTTGGTTCACAACTCCTCTCTAGTGTTCATCATTGTTCACAATTTTTGGAAATGGTTCATGAATGTTGGAAGCTTGTAGGTATGCAATCCTATGTGCTAATATGATCATATGAAAAATTTGGCATTGGCCTTGTGTTGCATTTTGTTATTAGGTCTATCCATGGCTGGCCTAATAAACAGTTGGTGGTATAATGGATTAATTTATGTTGTGAATATATGAGAAACCTATTATAAGGTTCAAGCTAGCATGATATAGCATGCTACATGGTTGAATTATTCTTCGAGAATTTTTGTACTAACTTGGAGCCGACAATTAATCTTTTTGATGAATAAAGATTACATATAATTAGGCCAAACTAATTGATGCTTGTAGATAAGTCCCGTATATATACTGGATAGTTTTGAGATTGATATTGAGCATCAGCGAGTTGAGATCAAAGTGAAATTGAAGCATGGTGTGAATGTAAAGTGAAGTGAGAGAAACTGATGAAGTGTGTCAAGTCTATTTATTGGGCATCAAATGAACTGACTCAAAGCTTGTTAGGTGCACTCTTACTAGTTCATGTTCTAGCTATGAATCCATTCCTATTTTATAATCTTGTGTAGGTAGTGAGCCTCTCTATTATGGATAGTTAGTCCTTGTTTGGATAGTGATTCCTACCTGTAAGAAGTGAAATTTTGTATCTGGTAGCGAGCCTCTTTTGTATCTAGTTTTGGAACTACATTATATTGTGAGTTAATCCTCACCATGGTTTTTTCAATTATTGTCTTTCCATGTAAAAATCTTGGTGTTCATGTGTTGTGTGCTTACATGTTTTGTTAATGCTTCTTCTCATCTTTTCTATTATATGCAATGGATTAATTGGATGGTATTTGTTCAATAAGTGTGAGAAGATAATGATTCACCCCCTCTCAGTATCTTGGGTATTTATCAACCCAATCATTCATACTATAGATGTGAGATTCTAGGGAGTTTTATATGATTAAAAACTAATACATACAACTATTATATTTCACAAACAAGTTTAATATATAATTTCTATAACTCACTCAGATGGATTTTTCCTTAAGTATTCATAGGATTTCCTCAAATAATCAACTTGAAAAGAATGAAATATGATACACTACTATTCAAGATAATTGTGTAGTAATTCTTCATTTATTATGCCTAGGGTGATCCCACAAGACTAGTTTATAATTTTTGGCCAAACTGGACACTGAATTGATTTTTTCTAACTAAATATTCACTTTCGGGTACCTATAGTAGCTAAACCATGAGGAATTTGAAGATGATGCGAAGTAGTGATTTGTGATGTTTTGTGTAGATTGTAAATATATATTTAAAAAAAAAAATTGAATCAGATTGCACTTTTTTCCATCTCCTTCGAAAACTAGTTTTTTCAGTAAACACCATTTTTAAGGAGTGATGCTCTCGAACTATATACAACATAATTTTTTTCCATGAAGGATAAAATTCAATTTTTTTCAAATTTAGATTTGTAACTATGATATCTAGTGCATGGAATTGGTTTCATATAATTTCATTGAATATTTTTCCTAGATCAAGTTTCAAAGTCAAACCAATTACAATTCAGACATAGGTGGACTGTATACTACATAACCTTTTTTGTATGTATGAAAATTTAATTTAATTTTTTTTGGATCAAGGACATCAATATCTAGTGGACTGATATTTTTCAAAAAAAAAATCAATAATATATTATTTTTCTACTTGTGTAGAAGAGAGAGCTTCATTTTCAATGAAAAACGTGTTTAATCAAAATTTAAAAACAAATAAATATTAAAACCAAAAGATATTAAAATTATATTTTTTGGATAGCTCATTCTGAGGAATACCATCATCTAGTTGGGTTTGTGAAGACTCCTCCAGTTTCATCCTCAACTTGAGCTTCAAAGGGAAACATTCTGGAGATTTTTGGTGCTAGAGGGGGAGAAGTGGGGAAAAGGGGGGTTCGAGCGAACCCAAGTTCGAGCAAACCCCCTTTCCACAAAGCTTTCCTTTTGGTTTTTTCCTAGGAATGGTGGGACCCAAAATTTAATGGGTTCACTTGAAGGGGTGTTCTAGTGAGCCACCTTTGGGTTCACTTGAACCAATGTTTGTTTGAACCCCCAAAAACTAAATTTTTTTCCATGGGGGCATTTTTTGCAATTTTCCTTCCTCACTGGAATTGTAAACCTATTTTGTGGGTTTACCCCTATCTATGTACTAATCCATTAATATTTTATTAATTTTTCACCTTTTTGTCATAATGGCCAAAATATGATTGTCTATTGTTATGATCATAACCATAACTCAAAATTATAACTCAATTTTTTGTCAATTCCTAAACTTTAATTTCCTACCTAACTCCAACCAACCAACCAAAGAAGTATTTGCATAATTAATTTCTATATATTTATGTATTTAAAGGCATTTAGTTGCATTCATTTCACCATCTAAGTGTTCATTATTCACATTTACGAAAGAAGATACTTCGATTGGTGTAATAAAAAGAATCTATATTTACAAATTCATCCTATGAAAATGATTGAAGATTTTTGTCTTCCATTGTTTACTTATTTTTAGAGAAGCGGTTGATGTAGGAGAACATATCCACTTATGACACTAGCAGAAATATTTCCAACATATTCTTAAATGCTGCGAAATCTTTAGATATTATAAAAAATACAAAAAGAAGTAATGATCATAGAATGGTTTATTCAAACTTCATTAATTCATTTCTATTTCATCAAATTACACATTTGGTTTTTAAAAACTCATTGACATTCTTATAACTGCAATCCCTTCATGAAAAATTATGTGACAAGTGTGGCTCAAACTCCAATAACGGAAACGTCAAGGCGTATGGACAAAAAATGCAAATACAATTTGTTGCATGTAGGGAAAATGTGAGTGGTTGTTCAATCCTATGTTTTTGCACCACCATCGATGTGTTGTCACCGCCCAAGGCACTATTACACATGCGGATGTGCCAGAATATTCTGTTTATATGATTTGGGAAGCCATTGCCAGTTCATTGTCTTTGCTCTCCAATGACTAAATGGAAATTATGATTCCTTCATTTAATTTTGGTCAGCGTAGTGCGAATATTCATTAGTTCATATGTTTTTTTATTTTTTAATAAATTTTTTTAGCAAATGCTTAATCATATCATGTACAGTTTCACATATTTAATTATAAAAAATATCATAATTATTTATATACATCTTATTATAATATTATTTATATATAAGTATATTTATACAAATTAAATTATTCATCATTTGTTAATATCTAATTATTTCGAAAATAATTCAATTTTCTTATTGTTCTTTTTTCCTAGTTTGAAATTATGTTGATGCCAAAAATTGGCAAGGTAACAACCCTTTGTGGGAAACTCAGTTAAAGGGGGGACCTATTGCGCTAAACTAAGTAACCTCCAAATTTTAAAGAAGTTGGCTCTTCTATAATTGGGGTTTTGAATGGGAAAAGGAAGTAGATATTAAAATAAAATATCTAACTAGGGTGATGCGCCAAGATTTAGATGTAAGGCATGATAGACCTATCTTGTAGATGTGGTCTACGGGTCCATTAAGCAATCTTCTATGTCCCAAAATAACACACATTAAAGAGAAAGACTTGGATAATTCATTTCATGACAGAAAATAATTTGCACAAAGATTTACTGAATAGAAAGAGTCGAAGACATGGTTCTAAATCAACCTTCTATTCAAATCTTTGAAGTCGCAAACAAACTATTCAAAAACAACATAGTATAATGTTATCAATAGTTAAGAAATAGAAAGGCCAAATTACAAGGGCATAGTCTATGAGTCTTTATAGTTATCTAACAAAACAAAGGCCTGGTGTCCTCCTAATTCTTCTGTAGATATTTTGAACTAACAAAAAAAAAAACCAACCCACTAACTAACTAACTCCTTCTTCAAAAGAAGTACTATATATAGACAGGGTCATCCACCGCTTGAAAAATTGTAACAGAAAAGATTTCGCATCATCAATCATGATGCTTGCAGCAATGATTCATCACGATCATTGTAATAGAAAGATCCCCGAGCATGAACCCAGACATTCGCTAGCCAAATTCATTCTCTAAAAATGATGGCAATGGTCCTAGCTTACCCTATGTAAACATGTGTCACCTCCCAATGAAGGCAATTAGAACACATGGCAGAGTATGGCAGCTTGGTGTTCGCACCACTCCTCCCTTTCTTATACCTACGTTGAAGGGACACTTAGTGGTATTTTTCAGCCTATAGTTCATCCTCCCCATCCTTTGGTGAGAGCTTGTGATGAGAAGACATGTGTCAGCATCCTTATTATCAACACTGCTTGAGGGGCCCACCAAATTTTACACGGGTGAAGGCTACATGGCAGGTAGTTAGGGCCTGAAAGAGAGTTATATGAAAGCATTCCAAACTCACCCAATTTGTTGACACATGGGGTAGAGAAGAACTTGGAAGAGAAGAGAAAAGAAACTCCCCTTCAATAAGAACTTGGCCGACACATGGTGACAGTGGGTCGAGAGCGCTAAAAGAATGGCAGGGAGGCTCCTAAAAATCATCGGATGCGGTCAAAATTTGAGAAAAACATAAAAAATAACCCAAAGGGAGCATGGGTGTATATTAAATATCCACAGCTTTTGGCGACTATCAGGGGAGTTTCACTTGTGGAATGATGAATCCAAAAATATCTAGTTTCGTAGACTAGGGATTTATTCATTAGGCATTAGAGTCAGAGCTTAGAAAGGGAAATCTACAAGGGTAGCCAGTTGGCCTTAGAAGGAATTGATATGGCACATAGGATCTCATGTGCCATGTGCAAATCGATCACCTCTTTAAAGGGAAGCATCACAAATATTCTGGACCCAACCTCGGGCTGAAAATGTAGTTGCATGATCTGATGAGTTACACCCTCAATGTCCTCGGCAGTAGGTGACTGGCTAAAGCTCTGAAAATTTGATAAATCTTGCTTCCTCTCCTCAATCTTGGCTACAATTTTCTTCATGGTAGCCACCGATTCATTTGGAAGAAAAGGAGAGGGCAAGCCCATTTAGGTTAGTTGGGAAAACCTTACCCGTATTCTATCCATAGTCTGCCCTAATGTGATTCAACAGCGTTGAGCATGAAGGGTGGCCTCATGGGAGCGGATAAAATCCTTCATGATCTTAGTAGTTGACCTTTGATTCTTGACCCTTGCTCATTCTAGATCCTCGCTTGGCACAGTGTATAGCTTTCCTAGCAGCTTTTCCGCTTTGGGAACCTTTTCCCCTATGAATTGAGGGAACTGCTCCATTATGTCATGAACCTCCTTGCATAAATCTATTGTGTCCACCATGAATTGAAGTGTGGGTTGGAGAGTCAGACATAAAGCCCTAACTCTCTCCCAGTAGGAAGCATATAGTTTTTGGGATATTAGGCCGAGATCTAACTATGGAGCAGGAGTTTGAACGATCTTCTTCATGAGGTAAATCTTTGCATCCCTAGTCCTAGTCTCCTGTGTTAGCCTTGTGATTTATTCTATGGCAGAGGAGAGTTTCTCCTACAGGTCTCTCTGTGAGGCTAGCCACTCTTCGTCGGCCTAGTTTCAGGTTGCTAACTCTTCCTCTAGGGAAAGCCTAATCTTCTGGAGGTCTTCTTGAAATTGAGCCTGTGTGCTCGCTTGGTTTTCCTACTTTTATTGTACTACTTTCTCTAGCTAAGAATGCAGTTGCTGTAATTCTTTATTCTTTTGCTAAACTTTTCCTTCTGACTGGGCCAACCTACCTGATAATTCCTAGTTCCTTTGTCACAACTCAGCTATCCAATCAAGCTCCTGGGATTGGAATTTCTTGAGCTCCCTTTGCAAGCTAGCCTACTCTACCTACACATTTTGTGTGAGGCACACCCTTTCTATTTCATGTGTTTTTTCTTTGGCCAACAAAACTTCCAGTCTTCCCTTAACAACCTTGAGCACATCCTCCACCTTCTTCAATTTGTGACCAGACTTAAGAAATCTAGTGGTCACCACCCATTGTGTCTCCTCCATTAGCTTGACTTTATCCCATGGTTGAGAAACACACAAGTCCAGTACGATGGCATGGATGTCATAGTCATTGGGTTTTATTTATCCCTGTAGTTTAGCAACATTGGGATGCATGGTTGTGAAGTGAAATGATTGTTGAGACTCATTATAAATTGTCTAAACTCTAGGTTTTGTTGGCCTCCTAGCATCTTTTTCCTTTTACTTCTAGAGTAAGAGATCCCAAGCTTGCTTCGTTGTATCGATTTGAGACAAGAATTGAGTCGGGGATCTAATGTGTTCACTTGCAAAGAATGCATCGGGAAGGACAAATAAAGGGAATGAGAGGTAGGTGACCTCAAATGTTTTCTTCTTTGCAAGGGAAACCGTGAGTGAAGAGAAGGAAGGGATGTTCCAAATCCTAGGTCATGAAGGTGTGGAGGGACTCACGGGGAATGGTGGTGGAAAAGGAGATGCATTGGGCTCCAATGGCTACAAAGGTTGAGTCAAAAATGACTCAGAGGATGCAACAAGGATGGAAGATTCAAACACCAAGGGGGCGAAAGCCATGGATGCAGATGAGGAGTCATATGGGGTGACCGATGGGGTACGAACCAGTGATGGGGAAGCTCGAGGGGAAGTGAAAATCAGTTGTCTGATATGAGAAAACTGGGAGAAACCTGTCATAGCCATTACAGATGGGACAAAGAAAGATAGGCTCACATTTGGAGTGATGGGTGCCATAGGGATCGTGGCAGAAACAAGAGACTATGAGTCGAGAAGAGAGGGAGAGAAAGATACCTGAGTGGCTAATTCCACCTCCAACGCTTGGCTAACCACAACCTTCTGCAAACCACCTCCTGAAGCAGTATCAGTGTGTTCTCTTTCACTTGGTGGAGGGTTCTCTGCATCCACTAATTTTGTCAATTTTTGCATTGCTCTAGGCTTCCCTATGGCCACGGATCGAGATTGTGAGGACCCTAATCATGAAATATTCATTCACACACTCCTAACAACTGTGCTAGGTTGCATTTTTGTTTTCTATTTGTTTTCCCTTTTTGGAGTGTGCTAGGGCATCTCAGGGTCAAGCTCCTCCACATCACTTGCATCAGAATCTAGATGTTCCCCATTCTAGAGGGTATCAAATTGATCATCGGTGTCAAAAATTGATGCATGTTGGAAAGAGGTGATAGTGTTCTTGATCTCCTAGAGGTAACTCCAAAAATCATTAATCGTTTTTGGCTTCTAGCCTTGTTGCCTCACCAAGATATTTTGGAGGGTAGTACTTATGTGACTATTTTCATCCACCTTCCCCATAGGGAGATAGAAACTGAGCCATGATGGTTTATGATTATCCATCGACATGAGCACCAAGTCCACCTAGATCCTGTTGACATCTTCAAGCAGATTTCACTGCACTTCAGAGTATGGTTGAGGGTTGTGCTTTACCTTAATAAATGTGTCACCCAAACCATCCTCAGGGTTGTAGTCCCATTTATTACAAATGAAAACAAACCTGAGGTGTTCTACCTTAGCCTCTAGTAGGTCTGCTAACTTCTTCTCTAACATGATCACTATTTTGTAGCTCATAGGGCATTTGAAAAATCCCCTCTTCTTCTTCTTCTTCAAGTCAAAGCAAAAGGTCGAATCCATAACAACCATTTGTTGAAAAACCTTGAGGGCTAATACCTGATCGATGATAGATGTGGGGATTCAGATTGGCTATTCACAAAATCCATGCACTCAGACACATGTGAATTCCTCCTTCAAGAACTAGTCACACCTTGGGAATAGGGATCGCATCCAGCTAGTCTAATCGCCCAACAAATGATAGTAGTCATCATCCTCGTCTAGATGGCACAAAATTAGAATCAAGAATATCTCTGACAATTCATAATAGTCATAGGTGGAACAGAGTATGGGAGTCCACACCGAAACTAGCTTTCAATGTTTCCTCTCATCAAATATTGATAAATCCATTGTTTCCCTGAAGAAATTAGGACTTTGATGTAGAAACATATAGGCAAGAAGAGAAGGATACCTAAACTTACCCACAATCTCAAACTCACCAATCTACTTTTTCATATCTTTGATAGTCATTTATGCGAAATCATACCAGAAAGGTTATTTCTGCCTCCTAAGTTGGAAACCCGGGCCCAACTAAGATTTAGACATGATCATGTCATTGTCCAAGATGAACATAAAATCCATCATGGTGAAGGCATCCTGCATATCCACCTAGGTGAATTCAACATGTCAATTCAGATTTTTTAACGACTACTAGCAACTTTGGGGACTTTTGGTCTCTACATTATAAAAGTTGAGAGCATTCCTCCTACCCTTCCAGAATTCATAACCCTTTTTCTAGTTGAAGGGATCCATCAACCATTCTCTGGTGCCCTTCTTGAAAATGCACAACATGTTCCTAAGATCCTCCATAGTTAGCATGACTCTCAACCTTCTTCCTTCAATGGTGCCAACTGTCGAATTGAACCACCAAATATTTTCATGAATTATTTATGGGAAGTGGTGCACTTAAGGGACCATATATTGTGGGAGTTCATAGTGCTATTGCTTGAATGGTAGTTGATTTTTGACGGAATTCTTCATCCTAGCGAAAGAAGCTTCCCTCAAGCCCTTAGGGTTAGTCTTGAGGACGGGGTCATAGATGTTATCCCACTCTTCCTTTACCAAATTAACATCTCTAAGTAGACCCTTCTTGGCTATCCACATGCGAAACCACTTTAGCTTATCTAGGATCCTAGACATAGCATAGGATTTCTCCTCCTCAAAAATATTACACTAATATTTTATTCTCAAATTGCTCTTAACAAAATAAGTATTTTCAACTATAACTCAAAATATTTCACCTTAAATTAAATAACCAATTGCCCTTGCAAATTAAATCATTATAAAATTAATCAAATTAACATTTGGTCTCTTTCATAACTTATTGTGTTAAAATAAGATCAATATTTGGACTATAACCCAATATCATATATATATATTTCAAATTAAATCAAATTAATAATTGGACCTTTTACACATGAATTTAAATTCCACAATTAAATTTTAAATTATGCATTCTTTAAATCAAATATTTAACTCCTTCAATTAAACTTTAACATGTCATTTTAAAATAAACAATAATTTCCCCATATGTTTATAATTTTAATTCCACTAAACTAATATACAAATTTTATTTAAAATAATATAAATAAATATAATACTTTAATATTATAAATTATAATATAAAATATTATTAAATAATATTTTAATATTATAATAAAAATACATAAAATATTAATATTTATAAATATCAATTTATTATTATTTTATTATCAGAGCAGCCAGAGGAAAATAACTTAACAGTAGTCTCGTGTTACAAGCATAACTCAAAAACTGTGATCTAGGTATTTGCGATTTTTCGATAGGGATAAGAAAATTCCATGGTACAAAAACCCTTTAAATTTCTTGACAACCCAGTTTGTGTAAGTGGAGTTATATGTGACGCAACCAGACCATTTTACCATGAAAAAAATATAACTACCCTGCGGATTTTAAAATCTGATTTTTAATAATAAACAGAGGGTTTCATTTTCTAAAAACATTCTAAATGCATTGTTCAATCTCTATGTTTGATTTCAATAACAACATAATCAATTTCCCTAAATAATTTAAATTCAACTGAAGTTTTCACAATTTTCACTCAAGAATTTTCACAAGCAAAGGCTGTAAATTTATTTAATTTATTTCTTCTAATATCAAATTTATTTTCTAAAACAGATTTAACAAAAAAAATCTTTAATCACCACTATTTTAAAAAAAACAATCAAGAACAATAAAACACAAAAAGGAAAACCTGGTACAAGAAGCTACAGGAAGAGATGAATTTTTGATGCAAGCCTCCTCCAAAGATTTCCTGAATTTTCTTCAATCCTCCAATGAATCCAATCCAAAACCGAACAAATGCAAACAATCTTTCCTTCAATCAATTCTACAATCAAAACTTTCTTCAAACCCTTCTTGTGCAAATTTTCCAAAATTTCTTCTCTGCTGTAAAAATGTATTTTTCTAAAAACTTTCTGCCCTAAAATTAAAACATGTATTCTTTATAAATCAAAAATACCTAATACAACCCTAATTCACATTACATGCAAATTAGATATTAATTTCAATTTCAGTTTCAATTTCAATTTTTACAAACCTAATTCACATTGCATGCAAATTATATATTAATTTCAATTTCAATTCCAATTCCAATTTTCAAAAACCCACTTTTAATTTAAAATGCAATTTGAAATAATAAATTAATTTCCAAAGTTGAAACTCATTTCCCAAGTAAACATTTAATTACAATTTCTAATAAATTCCCACAAGTTGAAATTAAATTCCAAAATTAATTTTAATTTTTTTATTTCCTTTCATTCTCTTGTATCACGTTTAATTAATTAATTTAATTATTTAATAACTAAATTCAACCCGCTTGGATTAAATTTAATTAATTAAATAAATTAAATATAATTAATTAATTTAAATATAAAATTTTATCTATATTGCATTATTTAAATTAAATAACCATCAATATGATTTAAATGCAATTATTCTAAATATCTATTTCCAAATCAAGAATCCTTTAGAGTTAAATAACATTAAAGCAAGACAAACAATGACTCGACACACACAACTGAAGACACACTAAGGCTAGGGTGTAAACTTGACACATGTTATCTAGCTACTATCTCCCATTCAACTTAACCGTTGGATCGACACGCTCGAACCTGTGAAACCAAGTGGAGTCGATGTAATGTACCTGCAATCCTGAAAACAAGTAAACAACATCATACAATATATCCAGCATATAATACACACTGTGAAGAAGAAATTATGGATTTGTAGGGCACTCGCAAGCGAGTGATGCGAAACCGTCATCTTCACCAATACACTCATCGAAACTGACACTTCCATCATAATCCAGTAATCTCATAATAACATCTCATGTTAACTCTACAACATCATTAATCCATAATACATGTGAAACAATAATCAGATAACTACATCCCACAATAATAGTTCTCATTCAATCGTAGCAATCAAAACATCATAACAAAATGTATCCAGTATCAAAGTAACTGCAACCAAACATAGCATAAAGCAACTTGAACAAGAAAACAAAATGGAGGGGTATTACATTCTCCCCCCCAAAGATTAGGCTTACTCTTGGAAGCCTGCAAAAAAATCATAGTACAAACTCCATACAATCACACGAAACCAAGGATTCCAAACTGAACCACTCCATACCTCAACACGTAAACAACGGCAACCTATGTCGTAAACAACTCAGCCAAGAACACTATAAATCCAACCAAGACAACATGGTGAAACAACCACCAACCAATTCTCCAAAACACAAAACTATGGATTATCATACACAATACACATATGTACCAATACACAACACCAACAACCATCACAAGACTACACAAGGGTCCACCTAGACACCCGAAAGCAACATACAAATCTATGATAGAAGAGTCCATGAATCAAGAACATAAACCATCTGAACTGAATCTATCATCAAACCAATGGCTTGATAGAGCTAGATCATACATAAAGTGAGACCATCCAAACAAGACCACAATGACCTATCTCTTATTGTGTAAGGTGATCAGCCTCCAAGAGATAGTCAACACACAAAAGTTAGTGGGTTCTAGCTGCATCCAGCCTCACATACCCTCATTCTCAACGTTTCCTGTATCTACTTCCTTGTACACACTCACCAAGTTTGCCTCAAACAACCTTGGAGAGGAATCACAATACAACACATAGCCGACATTGAAAACAACACAGATAACTAGCTTAGCCACCAAGTTCATAAAGAATAGCAAATTAAAGTTCCATTTCAACAATAAGGCAATAAATGTGCATAATTTTAACACTAAAACAAATATATAACCACTAGGGTTATAAGAAAATAAGATCACAAATTATGGCTAAACCTTCACAATCAAATATAAACAAAGTGTCGACCCTCACAATCAACTGAAAAGAATCATCAATAACCGAAAGAAAGTTCACAATCTTTAAATTCCACTATACAACAACTATGTGACTAGATACTAGCCACCAAATGAGGAAGGAGAAAACAATATCCAATGAGAATGATAAATACCCTCATAAATGCATCCATGACTAAAGAAGACATCATCACTCTACCAGGTCATCGCCTCTATGGACGTCTAGACATAACTAACAACCATGCTGCTATACCCAAATCTGAGGGATAAGGATAACACATATAGATCAAGTATCCTGATCTAGCATTAGGGAAAGTAGCGGGTACGTTTCCTCGAGATTGGTTGAGCTAAGATACTCTACGCCACCACATGCGTATGCTACACACTCCACCCAAGAAAACTTGTGACTACTACTATCCCTTCACGAATTGAGGATCTAACGAACCAAAAGAAAAGGAGCTACTTTTGGTTACTCCTATAAATAGGTGTCAACCACACCTGGGTTGGTCCTCAATCAGGTAACAAACATGCAAACACACAAAAAAGTATGGTAACATCCACACCCAAATGTGACTTTTCCCCATGGATGGGTACCAAGTATCACCCTCACATGGACACACAAGCAAGTACAGGTTTCCACAACATTCAAACAAGATACCGATACTGGTTTCTTACATTTACAAGGGAAAACAACTACATACATAATCCCATAGGAACATCCAATTCCATAACTCATGGAGTATGTATCTTCACTTTCCAACCATAACCTTATATCAGGTTACTACCACGCTACTCTCTTTCATAGAGTATATCATGCTAAAGTGAAAGCCATGAACACGTGATCTCTTAACACTCTACTAACAAATCACAAGAACAACATAGTGGGCACAATTGCACCCAGAGAATCCAGTGTTTAAACCTAGGCTCTGATACCATGTGTAATGCCCCGCCAAGTAATCCTAAAGGAAGTTGCAATTGACATCATAAACGAACCAAATTTTTTTTTTATAAAGTGCATTTAACATACACATTCACTTACTAATTAACAACAACCTCTAAGGCTACAAGGTTAGGA
>CM021109.1:90137787-90292440 GCA_007115665.2 Sequoiadendron giganteum
GAGATAGTCATCCCACAAAGGTGAGTAGTGGGTTCTAGCTGCATCCAGCCTCACATACCCCCATTCTCAACGTTTCTTGCATCTACTTCCTCGTACACACTCACCAAGTTTGCCTCAAACAACCCTGGAGATGAATCACAATACAACACATAGCCGACATTGAAAACAACAAAGATAACTAGCTTAGCCACCAAGTTCATAAAGAAGATCAAATTAAAGTTCCATTTCAACAATAAAGAAATAAATACGCGTAATTTCAACACTGAATCAAATTCATAACCACTAGAGTTATAAGAAAATAAGATCACAAGTTGTGGCTAAACCTTCACAATCAAATATAAACAAAGTGTCGACTCTCACAATCAACTAAAAAAAATCATCAATAATCGAAAGAAAGTTCACAATCTTTAAATTCCACTATACAACAACTATGTGACTAGATACTAGCCACAAAACGAGGAAGGAGGAAACAATGTCCAACAAGAATGATAAATACCCTCATGTGATGCGGAATGGGCACGCTATCCACATGAGTAGAGTGTATCCATGACTAAAGAAGACATCATCACTCTACCAGGTCATCACCTCTACGGATGTCTAGGCATAACTAACAACCATGCTGCTATACCCAAATCTGAGGGATAAGGCTAACACATATAGATCAAGTATCCTGATCTAGCATTAGGGAAAGTAGCGGGTACGTTTCCTCAGGATTGGTTGAGCTAAGATGCTCTAAGCCACAACATGTGTACGCTACACACTCCACCCAAGAAAACTTGTGACTACTACTATCCCTTCACGGATTGAGGATCTAACGAACCAAAAGAAAAGGAGCTACTTTTGGTTACTCCTATATATAGGTTTCAACCACACCTGGGTTGGTCCTCAATTAGGTAACAAACATGCAAACACACATAATGGTATGGTAAAATCCACACCCAAACATGACTTTCCCCATGCATGGGTACCAAGTACCACCATCACATGGACACACAAGCAAGTACAGGTTTCCACAACATTTAGACTAGATACAGTTACTAGTTTCTTACATTTTTAAGGGAAAACAACTACATACATAATCCCATAGGAACATCCAATTCTATAACCCATGGAATACGTATCTTACTTTCCAACCATAACCTTATATCAGGTTACTAACACGCTACTCTCTTTCACAGAGCATATCATGTTAAAGTAAAAGCCATGAACACGTGATCACTTAACACTCTACTAAAAAATCACAAGAACAACTTAGTGCACACAAATGTACCCAAAGAGCCCAGTGTTTAAACCTAGGCTCTGATACCATGTGTAATGCCCTGCCAAGTAACCTTAAAGGAAGTTGTAATTAACATCTTAAGTGAACCAATTTTTTTTTTTAAATGCATTTAACATACACATTCACTTACTAATTAACAACAACCTCTAAGGCTACAAGGTTAGGATTATTAAAACCCACACATACATATTGCATATAACCGTAGCATTATAACTTAATGAAATAAACATCATACATCATAAGAATACCACATAACATAATAAGATAATCAACCAAGATACAATCTCATAAACATTATCTTAATCCAATAGTTACATCACTCATTCTCAGAATGAGGCAATAGTACTAAGGTTACAATTACAGAATTTCACCTCATAAACATAAGAGGGATAAAATAACTTATACAAGTTAAAATATTACAATGCAAGGAATTACAACAAGAACCACGAGCTGTCCATCTAGATGTCTCATCACCAAGTATTGAAGATCAATGGGGACCCAATGGTTTTGGTGCATGTTCCACCCAACCAATGTGGTATCCGAAGGCCCACCCCCCATGCTAGGAGATAGTAATAAAGTAACATGGACAAAAATTCTACTACCTCTAACCAAAGGAAGACTCATACTGATATAACCAACCAGATGGAGTAACAAGTACAACTCAATTACAATACAAGTACAAATCAAGTATAGTATAAGTACAAATCAAGTACAACTCAAACATCACTGACATAGGTCACATTGCTTCCAAATATAAAATAGATCAAGTATGTTCAGACAACTATACACATAAAACAATTAACAACAGTTTTCCTAGATAGAGTGTTATTGCAAGGTTTGTCATGAGATCTCCTCTGAGCATTCTTCATAGGGTCCGGCACAAGTAATCCTGGTGGCCTCAACTGAATCTCGGCACTCATACTCTGTCATGCGGCATCAAATACCTCTCGTACTGACAAGATAAATGACTATGTCATTCTAGGCCTTCTCACTCATCCCAAGTCTAAACAAGCCCTTGTGTCTATGAGTGAGGATTAAATTATCTTGATTAGTTTGAACTACATCCTAATCATCTAAGTACATTAATTTAATTATCACTTGATTAACTCACTTTTGAAGGTTACCCGGTTTACCACTTTGGGCTTTGGCCCCTAACAAAAGCCACTATTCTATTCGACAACACACACCTAAACAATCCACCAAGGGAACACAAGTGCATATCAACTAGGCATCATAATCCACTCCAATACAAAAAGGATACAAATAATAGAACTCACTCCCAAACATCTTGGAGGCAATAAACACATAGTCCACTCCTTTCATAGGAGGTACAAAACATCCCCGTTTATGGAGACCGGGTAAAATTGAAAAGATGCTATGCACTACCCAAGGGAAACAATTGGATGACATAAAATTCAACAACCTTTATCTTCTAGGTTCTTCTAGAAGTCTTATAATTTAAGACTAACACTAAATCCCAAAACCAAAAATGCAACTTGATGACATAGCAACAAAAGCATTCAAGTCATTAATCAAATCTAATATTTGGATTTCCTAAATCCATACTCATTCAATAGGTAGTGTTGACAAAATCAAAGACACATTAACTAGATCATCTAAAAATAATCATAACCTCTATTTCCCTTTTCATTATTGGAAATCTAAAACAATTAAACTTACTTCCCTTTACTGAATACATAGAATTAAATCCTTTAAGATAATCATGAGGAAGATACTATTTTTGGATATACTAAATCCATATCTCTTTCATAATCCAATCACAATGATTCAATTAATCTAAATAGAAATTAATTAAATAACATAATTGATTGCCTCATTAATAAAACAACTTCTTAATTTACTTTTAAATCGACACAAATCCATGCAAGTAAACTCTTTCCATTTCCTAACCAAATCTTACATTTCATTCAATTTCCTATTTAGAACATGCAATCACTTTAATATAATAAAATATCGTTTCTCTACCCATTTACCCATATACACTAATCAATCCATTTTAAATCTCTATTCAATTTCCTATTTATAACATGCGATCTCTTTAATATAATAAAATATTGTTTCTCTATCCACTTACCCATATACACTAATCAATCCATTTTAAATCTCTATTCAATAATATATTGCATACATCTTATTAAAACGAAATACGATAATGAATGCCCCATATTATATATACACCAAACATATATATTAATAAACTCAATTATATAGATTCTTTAATATTCCAATCACAATGATTAATTTGCTCTATGGAAATAAAACATAATAACTATTGCCCTTTCAAAATTCATTGAAAGAAAAACTAAATAAGTTCCTTTATAATAAATGATAGACTAGTTCAAATAATTTAAGTCAAATCCATTGTTTTCTTTTAAAGCTAACATAAATCTTCTACAATAATTCTTTTCAATTTCCTAACCCAAACCTTATATTTCTTCTAGTTTTCCAACAACACTCTATGTTAATCTCATCTAAAAGTTTCCCTTTCCAAACTCTTATTACATACATCCATTTATTCAAACCATAAAATATATATTCTCAACAACTAAATTGTTCGAATAGAAAATGATTAAATTAAAATAATTAATTGTCTCTTCATAATAATCAATTCCTGAATTTACTTTTAAAACGACACGATCCCATGCACTACCAAGAGGATTCACAATAGGTTGACATCACAACGACAACCCTCACAAACAACATACCATCTAGAAGACTTATAAACTAAATGGTATTCAACCCATTCTCAAAGCATAAACACGAAAGACATAATCATTGAAGGAATAGAAGAAACTACATTTGGATACTCTAAATCCATTTCTCATTTCATTACGTAATTCATTATATCGATAAAACTGAATTAAGAATTCATCTTTTCAGATAGGGGAGAAATTACACTAATATTTTATTCTCTAATTGCTCTTAACAAAATAAGTATTTTCAACTATAACTCAAAATATTTCGCTTTAAATTAAATAACCAATTGTCCCTTGCAAATTAAATCATTATAAAATTAATCAAATTAACATTTGGTCTCTTCCATAACTTATTGTGTTAAAATAAGATCAATATTTGGACTATAACCCAATATCATATATATATTTTTCCAATTAAATCAAATTAATAATTGGACCTTTTACACATGAATTTAAATTTCACAATTAAATCTTAAATTATGCATTCTTTAAATCAAATATTTAACTCCTTCAATTAAACTTTAACATGCCATTTTAAAATAAACAATAATTTCCCCATGTTTATAATTTTAATTCCACTAATCTAATATACAAATTTTATTTAAAATAATATAAATAAATATAATACTTTAATATTATAAATTATAATATAAAATATTATAAATAATATTTTATATTATAATAACAATACATAAAATATTAATATTTATAAATATCAATTTATTATTATTTTATTATCAGAGCAGCCATAGGAAAATAACTTAACAGTAGTCTCGTGTTACAAGCATAACTCAAAAACTACAATCTAGGTATTTTCGATTTTTTGACAGGGATAAGAAAAGTTCAATGTGCAAAAACCCTTTAAATTTCTTGACAACCCAGTTTCTGTAAGTGGAGTTATATGCGACGCAACCAGACCATTTTACCATGAAAAAAATATAACTACCCTACGGATTTTAAAATCTGATTTTTAATAATAAACAGAGGTTTTCATTTTCTAAAAACATTCTAAATGCATTGTTCAATCTCTATGTTTGATTTCAATAACAACATAATCAATTTCCCCAAATAATTTAAATTCAACTAAGGTTTTCACAATTTTCACTCAAGAATTTTCACAAGCAAAGGCTGTAAATTTATTTAATTCATTTCTTCTAATATCAAATTTATTTTCTAAAACAGATTTTAAAAAAAAAATATTTAATCACTACTATTTTTTAAAAAACAATCAAGAACAATAAAACACAAAGAGGAAAACCTGGTACAAGAAGCTACAGGAAGAGATGAATTTTTGATGCAAGCCTCCTCCAAAGATTTCCTGAATTTTCTTCAATCCTCCAATGAATCCAATCCAAAACCCAACAAATGCAAACAATCTTTCCTTCAATCAATTCTACAATTAAAACTTTCTCCAAACCCTTCTTGTGCAAATTTTCCAAAAAATTTTCTCTGCTGTAAAAATATATTTTTCTAAAAACTTTCTGCCCTAAAATTAAAACATGTATTCTTTATAAATCAAAAATACCTAATACAACCCTAATTCATATTACATGCAAATTAGATATTAATTTCAATTTCAGTTTCAATTTCAATTTTTACAACCCTAATTCACATTGCATGCAAATTAGATATTAATTTCAATTTCAATTCCAATTCCAATTTTCAAAAACCCACTTTTAATTTAAAATGCAATTTGAAATAATAAATTAATTTCCAAAGTTGAAACTCATTTCCCAAAGTAAACATTTAATTACAATTTCTAATTTAATTCCCACAAGTTGAAATTAAATTCCAAAATTAATTTTAATTCTTTTATTTCCTTTCATTCTCTTGTATCACGTTTAATTAATTAATTTAATTATTTAATAACTAAATTCAATTAAATAAATTAAATTTAATTAATTAAATAAATTAAATATAATTAATTAATTTAAATATGAATTTTTATCCATATTGCATTATTTAAATTAAATAACCATCAACATTATTTAAATGCAATTATTCTAAATATCTATTTCCAAATCAAGAATCCTTTAGAGTTAAATAACATTAAAGCAAGACAGACAATGACTCGACACACACAACTGACGACACACTAAGGCTAGGGTGTAAACTTGACACATGTTACTTAGCTACTATCTCCCATTCAACTTAACTGTTGGATCGACACGCTCAAACCTATGAAACTAGGTGGAGTCGATATCATGTACCTGCAATCTTGAAAACAAGTAAACAACATCATACAATATATCCAGCATATAATACACACCGTGAAGAAGAAATTATGGATTCGTAGGGCGCTCGCAAGTGAGTGATGCGAAACCGTCCTCTTCACCAATACACTCATCGAAACTGACACTTCCATCATAATCCAGTAATCTCATAATAACATCTCATGTTAACTCTACAACATCATTAATCCATAATGCATGTAAAACAATAATCAGATAACTACATCCCACAATAATAGTTGTCGTTCAATAGTAATGATCAAAACATCATAACAAAATGTATCCAGTATCAAAGTAACTGCAACCAAACATAGCATAAAGCAACTTGAACAAGAAATAGAATGGAGGGGTATTACACGACTAAGATATACTCAAGGTTTGCATATATTTAATATAATTTGAAAGCATACCATTTTTTAAGTTTTCTTTTTGTTATATCAATAATTGGTTTTTTTGTGTGTATAAATAGATATTGGTGTGCTTTTGGTCCTACAAATAATAGAAAAAAAAATGAAAATATGAAAAGAATACAAAGTTTTACCCAAAATAGGGGTTGTTGTACTCACTTTCATGTTAGGGTCATGTATGGTAGATAACATGTTGCAATAATTAGATAAAGGGAAATACATGCAAGCATGTATTGAAGATTTTAGATCTTTTAAAGAGAAACATAACAATTGAGCATGATCAAGTTATTGATAAGTGTATTTTGAAATTAAAACATTATATTTTTTATTGATTACTATATTTAAAAAAAAAAACTAACTAAATTAAGCATATTGAATTACAAATGGTCTTACTCCATTGGTTGATTGTTAGTTTGTTAGCTTGGACAGCTGTTCGTCCATTTGCTAGGATTAGATAATAGTTATTTTATTGTTGAGATGTGATAATTATTATTTAATTATTGATTTCTTTTAGTGACACCTTGCAACCAAATTTGTTGTGGTTGGTAAGTTGTTATTTATCTCAGCCGTCGATTGAGAATCGATCTTGGCTGTTGGTTTTCCAATGAGAGGAGTATAAAAAGGGGTCATTGGGCATATGGAGAATATAGAAGTTTTTGTAGAAGCATTTGCAGTGCTAGCAAATGAGTTTGTGAGTTTGCAGTGATAGCAAACAGTCTTGCAGTGTTAGCAAGGGCGCAGTGATAGCATTGGGGATAGCAGCGGGGGAATATCAGTGGGAAGTTGGGAGATTGTCAGAGTTCTGCCAGTAAGAGGCAAGGAATCTTTGTATCTCTTAATTTGCTAAAGTTAATATAATTCCTCATCTATAGAACTGGTTTTCCCTTAGGGGTTTTTCCAGGGACAATTTGTCCGAAAATATTGTGTTCATTGTGTTACGCATTTCTTTCCGTATTTTTATTAGTGAAGTTGCAGTTGTGTTATTTTTCGATATTAGCTATGAATTAGTTTTCAGCAGTTAAATAATCTTTTAAGATAGGAGATTAATAATCAGTGACTGTAATAGGAATTTTCACATGGTATCAGAGCTGTGTTAAGGGTAGAAAAGGTTTTCCCTAGGAAAGAAATTGAGGGTTTCTATAACCTAGTTTGATCTTTTAAATTATTATTGCTTTTATCCTTTGAGATGGCTTCAGCTAGTTTGAGAGATCAGGATAGATTAGATGGTCCCTCGAATTTTGGTGTCTGGAAGGCCAGACTTTCTTTATTGTTGGAAGAGAATGGTATCAAGAATTATGTTACCACTGTTGTAGCTATACCTACAAATGCAACACAACTTGTAGCATACAAGAAAGAGGATGCCAAGGTGAGGAGGATTATCCTTGATGGTGTCAATGATCATATTGTTTCGCATATCTCCGAGTTAGATACGGTGAATAAGATGTGGGATGCCATTATGAAACTGTACCAGAATGCTACCACTAATAGGAAGCTGATTCTCAGAGAAAAGTTGAGGAATACCTGAATGAACAAGGGAGAAGACGTTACAATTTACCTCACCAGACTTAGACTTGTCAAGGATGAGTTAGCAGTTGTTGGAGATAAGCCAGAAGATGATGAGCTAGTAAGGATAGCCTTAAATGGGTTTACTAAGTATTGGGATGTCTTTGTTCAAGTTATTAATGGACGAGACACCCTACCGAGTTGGGATCGACTGTGGAGTGATTTCACTCAGGAGGATCTTAGACTAAGTCTTGTCAACGTAGCCAACAACAAGAGTCAGAAAAGTGAGGGAGAACAAGAAAACGTTGCCCTAGCGGGAAAAAGGAAAGCAAAGAAGGGATTTAGAAAAGGATCAAATTCTCAAGGTGAGAAGAAGAAGGACCTATCTAAGGTCAAGTGCTTTGGTTGTCATGAGTTTGGCCACTATGTCAGCGATTGCCCACAAAGGAAGAAAGATAAGAAGGGCAAGAACCAAGTGGCGGCTTCAGCAAGTGCAGAGGAGCTCTCTAGTAGATTGGAGGATGAGTTTGAACTCATAGCTTGTATGATTAGCTCAACCTCACAGAGTGTTTGGTATATAGACAGTGGAGCATCATTTCATATGACAGGAGTTAGAGAGTACTTCTCCAGTTACAAGGAGGAGGAAACCAATATCTAGATTTCTATGGGGAACTTGTCCAAGCTCAACCCAGTTGGGAAAGGGACTGTTCAGTTTCAGAGGGAGAATGGAAAGATAGTTCCACTTCATGATGTCTTGCATGTTCCAGGCTTAGGTATGAATCTGATTTCTATATCTATTCTTCAGGATAAAGGGTATAATGTACTTTTTAGAGGAACACATGTGTTGATTAAACACAAGGATTGGAAATCACCCATAACTATTGGAGTTAGGAGTGGTCGCCTTTATAGGTTACAGTTTGATACTCCTAAGGCACTCATGAGCAGTAGTAATCCTAGAGATCTTGGAGAGCTATGGCATAGGAGGATGGGCCATATTCATCATGGAGCACTTAAATTGCTTCGTGAGACAGTGATAGGTGTTCCAGAGGTGAGCACAGAGCATGATGATGTATGTAAGGGATGTGTGTTGGGGAAGTTTGCGAAAGAATCTTTTCCAAGGAGTGACAATAGATCTAAGGGTGTTCTTGATCTAGTACATTCAGATGTATGTGGACCAATGTCAACAAAGTCTCTCAGAGGATATGAGTACTATGTTACTTTTATTGATGATTTTTCTAGGAAGACTTGGATATACTTCTTGAAGACCAAGGATGAGGTTTCCAGTCGCTTCCAAGAGTTCAAGGCTCTTGTGGAGAACTCGATAGGAAGGAAGATAAAGGTTCTTCGGTCAGACAATGGAGGCGAGTACAAAGGAAATGTCTTCCAGGATTTCTGTACCAGAGAAGGAATCAAGAGAGAGTGGACTATTCCTTACAATCCACAGCAGAATGGAGTTGCTGAGAGGAAGAACCGTTCTATATCGGAGGCAGCAAGGGCTATGCTACATGACCAAGACATGCCATGTTACCTATGGGCAGAGGCATGTAGTACTGCAGTTTACATTCAGAATAGGGTTCCACATAAGGTACTAGGGAAGATGACACCAGAGGAAGCTTTCACAGGGAAAAAGCCAGATGTTGGTCACTTCAGGATATTTGGGAGTTTGGCATATTGTCATATTCCAGGAGATACACGTACCAAGTTAGATCAGACTGCAAAGAAGGGGTACCTTGTTGGGTATAGTGAAACTTCAAAGGCATTTAGGATTTTTATTCCAGGGACCAGAAGAATTATTGTCAGACGCGATGTCAAGTTCATGGAGGACAAGGCATTTAGAAGGTCCAGAGATTTTCCAGTAGATGATCAGAGTGAGCAGCCAACAAAAGCTCCAAGTCCAAGTCAAGGGTAGCAAAGCTCAAGTACTGTTACTAGTACAAGCATAGACTCAGGGAGTGAAGATTCACAGAGTATGGAGCAACTAGTGCAACAGGATATGCATCTAGAAGATATAAAGGTTGATATTTCATCCTCTACAGTTGGCAGCAGGAACCGTGAGGTTCAAGACACACAAAGGGATACTCAGGAGTCTGTGGGAGCTCCTAGGAAGAGTACGAGACAAAGGAGAGAACCAGCCAAGTTCAATGACTATCTGGCATTAGTCAGCCAGTTGGTAGATAGTGAACCATCCAGCGATCTAGAGGCTTCACAACATCAGGTATGGCGAGATGCTATGGTTGAGGAATATACTTCAATAATGCAGAATGATGTGTGGGAGGTAGTGCCTAGACCAACAGATAGGTCAGTAGTTGGATCACGCTGGATCTTTAAGATAAAGCACGATGCAGATGGTAGCATCGAGAAATACAAGGCAAGGTTTGTGGCCAAGGGGTTCTCTCAGAAGAAGGGAATATACTATGAGGAGACATTTTCTCCAGTGGCTAGGTATACTTCTATACGAGCTGTAATCTCATTTGTAGTGCAGATGGGATGGCAGATCCATCAAATGGATGTCAAGACAGCATTCCTTAATGGTGAATTAAAGGAAGAGGTATACATAGAACAACCGGAAGGCTTTGTAGCACACAACAAAGAGACCCACATGTGCAGATTGAAGAAAGCCTTGTATGGACTCAAACAGGCTCCTAGAGCGTGGTATGAGTGCATTGATACATACTTGCAGGAAATGGGCTTTGTGAAGAGTGAGGCAGATGCTAACCTCTACTACTTGGTGGTTGGGGGTGAGGTTCTCATTCTTGTTCTATATGTAGATGACTTGTTTCTTACAGGTGCACTAGGGCTCATAGAGGATTGCAAGAAGGACCTTGCAGAAGAGTTCGAGATGAAGGATTTGGGACTCATGCACTATTTTCTAGGCATGGAGGTGTGGCAGACAGATGGAGAGATTTTCCTTGGTCAAGGGAAATATTGCATTGAAATCTTGAAGAGATTCGAGATGGAGGATTACAAAGTCATGTCTACACCTATGATCACTAATTGGAGGAAGGTAGATACATCTAACGACAAAGATGTAGATCCCACCTTATATAGGCAGTTAATTGGTTTGCTCATGTATTTGGTCAACACTAGGCTGGATATAGCATTTGCAGTAAACTCTCTTAGTCAGTTCATGGTTGAACCAAAGAGAGTGCATTGGACAGCAGCCAAGCATGTGTTGCGTTATTTGCGTGGTACAATTGAGTATGGGATCAGATATGTTCAAGGTGAAGGAATCAAGTTGATAGGCTATACTGATGCAGATTGGGTAGGCAGTACAATAGACAAAAGGAGCACTTCAGGGTGTTGTTTCAGTTTAGGATCAAGAGTTGTTTCTTGGTTTAGCAGGAAGCAAAAGTCTGTGGCTCTGAGTTCATCAGAAGCAGAATACATTGCAGCTAGCATGGCAACATGTGAAGCTATATGGCTTCGGAAGTTGCTAGTGGCTTTGTTTGGTCAGAAGGTTGAGACTATTGTGTTACACTGCGACAATCAGAGTTGCATCAAATTGTCTGAGAATCCAGTGTTTCATGATAGGTCTAAACATATAGATATCAAGTATCACTTCATCAGGGATTGTGTACAGCGAGGTATTATTCAGCTACAATACATACCTACAGAGGAGCAGGTAGCAGACATTCTGAATAAAGCATTGGGGAAGGAAAAATTTATCTTCTTCAGAGATAAGATGGGTGTCATGCAGAACAGCTTCCTCACTAAGAGGGAGTGTTAGTTTGTTAGCTTGGACAGCTGTTCGTCCATTTGCTAGGATTAGATAATAGTTATTTTATTGTTGAGATGTGATAATTATTATTTAATTATTGATTTCTTTTAGTGACACCTTGCAACCAAATTTGTTGTGGTTGGTAAGTTGTTATTTATCTCAGCCGTCGATTGAGAATCGATCTTGGCCGTTGGTTTTCCAATGAGAGGAGTATAAAAAGGGGTCATTGGGCATATGGAGAACATAGAAGTTTTTGTAGAAGCATTTGCAGTGCTAGCAAATGAGTTTGTGAGTTTGTAGTGTTAGCAAGGGCGTAGTGATAGCGTTGGGGATAGCAGCGGGGGAATATCAGTGGGAAGTTGGGAGATTGTCGGAGTTCTGCCAGTAAGAGGCAAGGAATCTTTGTATCTCTTAATTTGCTAAAGTTAATATAATTCCTCATCTGTAGAACTGGTTTTCCCTTAGGGGTTTTTCCAGGGACAATTTGTCCAAAAATATTGTGTTCATTGTGTTACGCATTTCTTTTCGTATTTTTATTAGTGAAGTTGCAGTTGTGTTATTTTTCGATATTAGCTGTGAATTAGTTTTCAGCAATTAAATAATATTTTAAGATAGGAGATTAATAATCAGTGACTGCAATAGGAATTTTCACATTGATGATGCCAAAGACACTTTTAGTCATGACAATAATACCACAAGAATATTGATTGAATATTTTTAATATAATATTTATTATTTTTTATGGTTCTTAAATTAAATTAATTATTATTCTAATTAAATATGATTGTATTCCATTAGGAAAACAATATTTGATTGGGGTTGGCACTGGTGAAGACCAAAAAACTAGTAAATTTTATTAGAACCATTCTATTAATGAAATATTATGAGTTTTTTTAATATATTTTGACTTCATCATTATTATTTTTATTATAGATGGATGGAAATCCTCAAATGCTTTGAATGATAACTTCCATAATTTCATTGATTATTTAAATCCACTACTCCAAAAATCGCGAAGAGAAGCGGATCAAAAACTAGTTTTTAGTCAATGTGTTGAGATATTTAGAAAATATCTCCACGCATGTATTGCTTCCTCTTCCAAATTTACACTGATCCCTGGATCAGAGAGCATGCCTATAAACGAATATCACCATGGTTTAGTCCAAAAAAAATATGCAAAATATATTTCATTCATCAAAGATCCAATGCCATTCATAAATATTTGAATGAAAGAGTTAAGGAGCATGAAGAATTTAAGTTCCCAAGTACAAGTGGTAGAAAGAAAAAGAAAAAAAAGCTCTTCAAGTATTCAAGCATAGCAATACAAGAAGAAAGGGTTAAATTATTAGACAAAAACATAGTGAGTGTGAACCCTAGTTTTGTACCTACACAAATACAACAAACAAACATGTTATTAGATCAATATGCAAGATTAAAACAAGGATTTCCCATGAAATCCATTTACAAAGATTAAAATAGGAAAATGAAGAAAAAAATATGAAAGACAAGTAAAATCTTAATTAATCATGCAAACTCTTGATCCCATGGGGGAGTTGGTGCCAATTGATGTGTCAAAATCAACCCTTTCCCAACTCCTTTGTAAGCTTTGATGTTTTGATCCACTTGATGGTTGAATTCCTGCATAACCTAGCTAAGAACTTGATAAAAAAAAGATAAGAATGGCTATGCTTGAAGATGGATTTGAGTATAATAAGTTTACTCAAATTGTGGATGATAGAATGAGAGGAATATTCTCTCATTTATAGATTTCAAAAATGGAAGAGAGAGTGGAATTGAGCAATGTGGGATCATTCAATACCCAATGGCCAATTGTCACTTGTAAAGGTCTGAATGGTTGAAGGTTGTGCATATTTTGGTCAATGTGCATGATAAATTCCATGAGATTCAAATTTGAAATTTGAATGTGACATGTTGGAGGGAGAAAGAAATGGAGTTAATGTCACTTGGCTCAATTTATAAGGACATGTAAGAGGAGTGAATGCCTTGTTGGAATTACCCATCCACTTGGATTTTGGAATTCAAATTTGAGGGAATGTTCCTTCCTTATTCCTTGTTGAGAGAAAATAGGAAATTAAATAAATCAAAGTAATTGATTTATTGTGCAAGTTGCATTCTCTAGAGGATTTTAGTGATTGAGATTATATTAATCAAGATTTGATCAATTTAATGAGAGATTAGGTGATTTCACCATTTTGACTTAAATTTTAGGATTGATTTAAATCAAAATGAGAGGAAAATTATTAAAGACTTAATTAAATAAAGGTTTTATTTATTTAATTAAAGATGGATTATGTTGGATTTAAACCAAATAAAGATTTATTTAATTTAAATGAGATGAGTTTAGGAATTAATTAAATAAAATGATTTATTTAATTAAAAAGGGGATTAAATAAATAATTAAATAAAATTGATTTATTTAATTAATAGGAGATGATGAATTAATTAGATAAAGTTGATGAATTTAATCAAATATAAATTATTCGATTAAATTACTAGTAAAGGAGATGATTCAGGATGAAATGGTGTTAGTAAATCAGGATCCAGTGTGTCAGATCGATTGCCCTTCTCTATTGACCTAAACCAAATAACAACGGATGACGTAAAAAATATAGATGGTAATTTTTTAACTATTAAATTTGTTCATTCATTAAATAGAATATTGCTTTGTTCCTACTTTTAACCACTTTTCTATACAATAAAATAAATACCAGATTCAACTTGTGGAAGTCAACCATCAAATTCCAGTGTTATCCCCACCCAAACATTTCAACAAATCATTTCAAGAATTAAGAATGTTAATATTATTTATATTAACCAAATATTGTATTTTTACACTTACCTCTTTATCCATGTTTATTTATTTTACACACATGCCATTGCATCTTCAGATGATAAGCAAAAAAGTAAACAACATACAGTTATAGGTGATGAAGAGAATACTCGAAAACGTCGATTGCCCTTTTCTATTGACCTAAACAAAACAACAACAGATGAAATACAAACTATAGATGGTAATTTACTAACTATTAAATGTGTTTATTCATTAAATAGAATACTGTTTTGTTCACACTTTTAACCACTTTTATATACTTAATAAAATAAATACTAGATTCAACTTGTGGAAGTCAACCATCAAATCTCAGTGTTATCCCTGCCTAGACATTTTGACAAGCCATTTCAAGTAATTAAGAATGTTAATATTATTTAGATTAATTACATATTATATTTTTACACTTACCTCTTTATGTAAGTTGATTTATTTAACACACGTCATTGCAACTTTAGATGATCAGCAAAACACTAAACAACATATAGTTGTAGGTGATGAAGAGAATACTCAACAACATCGATTGGCCTTTTCTATTGACCTAAACCTAACAAAAACAAATGAAATAAAAATTATAGATGGTAATTTTCTAACTATTAAATGTGTTCATTCATTAAATAGAATATTTCTTTGTTCCTACTTTTAATTGCTTTTGTATACTTAATAAAATAAATACTAGATTCAACTTGTGGAAGACAACCATCAAATCTCAATGTTATTCCTGCCCTAACATTTTGACAAGCCATTTTAGGTAATTAAGAATGTTAATATTATTTAGATTAACTACATATTGTATTTTTACACTTACCTCTTTATCTATGTTGATTTATTTAATGCACATGTCATTGCAGCTTCAGATGATCAACAAAATACTGAACAACATATGCAAACATTTTCTATTGATCTTAACGAGATATCAACAATAATTTATGCAATGCAAACTACATATGGTAAATAAATTATGAAATTATTTTCTAACAATTTTGAATGGTTAAATTTTATACTAATTTAATAAATAAATTATGCAATTTACAAGTTTTGATGACACTGTAAGGGAGTAGCTTGCAAATTCAAGATAGAGGCATCATTTGCATATTGTAATTTTGATTTACATAGTATAATTACGCAATTGGCTTAATGGACTAATTATATTTAATATAATTATAAATGATGTTCATAACCCAATTGTATTATTGATTATTAATTGATTCAATTTTTAAATTGTCTTATCTACTACTTAGATCATTTGATTAGTAGAATTGACTTAATTTTTTCTTATGTATACTTACATTCATAATTGTGATGCATGTTTGTATTTATTATTAGAAGTAAGATATTTTTAATACCTATAGTCTTGGGTACACTACAACGATTGGTTTCACTTTATTATTTGATTTACAATACAAAGGCAATAATTCTTCTTCATATTAAGATTGCATCATCATTTGTTTCCTTTGTGACTCATTGGAAATTATGTACATATTGAAATTACCACTTAAAAGATCTAAAAGAAAACTTAAAGAGAGAATTCGACATATTAGAAAATATAATAAACTAAATGAAAATTCAATATATATTTAGCTGATAGGCTACATATAGTGTGAGATTTGATCCCTAAACAAGTCTCACACTTGCAAACCACTGTTGAGTCATAAAAAACAAGTTTCAGGTGTTGTTTAATGGTAAAAAATAAAATCCTCAAAAATCTCACTTATCACATAAAAGTTAGATAAATATTGATTTGACAACTAGATGGGAACTTTCTATTTCCATTTGTAGTTTTTTTTTATCAATTTGATAATAACTTTTTTTCATTTGTATTGCTTTATGTTTTAAATCTATATGCAAATATTTCATAATAAGATAATAGTTTATTTCTTTAAGAAAAAAAATTCAAATTTGTCTAAGTTTATTTCATTCCAATATTTAGAGACTTATTATTAATTGTTTAATTTGACCATATGCAACTAGAATTTGCAGTGCATCCATGCATAAACACATACTCTCTAAAATATTAACATACATATAGGTTTTTATCGACGTAATACTTGTAGTTAAAAATAGATAGTAATGAAAACAATAATTAAAAAAATATATATTATTATATTAATATATATATCAATAAAAAAGTATTACAATTGAAATATTAATTAAATTTTAACTTGAAAAATATAATTATATTATTACAAACAATATTAATATTAATTTAGAATAATTGGTTTATGTATTTGTACAATTTATTAATGTAATTACATAATGTAAATAATTTAATATTTGATAATTATATACTCAAAATAAAATAATGAATGATAATATAAATTTTTAAATTAAATCGATATTACAATAACAAAATATACAATATTAAACCATATTAGATTTAATTCTATTAAATTTATAAATATATAGTTTTGCCAATAGTTTATTTTATAATTTTTTCTTACATTAATTATAGATTTCACAATTAACTATATTCTACATTTAATTCTATATTTTAAATTATATTTTCTTTAGATTTTATATTTATTGTATTCTATATTTTTTTATTGAGGTATATATTTTAGATTTAGATTTTGTTGAGGTACATATTTTATATTTTATTGATGAAAATAATTTAGATTTATAATTCAACATTTAACTTTATATTTTATATTATATAATGTTTTTTTCAATTTGTATTTTACATTAAAAAAAATTGCATGTCAATTATTTGTTTAAAAATTGTGTGTCCATTTTCTTTTAAAAAATAAATAATTATTTTTTCATATTTAACATTAAATCTTAAATTTTAAATATTACATTTTATATTTACCTTAAGATTTTAAATTAACTTTATTTTTTAAATTATATATACATAATTAAATTTATATTTTATATTTTATCTTTCTAATTTTAAATCAATAAAAAAAATGTAAAATATATAATCTAAAATAAAATTAAAATTAAAATTTTATATTATAAATTTCATATGAATTAAAAAATTTAAACCAAATCAAAATAATTTTGAAAAACACAAAGCTTTGTAATCCCAAGCATGCTATATAAATTTCTTACCTACCATGACCTTTTTTTAAAGGATTCATGCAAAAAAATCATATCCTCCCCAAGTTCTTGATTAAGTGTCTAGAATATCTCTTCCCATGATCATCAACCAAGTCTTGCCAACATTCATACTAATTTGCAGGTTTTGATTTATACAGGTAACATTTAGTCTAGGACTGGTCCTCTCACCATTTGGAGAAAGTCTTTGACAATTCTTCTTAATTTCTAAAAAGAAAGGTTTGAACTTCTTTAGATTCCTAATCCAAATCCTTCAGAAATCTGAAATAACAATTCGGATATCCAATAAAAGACAATGTCGTGATCGATGTTGCCAAAAACAAAACTTGATTTCCAAAATATAAACCGAAAGATTGCACGTATTGTATTTACAAAAAAATTAAACTTGCAAAAATTTTCACAACAATTTCTGATATTTGCAAATTGAACTCAAAACAAAAGTTGATTTCCAAAATATAATCTACAAGAAAGAAACATCACCGAAAGATTGCACGTATTGCATTTACAAAAAAAATAAACTTGCAAAAAATTTCATAGCATTTTCCTATATCAAATAATTTGTTCTGCCAAATGTTCACAATAGGGGACAATAGGAAACTTCATATCTCCACGTAGAGATGACAATATGAAGCTCTTGACCAATTTCAGAGGACAAAAATAAAAAGCTTAAATATTAGTCGAAGTAAAAATTGGAGAAATCATCGGATAGATGAGGCCATGTAGAGAATCAAAATATTTGTGCACATTTTTTATTTCATGATCATTTCTCCAATTCAGGTTGTCTATATTTGGTGCTGCCTCTAACCATATAAATCCATGTACATGTGGTGATCCTCTATGTTTCCATTCATATCTTGACCAATAATCTTTTACTTTCATTCTTTTTTCCATTATTTCCTTTTGAAACAGTGTATATCGTAGGTGCATGTAATATGCCACAATATGTGGATAGTCAATAATGTTTTGTCGTTGCCACTTTGTGTTTCTTGTGGATTAGTTATTTGCGTTCCTGGCATTAGTGCATGTAAATCTAGCCAATACATATTTGTTGCACTCAAAGTAAAGAAAACAGTTGGTGTTCCAATTTGATGCAATAGGTCAGTTAATTCAGCTCGACATTTTGCCCAATAAGATCTTGTACCCCTTAGTGTAGTACCAAAACACATCAAATGATCAAGTAGATGTGAGTGAGGGACATTTTCCATATGTTGTCATAACTCATTGATTATGGTTGGCATGTCTTGAAAGCTCTTTTTGACAAACACGGTAGATGAGTTTTGTACATGATGTCTCATAATCATATTCATCATATAATATCTAAATCTAGGGTGTCATCCAAAGCGATGATCTCTACATAGAAATAAATGCTTAACAAATTCATGTAGATGAACACTCCTTATTCGTGGTTCTATCCAATCATATCATCCATATGAAAATAGTGTTGGAAAAGCCATACCAAGTAATCCTTCAGTGACATACTCATTTATTGGTGATGTTCCAATTCCTAGCCAATCAATTAGTGATCCAGGATCTAGATTAGGGTTATTTACCCATGCTTGGATTAGTTCCATCTCTCTTTGAACATTTTGTGGTTTTGATGCCATTGATGTGGTGTGCTCAATAATGTTTCCTTCATCCGTCTCTATCACTGGACCCACAAATACATATTAATTTGCATCTGAATCAAACTCCATATGAATAGAGTTCAATTTGTCAAAAATGTTTTCATTTGAATTGCATGTGAGTTCACTAAGAGAATTGTCATCAATTTTCACATCTCTATAGAACTTATCATGTTCTATCTTATATTTCAATGCCTTGTTCACTGTCATGCCTATAATTTTACGCTAGAAAACCCAACTATTTTTTTTTTGTAAATAAACATTAATTAAGCTAATGAATGCTCCAAGTGTTTGAAGTGTAGCATTCAAATAGGATAATATTTACATGCCTCCAAGAAGGCACTTCAAAAATTAATTGTAAGGTTATCTATTTAACCAATTAGTTATGTTCTCCTTGGACTTCCTTGGAATCACAAGTTTAGAAATGGGTAGGGTGAGACTTGAAAGACAAATTGAAAGGATAACACTACACACCATCACAATCCAAAAAAATAAAACCAGCACCGTAGGTTAAAATGAGGATATAATAGTTATCTACAAGCCAATAAATTGCAGCCCCACATTTAATCTTAATGTCTCCATTTATTTATTTTTACATTACTATCTTTTAATATTATCATAATATTAATCCCACCCTTAATATTAATGTTACTACCTTCATCCACAATTAGTAATAGAAATATCAATACTGGTATTATTCTCTATGCCAAAGAAGGTAACCTTGTTTTGACCCATAGATGATGCAAACATTAACATTTCTTGTAATATAATTATTTTGAACATTAAAATTGTTTAGAATATCAATATTAATATTGATACTGATGACACTCTTAATGTCAATAATATTGATATGGCCTACTATCATAATAGTAATCTTACTAATATGATATTATTGTAATGGGTAAAGATATCAGTAGGGTACTTACTAATATCAATATTATTATTTCCCCTCGCAATAATAGTATAACTAGTATTGATATGATATATATGTATATATACAAAATCCTTTAACTGACGAAACTCTAATGAAACTATTGATTATTAACGTTTTCTCTTATTATAATATCTCTTTTTAATTGCTAATTGCTAATTTTATGTTAATTATAATATTCATATATATTATTCTCCGATAGTTGTAATTTTATTGATTCTTATAATGGTGGTTTTTTTTTTTATAATAGTATCAACATCACCATTTTCATTGTTTTTTTATCTCTGAATATTAATTTTTTTAAGATTAATAGTAATAAAATATTATGATAAAAATATTGGTAAGATAGAAATTAATCAATTTAGACAATGTAAAAATTTGAGAGAATTCTTTAAGCATATGAGGTAACTATCTATTTAATTGGTTCTCTTTGTTTGTTGTTGTTAACTATATTTATTGCTGTTGTATTAATTATTACAGCCTTGTAAATTTTGCTGTTGTTCTATAATTTTTCTATTGTTTCTGCTGCTATTATCATTGCAACCATCTATTACTACTGCTATTATTATTGTAGCCATTTTATTTATACCGTTTGTCAGCTATTGTAGCTGAAGTTAGCAATAGTAATTTTGGTTCTAATGCCCCACTCATACTGAACTTACTTGACTCTACTGCCCACAATAATATTTGCTATTTTGGCAAGGCCATCAGAATTCTCTTATGTACTACATTAGTATAACTTTTAGCTGCTCCAACATAATCCATATGAACTCTAAATGGGTTTAAGTTTATTTTATTTTTTTGATCTTGTCCATCATGAGGTCAGTAGTGCTGAGTAATTGAATCCCAACGGTCATTCTTCCCTCCCTTCGTATGTCTCTTCATATTCGAGCATATGGGAGGGTATTCTTCTTATATGTACTGTTGTTGTATCTTCACATGTAACTTGATTAAAAGCTTAATAAAACCTCTGCTCAGTGTGGATGTAAGCCAAATTGGTTAAACCATGATAAAAAATTGTGTTATGTGTATGTTCTGGTTTCTGCTCTTTAATTTATGTTTTATATCTCCATTTCGAATTCTTCAATTCAATAATTGGTATCAGAGCTTGGTGAGAAGCTGGTTGGAAATTTTGTGTCAAAAATTTTTGAAAATGGAGGATACGAGAATACAAAAATTTTCTCGGAGGAATTTCAGCATATGGAAGATTTAGATGAAATATTTGCTGATCAAGAAAGAACTTTCTATTGCAATCGAAGGAAAAACAAAGAAGCCAGCTGCAATGACAGATGAAGCTTGGGATAAGCTTGACCAGAAAGCCATGGAAACAATCTTTCTTGCCTTAAGTGACAATGTTTTGCACAATGTTTCAAATGAGCCAACAACGAAGGAGGTGTGGGATAAACTTACTGCCACGTATGCAATGGCGTCGGTAGCCAATAAAATATTTACAATAAAAGAGTTGTATAAGCTGAAGATGAGGGAAGGTGAATCTATGACAAATCACCTCAATAAGGTCAACACTCTAATCAGCCAAGCAACCTTCGTAGGCATGATGCAAGATGAAGAGAGCAAGGCTGTTTTGCTCTAAAATTCTCTACCAAACAACTGGGATGGTGTTGTCACAGCAGTAAGCACCATAGTTTCAAATTCGAAGAAATTATCCTTCGATGAAGTTGCAGCCACACTTTTATCTGAATATTTGAGGAGGAAGAATAATGAGTCCTCAACTGGTGATGCTCTTACTATGGTCAGCACTGAAAATAGGGGGAGAAGCTACAATAGAGGTAGAAATAACTACAATCGAAGGTCCCAATCTGCAAAAAGATCACAGTCAAGAGGGAGACAAAGCAGTTGTTGGTTTTGTGGCAAAGCTGGTCACGTTAAGAAGGATTATCGAAAATATAAGAAGGCACAAGATAAGGTTTTGGACAGCGAAGAAAATGTTGCTCATGATAGGGATGATGGTATTTTAATATTATCCACTACAGATACAAAATCTGATTCGTGCGTTATTGATTTTGGTGCTTCTTTTCATGCTTCCTCTCTCACGAAAGCATTTACAAATTATCAAGAAGGCGATTTTGGAGAAGTATATTTGGGTGACAACAAAGCATGTAAAATCATTGAGAAAGGTGATGTTGTCTTGCATCTAGAAGGTGGAGCCAAATTATTGCTCAAAGATGTTAGACATGTTCCTCAATTAAAGAGGAATCTGATTTCAGTCAGCCAATTATATATCCAAGGTTTTAAAACCGAACTCACGAATACATGGAAAATATTCAAAGGTTCATTGGCTATTGCAAAAGGAGACAAGACCAGTAGTCTCTATATTGTGAAACCTGTTAATGAGGTGGGAGCTTCTATGACACTTGTGGGCAGCGATGTTGCACTTTGGCATCAAAGGCTAGGGCATATAAGCAAGAAAGGTCTTAAGGTAATGCTGAATCGTGATCAACTACCGGGTCTCCAATCTACAAATTTGGAGTTTTGTGAGCATTGTCTTCATGGGAAACAAAAACGGGTCAGTTTCTTGAAGAATGGACACGACAAAAAGACAATACCTTTGGATTTAGTACACTCAGATGTCTTCGGGCCTACAAAGGTAACCTCTTATGGAGGCGCAAATTTTTTTGTTACTTTCCTTGATGACTGTACTAGGAAAGTTTGGATTTATATGCTTTCTCATAAATCTGAAGTTTTTACAAAGTTTAAGCATTTCAAAGCACTTTTTGAGAATCAAAGTGGACACAAACTCAAGTGTTTAAAAATGGATAATGGAGGTGAATTTTGTTCCTTGGAGTTTGATAACTTTTGTGTAGATCATGAAGGATTAAGATTGTTCCTTATTCGCCTCAAGAAAATGGGGCGGTAGAAAGGTTAAATAGCACCATTCTTGAGAAAGCACGGAGTATGTTTTCCAATGTCGGTTTGGGCAAAGAGTTTTGGGAAGAAGCCTGCAACACAGCAGTCTATTTAATCAATCAAACTCCCTCATCTCGATTAGAATTTGGTATTCCGGAAGAGGAATGGTAGGGAAAGAGGATTTCTTACTCACATATCTAGATTTTTGGATGTGAAGCTCATGTTCATGTCCCAAAAGAAAAGAGGACAAAGCTAGATTTCAAATCACAAAAGGGCATATTCATGGCCTATGGTGAAGATCAGTTTGGTTTCAGAATTTGGGATCCGGTTGAAAAGAGAATTACTCGCAGTCGTGATGTTATTTTTAATGAGCATAAATTTCTAGCTATTAAATACATTGATAGGCCTGTAGGCGAATATATTTCTTTCAAATCAAATTCTCTGCATAAGGACAACTCTGCCTCAACACCTCAAGGAGGAAATTCTTTACAAATGACTCCTACCTCTATATTAGCCCCAAATCTGGCTCTGTCATCATCCTCTGCTTCTCACAGCATGGATTATGATCTTAATAATCATCCATTTGAAGGAAGCTCACAACCCTCACACGTCATGGTGGATAGTACACAACCTACTACAAGTCATGACATTGAAACTTTAATAAGGAGTGGCAATGATCTATTTACAAAGACTCCTGCAGACTCCTTTACACCTACCCATCATGATGCGCACACATGCAATGCTCAACATGTTCTCTGATCTCACAATCATGGTGAGGTTCACGGTGGGCATGGTGTATGGGCTACTTAAAAACTTGACCGTCCAAGCCTCATAAACTATGACCAAAGGCATGGGAGTGATGACACACCACTGCACAATGAACAGGGTGTTAGTCCAAGACTCACGCCGCACTTTGATTTCCACTCTCCAACCCACGTCATTGGTGAAATGGAATCGGTAAAAATGGTTGATTATGCACCATGTGACGAATTTGACCAGTCATTACAGGTGAAAGCTGATACGTTGGATCGTTCCAAACTGGAAAATTCACATAAAGGATCGCTGGCAGATAAACACAGTCATGATGAAGACTGTGGTGAGCAGAGTGAGTGGGCTATTGACCAGGATCATTATGTGGGCCGCTCAACTATTTTTTTTAATACTTAACTAGAGTGTGGGTCTCATGGCATGATGCACGGTTAGAACAGGGGACAATCCATCTCAGAGAATTTGTGCAAACAAATAGTAAAAACTTCTTCTGAAGGGACTGCTCATGAATTACAGGGAATTCATTCTCAATTAGAAAGGATACATTCTCATATGCATAATGATAATCTGGAGTTAAGGTGAACATCTAGACAAAGGAAAATTCTTGAGAAATTCTCTGATTATTAGCTATTGTATGCTGAAGAGGCAGAACTAGAGCTTGTTATCTCTGAGCAAGCTGAACCGATTAATTTTCAAGATGCTTGTAATAGCAGTGACAAGGATAAATGGCTAAAATCCATGGAAGAAGAGATGAAATCTCTTGAAACCAATCAAACATGGGATTTGGTTTCTTTACCACCGTATCGAAAGTCACTTAAGAACAAGTGGGTCTACAAACTGAAAGATGAAGGTGGAGATTCTAAATGGTTCAAAGCCTGATTAGTGGTGAAAGGGTATGCTCAGAAACATGGAATTGATTTCAATGATATTTTCTCACCGGTTGTCAAAATGACAACAATCCGCATTGTTTTGGGACTTGCAGCAGTGTGGGATCTTGAATTGGAACAATTCGATGTCAAAATGGCATTTCTACATGGCGATGTTGATGAGGAGTTATACATGGAGCAGCCTCAAGGTTTCGTCAAGAAGGGAAAAGAGCATCTTTATTGCAGGTTGAAGAGGAGTTTGTATGGGCTCAAACAAGCCCCACGTCAGTGGTATTTGAAGTTTGACAAATTCATGCTTGCACACAATTTCACAAGGTGTTAATCTGATCCATGCATTTATTATAAGTAGCTTCCTAATGGGGAGTTTGTTATCCTTCTTCTTTATGCTGATTGTATGTTGATAGTCGGGACTAGTCTGAAGATTTTTAGTGAGTTGAAAGCTCACTTGGCCAAAAAAATTGCTATGAAAGATTTAGGTGCAGCCAAAGGATTCTTGGCATGACGATAACTTGGGATAGGAAGAAGAAAGAGATTACATTGTCACAAAAGGATTACATTGACAAAGTGGTGGACATATTTGGTATGATTGATGTGAAGGTTGTTTCTACTCCTCTTGATTCTCATTTTCATTTATCATCTAGTTTGTGTCCCCAAACACAAATGGACAAAGAATTTATGGCTCATGTCCCTTACAAATCAGCGGTGGGTAGCATTATGTATGCTATGGTTTCTACTCGTCTCGACAGTGCTCATGCAGTGGGAGTTGTAAGTAGGTTCATGAGAAATCCCGAGAAGCAACATTGGGAAGCGGTGAAATGCATTTTAAAGTATCTTAAAGGTACTTCTGGTTATAGTTTGTGTTTTAATGGCAACAATGTTCAGTTGAAAGGATTTACCGATTCTGATCTTGCCAGAGATTTGGATAAAAGAAGGTGTACTACTAGTTATGCTTTCACATTTGCTAGGGCTGCTATTAGTTGGGCCTCTAGGTTGCAACATTCTATTGCCTTATCTTCAGCTGAAGCCGAATATTTGGCTCTTTCTGAAGGTGCTCAAAAGATGATTTGGTTACAGCGATTGCTTAGTGATTTGAAGTATAAACAAAGCTCTTATATTTTGTTTTGTGACAGTCGTAGTGCCATTTTTATGGCTCATAATCACTCATCTCAGCGGCGATCAAAGCACATTGACACTCATGCTCATTTTGTGTGTCATATGGTTGAAGAGGGCAGATTGCAAGTGATTAAGATTGACACAAAGGTCAATCGAGCAGATGTTTTGACGAAGGTTGTACCCAAGGAGAAGTTCAAATGTGCAAGAACTTCTCTTGGGCTTGTAAAGGAAAGATAAATCTGAAAAATAAGAGCAGAGGTATGGCAGTATCCATTGGTCATCAGGAGGGAGTTTGTTGAGTAATTGCATCCCAACGGTCATTCTTCCCTCCCTTCTTATGTCTCTTCATATTCGAGCATATGGGAGGGTATTCTTCTTATATGTATTGTTGTTGTATCTTCACATGTAACTTGATTAAAAGCTTAATAAAACCTCTGCTCAGTGTGGACGTAAGCCAAATTGGCTGAACTACAATAAACAATTGTGTTCTGTGTATGTTCTGGTTTCTTCTCTTTAATTTCTATTTTATATCTCCATTTCGAATTCTTCAATTCAACAAGTAGCATCGTTCAACACAAAAGCTTTATTATGATTAATAATTAAAAAATTTGATTCCTATTAATTTGCCTGGCTGCCAATAACAATATTATTAATCAACCTGCTGGATGATAGAATATCCTTATTTACATGCCAATTATTCACTATCCGGCCAATTGACAGTATTACCCTCAAAGTGGAATATGACATTCTTTGAAAACCCATCAACCAAGGGTGGCATTATTTGCTTAATAATGATCATTTTATTATTTACACTACGTAATTTTCTGGAGAATAAGTTATTTTCATTAAACTTATTATCCCACAACGAATTCATACTATGGTGGAATTTAAGTTCAGCGTACGAGCGTGAGGTGCTTGGCAGCTGAGCGGAAGAGCAATGACCTTATTTTTATAGCAGATTGATAATATTGAAATTTACAGTGTTATGCAATATCACTATGAATATAAAGATAATATTGAAATTTTTGTGGGAAAATTGATAAAGATAATCATTTGTCTCGAACTAAGTATATGATCCCCAACATTACGGATTAGAAAATAAAATAAGGAAACGTAAACAAGGCACAATTAAGTTGGTTACTAAATTAAAAATATATATATATATGTATCTATATGCAATCTTTGGGATTGAGCGTTGAGTGATTTAATTCATGAATGATCAAATCTTTTTCACACCGCGAAGGATTCAGACCGATGTTAAATCAAATCCATTGGATTTTGCGCCTTCCCCCACCATTTAATTACTCGTAGAATATAGCTACTCCATGGTACCAAGTCTCAGATTTGATTGATTCAGCTGTATATTTTATTGTTTCAATTGTATGTTTGATTGGATGTCCAACTAATACCCTATCCAGTCGAGTTGTCACCTGCAAGGGTATTTACTAATGCTTTAACAATAGACAAGGCAGCTAATAAATGGTAACCTAATCTCCTGGGTCGAATCCAACTTAAGTATTACATTGAATAAAAACGGTAGGGGTCACTATCCTGCAAATATTTCCCAAATCCTACTTGACAGGGCTACTGTCAATTCCAAATCAAATATGAATTATTATTGATGGCACAGGCAGGTCTCACATCAGATAATTCTTCGCCTAACACCGGACCATAGGCCATTTAGCTTACAATTAATAAGCTCGTGGAGGTTTTTGCGCCTTGCAGATGGTGTTCTGGGTCAAGTTGAAGTTGAGACGTTGTAAACTCCAAAAGGGAAATGAATTAAACTACGTCTTCATTTTGTGATCAGCTGAATAATGAGATGTCTTTATTAATCCCTTTCTTTTTTTGCAACAGGGCGATAGCTCATGGCCATGGTAGGAGAATGGTCAAAGCTTGAAAAAGATCCCATCCTTATAGGAGCGAAGTTTTGCCAACAGAAGAAGCTCTGACCGTTTTGCTATCCTTTTCTTGAGAAATTTAGTTTCTGAAGTACATCAACAATTCCACTTATTTTATTTTTTTAATTTTTACATCATGTTTCAATTCAGATCAATCATCATGATTTAAACTTACTGATCCATTTCACTTATTCTCCATTATTTCTGAATTATATATTTAGCTATTATTATCTATATATTATTTCTTACAAAATTAAGTTGGATATTCACTAACTAGTGTGTTAGTAAACAATGCATGTGCAGGTCAATTCATTTATCTGCTCGAATTTTGCTTTCTTTATACTTAGACACCCATTACATTGTATATATTTATAAGATCAGCTGGAATCACCTGCCCGCTTTTGAAAGGTGGGAGTAGGACACTAAACATTTCTGCTGTCATTTAGATCTCCTATGAAGTATATGTGCAATTGATAACCAGATATAAAAGGAAGACTTAACTTTAAAGTGCAGTGAGTAAGGATTTGGAATCCAACATATATTTATACTATTATTCATTCCATAAGAAAGATTTATTTTTATTCTTATCACCTATTTGAGATGAAACAAGTAAAATGCCCATTTGTATTTTCTTTACTTGCAATTTTAATCTCCAAGGAAAATTACATTTAAATCTTGAGAGAAGTAGGGAACCTTTGCAACACCCATTTGGAAATAGGATACAACCACAACTTTCTCTATTCACAACTTTTGCAACTACCACAAAATACTAACTTTCAACATTTTGTACAATAACTAAGAATGCAAAGATTAACACACTTATGAATAAGGCTTGCTCTCCACCCTACCATAATGGCGTCTTGGAGCCTCGTGGGCTCTAGCCATACCCCCGAGCAAGGAATTATTTTTGCTCCAAAATGATGAATGGAGCCTCTTCCATTTTTTTTAAAATTTTTTTTTAAATGGGTAAAATGACATAGCATGCATTTCATGCATCTTGGTTTTCTACTTTCCATGGTCTACCATAACCATACAATATATCACATTTTTACAACAAATAACAAAAGGGAATGAAAGTAGGAAGGAAACTTATCTCTTATCTTTAGGTGGGGATACTAAACTCCTTATCCTTCTTTCCTCTCCAAGCCACCTTGATCACCATCTCTACTCAAGTTCTCCAAGAGGAGAAGTGGGTAACACCCTACTCCTTCTTCCTCTCCAAAATATATAGGAGTTTCAACTTGCAAACTTTGGGTGGGGAGGTGTGAAGTGCACCTACCTCCATCAGTGAGTCTTTTCCTTATTAAATAGGAACATGCACTTGGACAACCCTTCCATCCTTCCATCCCATCTTTTACTCAAAACTCGTCACTTTCCATTATGAGGACTTTTCAGGGGTCAAATCATGTCCTTGGAGCATTATTATATGCCCATTTGACCCCTACTACTATGGTATAGACCCTAGGGGGTTTATTTTTGCATCCCAACCAAGGAAATTGACCAACAACCCTCTTTAAAGACCCATTTAGGGACCCATCCGAAATTCAAACTTGGATAATGACTTCTAACCTTAACCCCAACTTACATAGATCACATGACCCATACATAAATACCCCCACAACCCCAAAAATAAATTATCCCTTCTTGTATGGGCACTCTTGCTTTCCCTCAAGAAAAGTCTTTTGATTTGTTCTTGATGGTTCACCCTCCCCAAGTAACATCGTTGCCTTTCTACAAGGGGGGTGGTCTTACATTAGCCCTTTAATATCCACCCTCACACCCTAGTCTACCAACATATTAACTCTATTTCCTTCTAAGCCCAAAAAAAATCAATTACATAACCACAAGGGGATGTCTTTCCATTTTCTTTCATTGGTTTTCCCTTCTCGTATTGGTACCCTCACTTTCTTGCACATTACCAATGCAATCATTAGAAATAATTGCACATCCCATTTGCTTGATAGTTAAATATTCCAAGATTTTACCTTACAACAATTCCATTTGACATTTCAATTGTATTCCCTGATTTACATACATACCTAACACACTCATGGCAATAGCAATGAAACAAAATGTCAAAATGAAATACCAAAATATTGCCACATAACCACACTATTAATTTCCCAAATCACATCTCACCATATATTCAAAGAAACATATAACAAACTAGGGTTTTATCAATCACACATGAAATGGGGTCTTACATTCACCCTCTCTCTATTCACTATAAAATTGTAATTTTTTCCACATTGGTCCTTCCTTTGAACAATAATAATTGGTAAATCTTTTATTCGATGTGGTAAAATTTTAGCTATTTCTCTTACTTCTTGTGGAAAGCTTATGGTATGTCCTTTATATTTATACTGACCTCTAGTTGCATGTGTGACTTGAAGTATTGGATTGACATGCGCTATCAACATTTCCTCAATTTGTGTTAAGTTTGCAAGTTCTAATGGTTGTGGATGAGGATTCATATTATTTAATGTTGAAAATCGATGTGCATGTTTCTCTTGTCGACATCTATTGCAAATTACGCCTTCAGGAACTCGTACAACCTTCATTGTAGGGTAACTTATAAATGAAAATAAAATAAAATAAAATAATTTATATAATAAATAAAATAAAAATGATTTTTTAAATAAAATAATATAATACATTTTTAACAAAAAATAAATTGATATAATAAATAAAATAGCTATGTAACTACAAAATAACTTATATATACTATAAAAATAAATAAATAAAAACAAATAAAAATAAATAAAATAATTTATATAAATAATAAAATATAATATAATAATTTATATAATAAATGAAATGTAATTGATTCTTTAAATAAAATAATGTAATAATATTTTAATAAAAATAAAATTTATATAGTAAATAAAATATGTATTTAAATACAAGATAACTTATATATACTATAAAAATAATTAGCCGATAGGCTATTACGTGGGGAGACCCCACCGGGATCTATTACATGGTGTGTTGTACACTCATGTTTGTCTCTGTGATGTGAAAGGTAATGCAAGAAACATTCATCGAGCCTTGGAGACTTCACACGCAAGCATATGTTGGGTGCAACAATCACTGAGGTATATAGCTAAAGTTGTATTGGAAGTGTTGTTTTTGGAATGAATTGGAGAGGAGGGTAAAGAAGTAGAGAGGGAAGGATAGAGAAAGAGAGAGAGAGGGAAGGATAGAGAAAGAGAGAGGAGGGTAAAGGGACAGAGGGAGGTAGAGAGGGATAAGTGAGATAAATATAGGGAGGGAGAGATATGTGGGATAGGAATAAGTAGAGAAGGAAAGAGAGAGTCAGAGAGAGTGAGAGAGAGAGAGAGAGGGAGGGAAGGAGAGGTAGAGAGGGATAGGGAAGATATAGAGACTTAGAGGGGGAAGGAGAGAGAGGTAGAGAGGAATAAGTGAGAGAGGGAGAGAAGTAGAGAGGGAAGGAGAGAGTGAGAGATAAATAGGTGGGATGGAGGGAGGGATAGGTAGAGAGGGATATGTGATATAGAGATAAATTGAGAGGGAAGGAGAGAGAAAGAGGGAGAGAGAAGGGGGGTGGGAGGGAGGGAGAGGTAGAGAGGGATAGGTGAGATAGAGAAAGAGAGAGAGGAGGTTGGAGAAGTAGAGAGGGAAGGATAGAGAAAGAGAGAGAGGAGGGAAAAGAAGTAGAGAGCGAAGGATAGAGAGAGAGAGAGAAGGGTAAATGGATGGAGAGAGGTATAGATGGATAAGTGAGATAGGGATAGGGAAGGAGAGAGAGGTGGGATAGAAAGAAGTAGAGAAGGAAAGAGAGAGACTGAGAGAGTGAGAGAGAGAGGGAGGGAGGGAGAGGTAGAGAGGGATAGGGGAGATATAGAGAATTAGAGGGGGAAGGAGAGAGAGAGGTAGATAGGAATAAGTGAGAGAGGGAGAGAAGTAGAGAGGGAAGGAGAGAGTGAGAGAGAAATAGGTGGGATGGAGGGAGGGATAGGTAAAGAGGGATATGTGATATAGAGAGAAATAGAGAGGGAAGGAGAGAGCAAGAGGGAGAGAGAATGGGGGAGGGAGGGAGGGAGAGGTAGAGAAGGATAGGTGAGATAGATCACTGCTTTCTTCATGCCATCCACTATTTTTCACGGTTATAAATAATGTGGGCTCAACCTATCGGTGTAAGTATTGCACCTCATTGGGGTATAAGTGCTAGTTTTAGTCTTTTTATGAAAGACACCTTAGTGAACACCAATCTTCAGAAGATGCTCAATAACACCATGTACTCTCACATATGAAGCACTACATTCATTACCTAGATTAAAATTCGAAAGCTTTACTTTATTAAAAAAAACTACTAAAATAATGTGAAAAGGGAGAAGCATTCTTGATTTCAATGCTTGGATAATACATAGAAGGCTAAATGAAGGATGCAAAGACCAATATAGAAATTTGTAAAAGCCTATAACTAGGTTTCAAAACATAAACATATAGTTCTAATATTGTCCTAGTATACAAAATTAATATAAATATAAAGAAATGTAAAGGGAATAAGTTTTAGAACACTTGTAATGGTGTCTGGTTTGTAGTAATATGGTAATAGTTTGAATGTATCATTTGACTATATAATTATAAAAAATAGAGATATTATGCAATGGTCTATAGATACTCAGAATAATTGTAGGATATTGCTCATATAATTTTATATAGATAAGATGAACTCAATCATGTAACTAGGATAGAGAAAATTATTGGAACTAGTTATGTGCTTGCCTCTATAAAACTCTTTTTTGGTTTATTTGAACCATGTTGTCATCAATGGAACTTTGGTCATGCATTATATACTAGGTAAGTAAATATAATTGTAGGAAACAATAAAACCTATGGGGTTTTTACCATGTGTGTAATGCTTTTTTTTAGAAGATACTTAGGAAATGGAAAGAACTAGGTTTACAAAGGGAAGAGGAATTAGTAGATATATAAAGAGTATGAAGTTGAGATAATAAAATATTACAAAATTTGCAATCCAAGAGATATCTAAGAAAATTAAATAAAACACATTAGGGTACAAGCATGTTGAAAATGAGGGAAATGGTGCAATAGAAATATTAATAAAGTCTAGTTAATTTACATGTTACCAAACCATTTAAATCGAAATGAGACATAGAGAAGAATATCAAAATATTAAAAAATAATATGACAAAAAATAAAAGTGGTGAAACCCTTCAAGATAAAAACTCCACCAGTATAGAGACCTCAAGCTTGTATTAGTTTCAACAATGTAAGTATATTAATGCATTCAACTTATCCCTATAGTCTAGAAATAATCTAGCAACATAATAATACCTATAAAATCAAGATACCCTCTATTAAATGCATCCATTATAGAATAAATCAAAAAATATAAAACCATAAAAAAATTCCCAAAATAAGAGTTAAAACTAGGGACCAAAATAGGCACCCAAGTCCCCATATGAGAAAGAAAGTCCTATGTTTAATGGACAATAATCTTATAATAGTATGCAACTCCTCTTAAACCTCCTACAATGCTTGTGTGTCATAGCTTATGTTATAGTCATCATTAAATCCATTTTTCAATACTAGGTGCTTAATGAGTGTACTAATTTCTTGTCATAACACCAATCTTGAGAATATGCTCAATAACTCCTAGTTTTTACCTTTTGTGTAACCCCTATTCAATGCACTCTTAAACAATATTCTAAGTACCCAAAGAATAAATGATAAATAATCAACATTCCCTCTATCACATGAGTGACACATTTTTTCACTCCATAATTTTTGGAGATTATTCATTATTTATCATGTGCATGAATAATTATAATAATTGAGATGAATAATTTGTAAGGTGAATAACACACATAATCCTAGGTTTCTCCTACTTGTTATTTAAAGTTCAAAGATATAATAGAGAGCATAAGAAAATAAATTAAATTCTAGAAGAGTCAAATCCCATACTCTCTTTGCACTAACCAAACCTATCCATGCTCCTTGTCTTTGTGATAGATTATATAAAATTATTCAAAGTTTCAATCTTTTGTATCATGACCTTGCAATCTTAAATTATTTAATGAAAAAATTGATACCAAACATCTATATAGTTACTATGATTAGGATATGTGTTGGTGCATAGATTTGTAGGTTCACAAACACCTAAAGCTAGGTCATTCTCTTAGCAACATGATTGTCAAACTTAAAGAAACAACCTCTAATTTATGATCAATAAAGTTAAAGTTGAATCAATTTATTTTTAGTGGATAATTGTTCCTTCACTCTAGGCATAGCTAGACCCAAGGGGGGCTTTCCTTAAAGGAATGCTTAACATGATTCATGACAACTAAAGATGTTCAAATAGGCATACATGCAATAGTACCAAAAGTACACTTGATCCCAAAAGTTCTCACTAGATTGAAGAATAACCTATTGTTCATAAGACATATATTAAGATGATAAGAACATCAATGGACAACTATAGGATATGAGTTTGTAGGACATGATTATCTAGGATAAAACCTTCAAGACTCACTATGGATATTTCCCTAGATAGATAGTTAAATCATGAGATGCATACAAACTAACTCCTACTCCTAATTTATTATTATTATAAGGGGTAAACACTTTTGACCCAGAGCTATGAATCAATGAGGTCACAAACGAAGGACCTCATCCCCAATTTAAAAATTTAACAATTACACCCTAGTGGGGTTTAAAACTTTATGGCAAGAAAAAAACCATAATAACTTTATCATCATACTATGATACTGTTGGAAACTCCTACTCCTAATTTACAAGTGTAAGATGTTTCTATTTAAATTACATGGTTGATCATTTTTTATGATTGATGTATATTCATTTTGTTATAGAGTCACATCATACTATGAGAGAGAAAATATTCAAATAAATAGGAATATATGGTTTGTGCATGTAAATACCATAAATAATAAAATTGAATTATGAAACATTCTTATTTATCCATCCTAGATTGCAAATATTTATATGTAATAAGGTAAATACCATTACAATATTTTAATGAATTACAATGCTAGAAGATTTATCAAATTTCCATTACATTCACAATAACATGTGTACTAAGAGGAAACCCTAAGCTATAATTTTCTTTAAAATACATAAATGGCACTATGGAAAAATTTAGCTACAAGAACCACTTAAAATATAATAAACTCCTTGTGATTTATAAAATATATTTCTCTAGAATGGTGTTAGGACTTGCATGAGTTAAAACCCTAGAATCTCCTTCAAATTGGATCTGTGTGTAGGAGAGAAAATTACCAACTCTACTAGAAGAGAGAAATGATTGACCATGTATAGTAGTTTTTTGGTTGCCCTATACTTTCAAAATCAACAAAGAATTGTAGGTCATGAATAAAACATGTAAGGAAATCTTATATCCTATGAAATTCATTGAACGATAAATCTAGAATAGGTGTGAAGAACATTAAGAGATAGAATTAAATATTCATATTAATGAATAAATGGTTGTATTCATCTTTCATTACTAAAAGTATATATGAATCTACACCCTTGAGATGGGAAATTATTTTTGGGTGAAAAAATCCCTTGGAATAGTTTCATAACCAAACTTGGCCATTAAAGGTGACCTAGGTTGTGCACGAAGCTAGAGCATAGGAATGAATAGTATGAAACATGGGATTGTTTGGGTTTCAAGAATGTTGTGTATTGGGGCTTATGGATATATCATAACCCATACTAGAGAAAATAAAATAAGAATACCCCTACATCACTTATTCTAACAAGATATATGAAGGAAATTTCTATGAGTTAGAGATTACATGGATACCAAAAAATCCATACCAATTGTTGAGGACCAGGGATTGGGAGAACATCTTACCTTATGCCCAAAGAAAGAAAATAAAGGTATGTTTGTATCTAAAAATCAAAATTCAAAAATATATGTGAACTAAAATATTAGGTTTCAAGGATTAGGGATAAAAAGGTATTCATCCCATAAAGCATGCAAGTAAGGATAGTTTTGATTCCCAAATTGACACATTCAACATAGGTAGAGTGAAGTCACCCCACCTCTCCTAGGAATATAACCAATCTATTGATTAAGTCACATTCAAGGCCCTAGATGTTGGGTCACACTCATGTTGAATAAACTTAGTTTGTCAATGTGGTTTGTCTCTGCAAGGGGTCTTTATTGGTTCTATTGTTTCAATCAAATTGGAAGATTTTTTTCACTTCTAAATTTATTTTTCTTTTTGTTTTGCTAAACCTTTGTTCTTAGTAAATCGCTAATCTTATCATACTATGATAGAATATCAAAATGATATAAGAGATTTGAGTTAGTTGGCAAAAATATTCCATATTCCACTTTGAATAATTGAGAGTTGAGTTAATGATAATTAAATAAAGTTCAAGCAAATGCAACATTCTAATTCTCATCTTTTACAATAAAAACATGGGGAAATCAATTCAATCATTCATACTATAGATGTAAGATTCTAAGGAGATTTATATGATTAAAAATTGAATATATACATCTATTATATTTAACACAAAAGTTTGATATTTAATTTCTATAGCTCATTGAAATACATTTATCACTAAGTATTTGTAGGATTTCCTCAAATGATCAACATGCAAAGAATGAAATATGATAAACTACTATTCAAGATAATTGTGTAGACATTCTTCATATATTATGTCTATCTACAAGCTAATCCACAAACATTTCATTAAATTTTCACCTTTTGTTGTTATAATGACCAAAATATAATTGTCTATTATTGTGATCATAATGTTTGAACCTTAACTCAAAACTATAACTCAAATTTTCTTCAATTCCTACTCTTTACTTTCCTAGCAACCAAAGAATTATTTATGTAATTAATTTCTATATATTTATGTATTTAAATACATTTAGTTGCATTCATTTGATCATCTAAGTGTTTATTATTCACATTTATGGAAGAAGACACTTCTATTGGTGTAATAAAAGGAATCTAGATTTACAAAACCATCATAGGAAAATGATTGAAGATTGATTTCTTCTATTGTTTACTCATTTTTTTGAGAAGGGGTTGATGTAGGAGAACATGTCCACTTATGACAACAGGAGAAATCTTCCAAAAATATTCTTAAATGCTACCAAATATTTAGATATTAAAAGAAAAAGAAAAAGAAAAAGTAAAGATCATAGAACTAAAAGCCCGCATTATAGAACTATTAGAAATCAAGTTAAGCAAAACTATAATTATACATCTTACTCTTTAATCATATAGTTCTAAAAGCAACTATTAATTTAATTTAATCTATTAAATATCAAGTATCACTGATTAACTAAAGTGTACTTAATTAACCTAAATTAAATCTTAAAGGAAATTTCCCTTCATTTGTATTGCTTTATGTTTTAAATTAGTATGCAAATATTTCATAATTAGATAATACTTTATTTCTTTAAGGGAAAAATCTAGATTTGTTTAAGTTTATTTCATTCCATTATTTAGAGACTTATTGTTAATTGTTTAATTAGACTACATGCAACTAGAATTTGTAGCATCCATGCATAAATACATACTTTGTAAAATATTAACAAACATACAGTTTTCTACATGGATGTAATCCTTGAACCTCCTTTAGGTGCAAGTTCTAGTTGAAAGTAGATAGTAATGAAAATAATAATTAAATAAATAAAAATAAAATTTTAAAAATAATTATATTAATATATTTGAATAAAACATGTTACAATTGAAATATTAATTAAATATTCAATGAAAAATATAATTATATTATTACAAACAATATTAATATTAATTTAGAATAATGGGCTTATGTATTTCTACAATTTATTAATGTAATTACATAATGCAAATAATTTAATATTTGATAGTTATATACTCAAAATAATTTAATAAATGATTAATGTCAATTTTTAAATTAAATCCATATTACAATAAAAATATATACAATATTAAATCATAGTAGATTTAGTTCTATTAAATTTATAAATATATAGTTTTTCCAATAGTTTATTTTATAATTTTTTCTTACATTAATCATAGATTTCACAATTAACTATATTCTACATTTAATTTTATATTTTAAATTATATTTTTTTAAAATTTTATATTGATTGTATTCTATATTTTTAATTGAGGTATATATTTTAAATTTAGATTTTATTGAGGTATATATTTTATATTTTATTGACGGAAAAGAATTTAGATTTATAATTCAAAATTTAACATTATATTTTATTTTATATAAGAGATTTTGCAATTTGTATTTTACATAAAAATAAATCCATGTCATTCATTTGTTTAAAAAATTTGTGTCCATTTTCTTTTCAAAAATTAATAATTTTTTTTTTCATATTTAATACAAAATCTTAAATTTTAAATATTATGTTTTATATTTACCTTAACGTTTTAAATTAACATTATTTTTTTATATATATAATTAAATTTCTATTTTATATTTTATCTTTCATATTTTAAATGAATAAAAAATAAAAAATATATAATCTGAAATAAATAAAAAATAAAAAATTTATATTATAAATTTTATATGAATTAAAAAATTTAAACCAAATCAAAATAATTTCAAAATAATTTCTTACTTACCACGACCTCCTTTTTTTCAAAGGATTCATGAAAAAAAAACCTTATCCTCTTGAAGTTCTTGATTACGTGTCTAGAATATCTCTTCCCGTGATCATCAACCAGATCTTGCCAGCATTCATACTAATTTGCAGGTTTTGATTTATACAGGTAAGATTTGGTCCTCTCACCATTTGGAGAAAGTCTCTGACAATTCTTCTTAATTTCTAAAAAAGAAAGGTATGAACGATTCGGATATCCAATAAATGACGATTCTATAATGAATATGTCATATTTAAAGCGGGATTGACATGTTCCCATGATCATCAACCAGGTCTTGCCAGCATTCATACTAATTTGCAGGTTTTGATTTATACAGGTAACATTTGGTCTAGGACTGGTCCTCTCACCATTTGGAGAAAGTCTCTGACAATTCTTCTTAATTTCTAAAAAAGAAAGGTCTGAACTTCTTTAGATTTCTAATCCAAATCCTGCAGAAATCCGAAAGAACGATTCGGATATCCAATAAATGACGATGTCGTGATAGACGTTGCCAAAAACAGAACTTGATTTCCAAAATATAAAACGAAAGATCCTCTCACGGATCTTGCTTCTCCTGTGACGAGCCGCGACGCTCTGTGGCTCCACGCAAGCATACAACGGCTTACGGTAGATCTGTAACTGTGGCGCTTGATTTAAATACTCCGTCTCCAGCTCGCTCGGCTGAGACGACGCCGAAGGGCATGAAGACAAGCTCAGATCAGAAGAAAACTACGGAGAAGGAGGAATGCCGAGGATCGTCGACGGGCTAGGAATAAGCGGAGGAGCAACGCGGGGGAGCTTCTTCATTACATCCTCCAGCGTATAAAAGGAGGTATTCCTTAATGGCCGTTCGGCGACGGCTTCTCTACAGCATACTTCTGAGAGATTCGGCTGAGTCTGCCATGCAGGGACGTTGAGCTCCGCATAGCCATAATCTTCATCTTGAGAAACAGGCATGGGAACCAGCTGAAAGTTACCGCATCCCTGCATTTGAATCGGCAGGCTCTCGAACTCGAACCCGCATTCCTGCATCTCTTCATTAGCATTGCTGGCGCCAAAGCTAAATGCTCCATCCGGTCCCCAGCTCGAAACCGGTGTGCTGTTCTTACCAGCACCATAACACTCCCCCTGTTCTAGAAGCAGCTGGTCGCATGGCCAAAATCGCTGCTCGAAATCTTCGCAATTTTCAAGACCCGAAGAGAAGCTGCCGAGGACTTGCGCCTTCAGCACAGCCTCTCTCTCAGCACACTGATCGTGAAGCCAACACTCCATTTAAAATCAATCACTCACACCCGAAAAAAAACAAGAAACCACTAGACTGACTACCTTGCACAGTGCGCACAATGAAATCTACACTACTAATAGGAGTTTGTGTTTTACCCGATAACATATCACATTGATACTTATAAGAGTTTCACGCGTTTTGGGATGTAATTTGAGATATGCTTTTCTACACCATTTATTCCATCATTTATTTTTAGTCTTTTTATGAAAGACACCTTAGTGAGGAGCCGGCTGACTCTGTACATGCAAAAGCGCATAAAAGCTGAGAAAACTTCATGATTTTATGCATTTTTGCATGTATAGAGTCAACCGGCTCCTCACTAAGGTGTCTTTCATAAAAAGACTAAAAATAAATGATGGAATAAACGGTGTAGAAAAGCATATCTCAAATTAACACATCCCAAAACGCGTGAAACTCTTATAAGTATCAATGTGATATGTTACCGGGTAAAACACAAACTCCTATTAGTAGTGTAGATTTCATTGCGCCCACTGTGCAAGGTAGTCAGTCTAGTGGCTTCTTGTTGTTTTTCGGGTGTGAGTGATTGATTTTAAATGGAGTGTTGGCTTCACGATCAGTGTGCTGGGAGAGAGGCTGTGCTAAAGGCGCAAGTCCTCGACAGCTTCGCCTCGGGTCTTGAAAGTTGCGAAGATTTCAAGCAGCGATTTTGGCCATGCGACCAGCTGCTTCTAGAACAGGAGGAGTGTTATGGTGCTGGTAAGAACAGCACACCGGTTTCGAGCTGGGGACACCTTAGTTTTTTTATGAAAGACACCTTAGTGAGGAGCGGGCTGACTCTGTACATGCAAAAACGCATAAAAACATACATGCAGCATGCCATCGTTGGAGGGGCCCACCACGGATCGAAAGTTTTAAAAAAGTGCGGGAGAGCATTGATCAGTGATGTCATATCCCTGCATCACAACGCTATACTAGCAAAAATATGTGTGCTGTTGCGTTTGAAATACTTGGTAAGAGCAGTGTAGATGAGGAAAAATGTTAACGCTAACAAACGGAGAATGGTTGCAATATACAAGGGAGCTAGACAAAGCGCGTGAACTACTTGACATAATGACCGCTCGGTACACTTACATATCTTGCAGCAAATGTTGCAGTCTTTTAAGCATAGTATTGGGTAAACACGATTCTTCTCACACTTGAACTTGCATTTTTCACCACAATCTGTAAACACCAACAATGTTAGACAACAAATAATGAAACAACTTTCTGAAAATATATAAACTTTTCTTATCAATACTTATCAAAAGCCTCCAATAAAATGTTATTGCATAGATTGCAATGGTTGCAGGAATTAAACGGTTGAAGTTTTCTCAGCTTTTCCCACACCGCTTAAGACCTGGTAATGAAAATAAACCACCATCTACGCAATTAAGAGACCTATTATTACTGGGAGAGATTATGCATTCAAGTTTGAACTCTGCTTACGTAATTCGATAAAGAATTGAAAATTTCCTGTCAAAAATATATTACGTGAAGGTGTACATGCTCTCCATGCTCTTTAGAATTAATATGCGCCTTAGATGTCTGGAATGAATCATGGAGAAAACCATCATGGAGGTATGATACTGGATAGAATCAATAAGCCAATCACTATGGATCTACATGAAATCAAAGGCGCTATTACAATAATCAACAGGATCATAAGAGTAATGGTTGTTCATGGCAGATAAGGATTTATTGTGATGAGGAATGGAATCAAATGGGTGTAGTGAAATGTGGATCAAGGATGGGATTTGGGTACCATCAAGCTATAATCATTGCAGCAATCGTCTATGGATGATAGGAAATGGCGTCACATTTATAATGACTTGCAACAGTCTTACTATTTGCCATCTCATGTTTTGGAGACAAAAACATATGGCATGTTATGTACCTAAGGTTGTGATATAATGTATTTAGATGGTTTAAGGAGTTTCATGTTGAATATCAAGTATAAATTCAAGAATTGAGCCAAGTCAAGAATAAAGGCATTTTTACTAGATTGTGGAGAATGGTTTACATAAGGATCATAGCACAAAGGCTTAATATTTTGATGTGGTGCCTTATATCAAGGTTGTTTTGAATATAAAACCAAATTTGTCACCAACATAAAATATGCAAGGCTTGTGATGAGTTTTGTGTCACTCTATATATATTTCTATTATTAGATTGTAAGAATTTATTGAACACATTGGTACATACACTTTTTAGTGCCTTGTCAAACTTTTGTTCATGAGTGTCTAACTCCATTGTGGATGGTCATGCATGGTAGGATGTGTCAATAAATGTCCTAGGTTGGAACCCAAGTCATGTCTAGAAAAACTGTGTCATGCGTAGAACTATGAATAAGTAGAATGAAGTTATGTTATATGTAGGAGATGCTATCATCCAAAGTGAGTGGTTGCACAACATAGTATGCATGAAATAGATGTACAAGAATGTATTTGACCTCCTCCATTTGGTTGCTTATCTACAAATAAAATCCTATAGAATAATTCCTTTATGTATTTAACATGGTCTGTAATGTCTACCAAAAGTAAAAAAAAATGGATCATAGTCATAAATACTGGATGTTGGTAAGCCAAAATGGACCCAAACATGACTGAATAAAAGATGCAAGACATTTATCATGGTGATATTTTTATTCATGTGATATGTGTTAGAGTAATTGGGTATTTACTTTATTAATTAAACAATATTTGTTTAATTACGTAAAGTTCCCTTTTACCTCTTTTCACTTAAGCTAACATTAGGTGCATAATAATTAATTACTTTATTAATTATTATTGTGCAAGCCTAGGGTTTTCTTTTTTAGGGTTTTCATTTATATGTAGTTGAAAACTATCTTTTGTATCATTAATTCATTTTATATTTTCAGGTGAATACATTGCTCCACATTCTTGAGCATTTCCTTTGTTGCTTCTCTTTGCTTCTCCTTGTAATAGGTTATTTGCTTGTAGAGATCTTTTGGGCTTCTATGGTGTTGTATCTTCTCAACTCCAACATGGTATCAGAGATTCAGATCTGCAGCTGCTTGTTCTTGTTTTGAAGATTTTTGGAGCTACAAGGGTTTGTTGCAAGCCATTTTTTATTGGAGTCATCATCATTTTTGCTTCAAAAATTTAGTTTTCACCCATTTGCAGGAAAAACGATTTCTTGGTTTTTGTTTCTAGCATCAAAATATTTCTGGGTTTTTATTTTTGTCTATAAATAGTGAGTAGATTTTCCAGAAATCAAGTTAGAAATAAACGTATTTTGCTAAAAAAATCGTTTCTTGCAAGCTAAATTCAGTTTTTGAAAAATTCATAACTTTTGGCCACGGTGTCCGTTTTGCGCAAACGAATAGGCATTGGAAAGGTGTTACAATGCTCTTTCCAGATCTACAGTCTATTTTACCACAATATTTACCAAGTATTTTTTATTCAGCTTTGTGTGTTTTTACACTTTGCTCAATTACTTGGTCTGGCTCCTACATGGGGTTTGTTTGCATTGGATGGGTTATGTTGATATGCTTTATCATTGTTGAGATCATTAGTCTCTGAGTTTTTCATTTGAATAGTTATTATGGGTTTCTCTACTCACCCTTCAGTTGTTCTTCTGGAACGGTGTAATTATGAGTCATGGGCAAAGGGTATACTTACACATTGTAGGTGGCTTAATATTTTTCCTTATTTGTATGATCTCATACCTGAACCAACAACTTTAGAGGGTAGATTAGCATGGGATATTATTAGAAATCACATAGTAGGACTTATATTGTCTAGTGTTGATCATGACACTGTCTTGGTTATATCGGACATTGATAGTCGTCACTCACTTTGGACGCGTCTTTGGGAGATCTATGGAGACCCTATTCTATCTCCATTCCCAGAGGATCCTACTTCAGATTGTCTCTTACCCATTGCTTGGAGAGAAAATACACCCTTTGATCATGATACTTTAGAGGAGCTTGAGTATTTAAACACCCTTACATGTTCCGATGGATCAGAGGTTTGTCTCATAGTTCCTACTCTTCAGACTGAGACTTCATCAACATCTCTTGTTGTTTTTGATTCAGTGCAGCAGGGAATCATACATCTTCCAGACATAGCTACTTTGGACTCTTATGTTGCAGACATATCTTTTTTGTTTGTTGAGTCCTATATTGTAGATTTGGAGGATTATTTTGAGGGCATTCATCTCCTCTACCTTGACAGTCAGGTTATTACTATTCGCCCACCATTATCCGTGCATTCAGAGGTTGCATTTCAGTATTCTCCACATCAGTTTGGATTTGGCATTATTTGTTTCCATTCAGACAGTGAGACTCTTTAGCATCCTATCATGGCACACATCTTGAGACAGATTGGTTCATCATTCTTCACAGGGTTTCTTCGATACAGGTCCGTGGATCCGTTTCTTCCCAAGGGGAGAAATATCATTTGCCACTTCAGGATCTCCTTTTGGATTCTACATCAGGCATCTACCATTGTGACAGGAGTTTCTTCATTGTGGGGGGGCCTTCTTCTCTTTTTCTATCTCTCCTATGGAGATCATTGTACATGTACTTATATGATAGAAGTTGTCTATGGGGGGTATCATGTTATCCACCCCCTATCCTTCTTTCATTAATGCTACAATACTTGTTTTTTAAATTCTATAATGAATATGTCATATTTAAAGTAGGATTGACATCTTCCCATGATCATCAACCAGGTCTTGCCAACATTCATACTAATTTGTAGGTTTTGATTTATACAGGTAAGATTTGGTCCTCTCACCATTTGGAGAAAGTCACTGACAATTCTTCTTAATTTCTAAAAGAGAAAGGTCTGAACTTCTTTAGATTCCTAATCATGCATGCCAGCTAATAAATTTAAAATCCAAATCCTTCAGAAATCCCTGATATAGGGATTTCTGAAGGATTTGGATTTTAAATTTATTAGCTGGCATGCATGATTAGGAATCTAAGGAAGAACGATGCCGTGATAGACGTTGCCAAGACGGCTTTGCAAATTAAACTCAAAACAGAACTTGATTTCCAAAATGTAAACCGAAAGATTGCACATATTGCATTTACAAAAAATTTAAACCTGCAATTTTTTTCACAGCATTTTCCGATATCAAAACATTTGTTCTGCCAAATGTTCACAATAGGCGACGGTAGGAAACTTCATATCTCTGACATGACAATATAAAGCTCCTGACCAATCTCAGAGGACAAAATTAAGAAGCTTAAATATTAGTCGAAGTAGAAATTGGAGAAATCATCGGATAGATGAGACTGTGTAGATGCAATCGTTTCCTTCTGCTACATTGTAATGATGATTTTTCCCGCGCTGAAGAACTTCTTCTGAATTCTAGATGAGCTCAGTAAAGTGTGAAGCATTTGGTTAGTAGATAGCTTCGTTGATGAACCTGATCTATGCCGCGCCAAAGCATTTGTGAGAGCAAGCTTCCGTGTGCCGTCGCTATTAAAATGTGGCTCTGAATCGGCGTGAGGCATGGTTTCCAAAACCTAAACTTGCGCTTGCAAGAATTTGACGTACTTCATAGCCTCATCTAGCATTCTGGCCGTGTCGAGTTTTGAACCCTGGGGTATCAGTTTCTCCAGGGACAGAATCCTTTCACGGATCTTGCTTCTCCTGTGACGACCCGCAACGCTCTGTGGCTCCACGGAAGCATACGGCGGCTTATGGTAGATCTGTAACTGTGGCGCCTGATTTAAATACTCTGTCTCCAGCTCGCTCGGCTGAGACGACGCCGGAAGGCATGAAACCCTACCAGAAAACGAAGAGCATGAAGACAAGCTCAGATCAGAAGAAAACTGCGGAGAAGGAGGAATGCCGAGGATCGTCGACGGACTAGGAATAAGCGAAGGAGCATCGCGGGGAACTTCTTCATTACATCCTCCAGCATATAAAATGAGGTATTCCTTGGCCGCTCGGCGGACGCTTCTCTATAGGCATGGGAACGAGTTGAAAGTTAACACATCCCTCCATTTGAATCGGCAGGCTCTCGAACTCGAACCCGCATTGCTGCAATTGATGGTAGATGGTTTAGGAGAAGTAAGAAAAGGTCTTGGATGTGAATTTATGAAACAAAAAACAAGTAATATGGCACATGGTAGTAATTAAATAAAGACCTAAGAATAGTATTCAAAGAAAATACCCATCTAAGGGTGGGTGGGAATAATGGGATGAAGAACAAGAAGGATAGAGGTTTAGTTGAATATAAATTCACCAAAATTTAATTAAGTGAATGAAAAATATTTGTTAAATAATAAAGAATGTGAAGAAAGGCAACTATTTAACTTTTTTAATATACAAGAAAAAAAAAATCTTAACTATATGTACTCACACATATGAAACACTACATTCATTACCTAGATTAAAATTCTAAAACTTTACTTTATTAAAAAATTATTAAAATAATGTGAAAAGGGAGAAGCATTCTTGATTTCAATGCTTGGATAATACGTAGAAGGCTAAATGAAGGATGCAAAAACCAATATAGAAATTTCCAAAGGCCTACAATTAGGTTTCTAACACATAAACATAGAGTTCTAATATTGTCCTAGTATACAAAATTAATATAAATATATATATTTTTTTATAGAGATATTATGCAATGATCTATAGATAAGATGAAATCAATCGTGTAACTAGGATAGAGAAAATTATTGGAACTACTTATGTTCTTGCCTCTATAAAACCCTTTTTGGTTTATTTGAACCATACTATCATCAATGGAACTTTGGTAACCCATTATATGTTAGGTAAGTAAATCTAATTATAGGAAACAATAAAACTTGTGGGGTTTTTACCATGTGTGTAATGCTTGTTTTTAGAAGATACTTAGGAAATGGAAAGAACTAGGTTTCCAAAGGGAAGATGAGATAATAAAATATTACAAAATTAGCGAGATAATATGCAACTTTTTCATGCCCGTGTCATCGAAACTCAAATTTAGGGCAATGTTGACATTTATCGGATTCATTCGTTTAAAGTTCACGAGAATGAATGTATTTAATTTTTAAATCCCAACTAAATTTGGTGAGTGGTTGTTTAGGCGAATGTTTTTCCACCGTCCAAGGTGCTACTACAGACGTCGACGTGTCAGAATATTTTTATTCCTTGTCATTTTATACAATTTTAGGATTACCATTTTATAAACGTGGGAAATCACACGTCATAGATGAAAAGAAAAATTTCTATTTTGAATTTTGAATTTATCTTCCAAGCATTAACTCTATAAAACATGCTTTGTCCCTCATTAATTATGCCATACGTGAAATTATGATTCCTTCCTTTAATTTTGGTCAACGCTCGTTAGTTTATATAAGTTAAATTATTCATAATTTGTTAATATATAATTATTTAGAAAATATTTCAATTTTCTTATTGTTCATTCTTTTTTTGGATTGAGTCTACAATGACAAAAATACCTTGAATCTATAGACTTGATCTAGTGAATTGTAAAACTTTATTTTTCACTTCCTAGATCTATCTTTGTTCCTTCTATCTTTTAGGAGATTTGAAGATGGACAATATTTAAAATACCTTGGTAGATTCATCATTGTGTCACTACAAAGAAGTTGAGAATATGGATTAGAAGTAACAATAATGCATTAATTTTAATGATAAAATTTAATTTATTATGGTTGAATAAGTCAATAATCAACAATAATAAGAGTATAAAGAAAGAGTTATGGCAGCCACAAAATCACTCACAAAACAAAGAACAATGATAAACATAAAAAACCTTCTGGATAAAAGAAACCACCACCATAAAGAGTACATAAGCTTATATTAATTAGAAATGAGAAAAAACGTAATACACTTAGCTTCTCCATTTAATCTTTGTCTCTTTTAACCTGTAATCAATATGGTAGCATTTTGAAAGTCACGATAGGTAGGCACTAAAGAATGTGGGTTGAAGGTAGGGGGTATGGTGTTTTTGTGCCACATGTGCTAGGGCATTCCTAGTTGTGGCTTCTATACTACTCAGGTGCCTTCTTTCTCTATGAAGGTGTGTTCTTGTCACATGTAGTTGTGTTCCAAGCACACAGGGTGAGGGCGGTTGAGTTGTCCGAGGAAGGAGTAGGTGTCTATATTATTCATTTCATGGGTATTGTTGTAGCTTTTTGTGGTAAGGGTGTCAGATCTGTGTTTGAGGGGTCCTAGGAAGGGCCCTTCTAAAGTGATTTATTTTTTCTTAGTGGTGAGTATGCTGTTGATTGGAGGTGTAGGTTTGAACCATAATATACCCTTCTCAGAGGTATTATTTAGTAATGGCCCTTCTTCATCCTTGCATACAAGTGCTAACAATTTGTTGAGCAAGTCCTTAGGTGGGGAGGGATCACCAAAGAATGGGGATCCTCAAATTTTGGAAGTTCATGGTTTCCTAGAAAGGATTTAGGATAGGCCAGTATTGATGATTGAACAAGACTCAATTTAAGAAGATGTTAATTTCCTTAGGAATCATCCTTTCATTTGCAAGTTCATGGGATTCAGGTTTCTCTTTCATTTTTAGAATCTTGGGCTTAGTAGACATGGAATTCCAAGGATGAGATGGAGGAGATGCTAGCAGCTAACAATCATTTTATGGTAGTGTTCAATTGTTTAGTTGATCGTAATAAGGCCTTTGAGGGGGGGGCTTTTTTTATAATCAAGTTGGCTTTAATCGTATAGAGGAACTTCCAACTTGTGTTCATGTATGGGTATGCCTCCCTTGGTTCCCACCAAAATTCTGGAGGAATGATATTCTTCATATGATCACTTTGTTTCTATGAATGTTGGTGGGTCCATCACAACAAATACTAGATAAATTTAAATAATTTATTATTCCTGCATATATGCATTGAAATTTATTTAAATAATCCTCTACCAGATTCTTTAGGAATCCACCTTGGCTCTTCTGCATGGATTCAATGGTTAGATTATGAAGTGTTGTCATTCCAATGTAGGATTTTTTATGAGTATGGACACTTGCAAAGAATATTTCCTAGATTTAACCATACAGGAGCCCATGTTAATGAGCCTCCCCATCAATCTTCTAAGATGGACGAAGGAAAGACTCCTATTTCAGGGGAGGAAGAAGAAATGGATGGTTTTATTCCAATTAATCCTTATAATAAGGGTAGAGGGAAGAAAAGAACCCTTAAAGATAGGCAGCATGAGGGGGTTCTCAATCATTTTGTTGTGTTAGAATATTTTGACCTTCAAGTGGAGAATCCAAGGGATTTGAATCTTGGGGACGGTAATTTGGAGGTAGATCTTGTGGCAACTAGAGTTGATGATATTTAGGATACTTAGGTTGGTGGGCTTCTTGTTACATATATGCATATTGGTCTTGCACCTAGGAATTTTGATGCTCCTCTAATAGTTGAAATTAACTAGAGGGTTGCTGATTGGATTTGGTTGAGTATGTTCCTCCAATGTGGAAGGAAGATATGGATTTAGGGAAAGGAAGTAGAGCTCCACCCACTTTAGGGATACAAACAAAGAATCTCAAGAAGAGAGCCATAGATAATATCTAAAGGTGGGGAGGAAGAAGGATTTGGATAAAATTAAATTAATGGGAGAATCACTAGTGGAGTTGAGGTCTATGAAAACAATTCACTCACACTTTTACAATTCTAAGAGATGAATGTCCTCTCTTGGAATGCAAGGGACTTGATAAATGGTCCTAGACAAAAATTTGTTCAAGATTTGGTCAAAGTTCATTTACTGAATATTTTCTTCATCTAGGAGACTAAGTTGTCAGTGGAAAGTATGTGTAACATGGAATCCAAATTCTGGTGGAGATACCAATGCCAATGTATTATTGGAGACTTGATATATTTTTGGTTTCTTGTTTTTGGATAGGTAGCAATTGGGCAACCAACTTTGAGATATTGGAGTGCAGTGGATTGGATCATTAACCTATCAAACTCTCAACTTTATTGGTGGGGGCATTAAGAATCATCCTTTAAGTTTCAACTTATATTGTCATGAGACCCTTAGCTATAGGATCTAATGATTGACCTATGGAGTTGTGGTAGGCCAGTCTATAACACGATGATGTCCTCCTTTATCAAGAAATTGTAATGTTTAAAGCAACAATTCAAAAAGTGGAATAGGAGATGCTTTGGTAATATCTTTCTAGCCAAGTTAGTTGCTTAGGATTGCTTAGATGCTATCACCCATCAAATTTAGGGATTGTGGTCTTATTGAAGATCCCCTTAAGGAATAATCAGTTTCCTTAAATGATCTTGAAGAATGATATGATGAGATCTATTGGAAGTAGAAGGCTAGGTAGAGTGGCTTCAAGAAAGTGATAGGAATACAACACTCGTCTTTAATTCAGTCAAGGCTAGAAGGTAGTGGAATATGATTGTGTCTCTTGTTTCTTCATAGGGAGATCATCTAATTTCCTTAAGAGAAATTTCTAGGGAGGCTTCACAATATTTTTCTTCTTTGTTCATGGAAGATTTTCCTTATGCCATCACATAAGAATATTCCCTCTTTAGTGTCTATGGAAATGAATGAGAGAATTATTCACCCCATCTTGATAGATGAGTCAAAAGGAATTATTTTCCAAATGAAGAAACAGAAATCCCTTAGTCTTGATGGGTTCCCTACTAAATTTTTTAGGAATTTAGGGAAGTTCTAAAAATTGATCTATTAGAGGTAATGCAAGAATCTCATATGACCAAACAAATGTTGAGAGCTATGAATTATAATTTTATATCCCTTATCCCCAAGCATGAAGGGCATAATTCGTTTAATTTTTTTAGGCCCTTAGCTCTTTGTAATTTCATTTATAATATTCTTTCCAAACTAATAACGAAAAGGCTTAAGTTGTGGATTATGTTGTAGGGGCACCATTTAAAGTGTTTGGTTAATCCATGGGGTTAAGGTCTAGAATGTAGGTTGTTGATGAATTTTGTTTAAAATAAGGTCTATGAGACCATTTTATTATGTATTTAGTTCTTTTTGATTCATTTTAGGTGTTTAGGGGGGAGATTTGGTTTGACATTTGTAAAAAAAATGCATTTTTGGAAAAGTTGTCAAGAGATAAAGCTAGTTAAGGAATTCAAAAGGAAGTTAGATACATTGGGGAAGCTGATTTTGAATGGAAAACATATAAATTTTATGTAAAATCTCGAATGGAGGCTGATCCATAAGACTAGAATCAAATTTAATAGAGAAATTTCCTGATTTTAGTGATTTTTTCTGTGTTTTCCTATGTTTTTTCTCTCTATACGGACCTATATAGGTGTGTGATGCTATGAAGGTTTGGGTGATCATTGATACATGTTTTTATCTTCATTTGAATTTGTCTTGGTGTCTTAACTCCACATTAGAAGTGAGTTTCATTCATTTCTTCAAGTCTGCTCTATTTTGACTGTGTGAGGGTTTGAAGACTATAATGTAATTTTTTTCACCAATCCACCCACTTTAATGGAGTTTTAACTCAATTGATTGGTTTGTATCATGTTATGGTATATGTCAAATGCATTTAGGATTCTGGAGGAGCATGGAATTGGTCGGTGGAGTGATGCACTAGGCTGGATAGAGCAAATTTATATGTAAAAGTGACCAACCATGATGGTGATTTGGTAAAATAATGTATGTCGAGGCCTTATGAGTGTCTTTTGAGTTTGTACATGCCCTATGAAGGGTTTCTAGTGAGTTGGTTGGGTGTTGAGTGGCTTGGAACCCCTACTTTCAATAAACCCTCTTAGTTTGGCTCAAAAATAAGAGTTTTGAGGTTTGATAGGTTGGAGGTTGTACCATGTAAGTTTTATTGTGGATTTGGTATATTGTAACCCTACCTAGTGCTGAGAAATTTAAATTTCAATGAAAGGGAAAGTTTAAAGTATGTCCCCTTTGTAAATCTGGCCTAATTCATGGCCTAGGACAACATTGAGGGTCTTGTTTCAAGGGATTGTTCCAAAGGAGTGGGTATTGATCTTTAGATATGTTAATCATTTTTGAAAAGGGTATCTTAGTCCATAAATATTTTGTTATGTTTTTTGGGAAATATTGATGAAAAATACCTAAAACCAGGTTGCCAATGCTACTAGGGAAAGCATGCTTGAAAGGTGAATTTTGAAGAGATATTTGTATTTTTCTTTGGAGACTGATTAATATCCACTTGATTATAATTTTGAATGGTTTGGTATCCCTATCTGCGTCAAAGTGGTATCAAATAAAGGGAGTAGGTCTTTTGTGAAAAAGGGTTGCAATTTTGTGTGTAAGAAGAAGAAGTTAATTCGAGGAATCAAAATGCCTCCTAAGGGGAATGTTGTTACAAGGAAAATTGAAAATCATGACAAATAAATAGAAGCCCTAAAGCAGGAGATTGTTGTGATGAAAGCTAAAGGTAGGGTTCTTTTGGAAGAAAGTGATTCTGAAGAGGAAGAGACCTCTAGTGAAGAAGAGGAGATGAATCCAGAAGATGTGAGAATGATGAAGCTTATGAAGGTTGTGAAGAAGGATGTCCATGGAAAAATGGATATGCTTATGTATGCAGGAAAACTTGATAATGAAGAGCTCTTAGATTGGATAGGGTCTTTGGAGAACTACTTTGAGAGTGAAGAGATTGATGAAGACCATAAGGTGAAGAAGGCTAAAACAAAACAGAAAGGACATGCTCTATTATGGTGGAATTTTGTGCAAGATGAAAGGAAAAAGAAAGGAAAAAGCAAGATTAATTCTTGGGAGTAAATGAAGACAAAAATCAAAGGTAAATTCCTTCCTTGTGATTATAATGTTCAATTTCTTAAGAAGTTACAAAATCTTAAACAAAAGGAATTAGATGTGTAAGCATATGTACTTAAGAATTTTATAGGCTAACCATAAGAACGAAGTATGAAAAATATGAGGAAGAAATGGTTGCTAGGTACTTTAATGGTCTAAGATACAAAATTCAGGATAAAACCAGCTTGTCTGCACCAAAATCAGTTGAACAATGCTTTCAAATGGCAATGAGGGAAGAAGAAAAACTAAAGAGGAGGAAAGAGAAGGAAGCAAGAGGAAGAGGCAACACTTCTAGAGGTAGAGGATCCTTACCTAGTTCAAAGACAAACAATGAGATTCGAGGAGATACCATGAAGGGACAAGAGCAATCTGATTTTAGAGGTGGATGGAGAGGTAGAAGAGGAAGATTTGGTGAAGGAAGAAATGCAAGCACTTTTTCAGGGAGATGCTACAATTGTCAAGAATTTGGACACCCATCTTTCAAGTGTCCTCAAAACCAAGGTTCAACATCAAGTGTTGATAGGAAGAGGGAAAGAAGAACACAATTGGTCCAAGAAGAAGAGTGTGAGAGTTCATGCAAATCTATTGATCTAGAAGAGGGAGAAGCACTTATGGTAAGAAGAACTTTGTTGCAAGCACCTAAGGAGGAAGATATGAGTGAAAGAAGGAGTCTATTTAGAAGTTCATGCAAGTGCAAAGGTAAGGTATGTCAAGTGGTCATTGATTTAGGTTATCAAGACAATATGGTGTCTAGGAAGATGGTAGATAAGTTGAAATTAGAAAAGCTACCTCATGTAGCACCCTACAAAGTTTCTTGGGTGAATGATAGTCAAACCTTAGTGGTGAATGAGAAAGCCTACGTGGATTTCCAGATTTGGTAGTACAAAGATAGGGGCTTGTGTGATATATTTCCAATGGATTGTTGCCATTTTATCTTGGGGAGACCATGTGAATCTGATAGAAGGTCCATGTATGATGGCAGGGAGAACATATATACATTTAGGAAGGATGATAAGAGTTTCAAACTAACTCCTTTGCAGGGTAGTTCAAGAGATAAAGGAAAGTCTAAAAGTTGTGATTTTTGGGAAAGAGGATCCTTTAAGGCTTGAGGATAGCAAGAACGATGTGTTTGTAGGTATGGAGTAGGTCAATGATGATAGAACAATAGGTGAAGAGAAAATGAGTAATTCTAGGACAGTGAGTAAGAAAAGTGAAAGATATTTGCAAATAGTGCCTAAGAAGAATGTTTATAGTTGGAAAAGGAAAGTAAATGAAGTCGTGTCTCAGACTAGTAAAGGGCAGAGTGAGAGGGAAGAGCCTTTGACAAGGAAAACATACAGTGATGGTGTGCTAGTAGGGACAATCAAGTGCCCGGTGTAGTTGAATCAAGTATGAAAACATTCAAAAGGTGTTAGGACAAAGCTTGGTAAGGATGATGCGATGGTAAACAAGAGGATAGTGAGTCACAAGATTGAAAGGAAAGAGGAAACAATGATGAAGTTATGTGTTGATGTAAAGAAAATGGATGAGAGGACAGGTAGTAGTAAATTTGATGTCAAGACAATGGATGAGAGGGCGGGTAGTAGTAAAGTTGATGTTTTAGAGGTTGCTGATATAGAGAAAGAGAATTTGAAAATTGACAGTACAGAGGTGTGTAGGACTCCAAGAACAATGGAAATGAAGACAAAGGTCAGTAAGGATGATAGGACAGTAGACAAGGTAGGTATAGGCTTGACAGAGATCCTAAGATGTAATGGTACTATGGAAAAGATAGTGGCAAGGATCAGTAAATACAAAAGTATAATGCACAATGGTGGAGATGCAAGTGAAATGAACATTGGACATAGAGTGGAACAAGGCAGAGTGATGAAAGTTGATGAAAGGAAGAATACAGATGTAAAGAAAGGTGGAATAGCAGTGTTTGAAGTTGGAAATGTTGACAAGCACCACACACCATATGGTGAATAGTTGGAGCAAGAATAAAAGAGTGATGATGCCAAAGTTGAGAAAAATAAACTTGAAAAATGAGATCAAAGGAGTCAAAGACCTAAATAATACCAAGGAGGGCATATTACATTAATCTTTCCAAGAGACTTGGAAAATCTTCAAGCTGGGGTGTATGGTGCAGGGGCACCATTTAAAGTGTTTGGTTCATCCATGGGGTTAAGGTCTGGAATGTAGGTTGTTGATGAATTTGGTTTAAAATAAGGTATATGAGACTATTTTATTATGTATTTAGTTCTTTTTTACTCATTTTAGGTGTTTAGGGGGAGATTTGACTTGACATTTGCAAAAAAAAAATCATTTTTGGAAAAGTTGTCAAGCGATAAAGTTAGTTAAGGAGTTCAAAAGGCAGCTAGATATGTTGGGGAAGTTGAGTTTGAATGGAAAAAATATAAATGTGTTCTAAAATCTCGAATGGAGGCTGATCCATAAGATTGGAATCAAATTTAATAAAGAAATTTCCTGATTTTAGTTATTTTTTTTGTGTTTCCCTATGTTTTTCCTCTCTATACGGACCCGTACAGGTGTTTGATGCTATAAAGGTTTGGGTGAATGTTGATACATGTTTTTATCTTCATTTTAATCTAGTTTGGTTTCTTAACTCCACATTAGAAGAGAGTTTCATTCATTTCTTCAAGTCTACCTTGTTTTGACTATGTGAGGGTTTGAAGACTATAATGCAATTTTTTTCACCAATCCACCCACTTTAATGGATCTGTAACTTAGTGGATTTATGTGTATCATGTTAGTGTAGATTTCAAATAAATTTAGAAGTCTAGAGGAGTATGGAATTGGTCGGTGGAGTGATGCACTAGGTTGGGTAGAGCAAATTTCTATGTAAAAGTGAGCAACCATGATGGTGATTTGGTAAACTAATGGATGTGGAGGCCTTGTGAGTGTCTTTTGAGTTTTTTCAGACCCTATGAAGGGTGTCTAGTGAGTTGGTTGGGTGTTGAGTGGCTTGGAACCCCTACTTTCAATAAACCCTCTTAGTTTGCTCAAAAACAAGGGTTTTGGGGTTTGATAGGTTGGAGGTTGTACCATAAAAGTTTGATTATGGATTTGATAGATTGAAACCCTACCTAGTGCTGACCAATTGAAATTTCAGTGAAAGGGAAAGTTTAAAGTATGTCCCTTTGTAAATTTGGCCTAATTCATGGCCTAGGACAATGTTGAGGGTCTTGTTTCAAGGGATTGTTCCAAAGGAGTGGGTATTGATTTTCACATATGTTAATCATCTTTGAAAAGGGAATCTTAGTCCATAAATAGTTTGTTAAGTGCTTTCATAAATATTGAAAAGTGTTGCTAGATTTTGGGTTTGGTTGTGACTAGGTTAACTAGGTGATGAATTTTTTTATGTCTACTTCCTTTTCAGTGATATTTAATGATAATTCAAAATATTTGTTTAGAGCCTCAACGGGTCTTCAATAGGGGATCCCCTATCACTATATTTATTTATCTTATTAGCCGAGGGATTAGGGAGAGTCATCAAGTCTAAGGTTAATCAAGTTTTTATTCAAGGCTAGAGTTGGGGTAATGGTTTGCCTTCATATTCACATTTACAGTTTATAGATGACACCGCAGTCATGGGAGTTATTAAAATTAGTGAAACTACTAACTTTAGATAGACATTGAATATTTATCTAGTGGCATCAAATCAATAGATAAATGAAGATAAATCCTACATCTTCTTCTTCAATACACCTCTTCTTATTCAAAATGAGACTGCTCAAATTATTAGATTTTAGATAAGAAATATCCCCTTGGTCTATATAGGAATTACTGTCTCTGTTGGACCACTTCCTATGGGGACATGGTAGAATGTGTTGGATAAATTTCATGTGAGATTCAGTCATTGAACCCATAGGTGGTTTTCCTTTGCTAGTAGAGTTATTCTAAAATTTATGATCCAAGTTCTTCCTAATTATAGGTGCATGATCTAGGTTTCCCCTATCAAATTCATTAAGAATTTGGATACTCTCACAAGGGAATTCTTATGGGATGATAATTTCCATTCTTCAAAGTGAATTTTGGTTAAGTGTGAAAGGAATTCGGGTGAGAGGAAATAACTTCCTACACTAATCTAAGTAGGGGAGAGTTACAATTTTTTTTTTTAACACCTTATATAGTTACAATAGAGAAACACATAGGAATGATGGAATAGAATAAAAAAATTACATAAAATAGTGACACCAAATATACGTGAGGAAAACCCTTCTGGGTAAAAAACCCCACCCTCTGAAAGAACAATGCTTCTCTATTATATCAAATAGTGAATACAATGTATTGGAAGTACAAAGCCTCTTCAACAAGTGCTTCAAAACAAACAATTATTCTAGAGTAATATTGGTATCACTTCTTTACCTACAAACAAACTATGCATTCTACAATGCAAGACACTCAATATATAGAGAGATGCAATCTTCAAGAAGCATCTAGAAGGAGAGGGCATCCAAATTCACATGGCACAATATCCAACACCATTGAAATGCATTTGGACACATGTGACATATTCCCTTACACCCCATACAATAGTCATAACATGCAAATATTCTTCTCCAAGCTTGGATTCCTAGAATATACTATAAATATTCTATGACACATGCCTTACACATCTTACAGTTGTCATAGAATCTTTCATATCTGACCAAGAATACTCAATTCTCTTATAGCCTGCCATAACCCAACTTGGGCGCCAACTTTCTCCATGCAACAAGATTCCTTATGACACATCATAGAATCTATCATAGATCAAAGATTCAAAAGTGGGATGCCTATGTCCACTTGGGATGATTATGCGCCATCCAATCACCTCCAACAGGGATTCCACCTAGCTAGTGGGTCCCAATTTATGACATGACACCTATAAGAAATTAAATAATATAATTAAATACAAAAATACATTAATTAAAACAATATTATGACTCTAAGGTTGAGACACCTTAATTCCAACATCCTCCCACTTGTCAAAAACATGTCAAGATTCATGCAAAATCATCTACTCATGGCCCCAAGGCTGATGGAATTGGAACACCATCTAATTTTTTTTGGGCTTACTAGTTTCGTCAGTGCATCTGCAAAATTCACCAAAGGGTAAACCCACAAAAGTGGTTTACAATTCGAGTGAGGAAGGAAATTTTTCAAAAAATGACCCCATGCCAAAAAAATTGGTTTTTGGGGTTCGAAAAAACTCATTGGTTTGAACAAACTCATTGGTTCGAGTGACCCAAAAGAGGGTTCACTAGAACCCAGGTTCGAGCGAACCCATTAAATGCCTCGGGCCCACCATTTTCACAAAAAAAAATAGGCAAACCTTTTTTGAAAGGGGGTTCGCTTGAACCTCCCTGGTTCGCTCGAGCCCCCTTCTCCCACCTTCCCACCCTCTAGCCCAAAAAAACTCTAGAATTTTTCCCTTTGAAGCTCAGGTTGACAATGAAAATGGAGGAGACTTAACAAACCCAACTTGATGATGGTAGTCCTTGAAATGAGCTATCCAACGAATATAATTTTAATATGTTTTGGTTTTATTATGTATTTGTTTTTTTTAATTTTATCAAACATAGGTTTTCATCGAAAAATAAAGCACTCTATTCTACACATGTGGAAAAATAGTAGATTATCCAAAACAAATTTGAAAAATATGAGTGCACCAGATATTGAAGTCCTTGATCGAACAACAAAAAATTGAATTTGGATACATACAAAAAAAGTTGCGTTGTGTATGGTCCACCTATGTATAAATTGTAATTGGTTTGAATTTGAAACTTGATTAAGGAAAAAATATTCAACAGAACACTATGAGACCAATTGGAATCACTAGATATCATAGTTACAAATCTAAATTCTAAAGAATTAGAATTTTATCCTTCATGGAAAAAAAGTTATGTTGTATACGGTGAGCGTCACTCCTTAAAAATGTTGTTTGCTGAAAAAACTAGTTTTTGAAGGAGATGGAAAAAGAAGTGTAATCTGATCGCAATTTTTTTGAAACAAATATATTTAGAATCTACACACAAAATGTCACAAAATCACTAGTTTGCATCATCTTCAAATTCCTCATGGTTTAGCCGTTATAGGTGCTCGAAAGTGAAGATTTAGTTAGAAAAAATTATTTCAATGTCCAGTTTGGCCAAAAATTGTAAACCAGTATTGTGGGATCACCCCAAAGTGTCAACATTTTCCAAGTTCACCTTTCCATCTTCTAGAATATGATGAACAAAATGATACTAAACATCGATGTGCTTTTTTGTAGCATAGAAGGTAGGATTCTTTGCTAAACAAATCACACTTTGATTGTCACAACAAACAGTAATTTGTCATACATCTAAACCAATATCAGAATACAATCTCTTAAGCCAAATAGCTTCCTTATAGGCATGAGTGGCTTCCATGTACTCTACCTCTATCATGGACAATGCAATTTTAAATCAAGATAAAATTATTAAGGTTAAAGTTAATAATGCATGTAAATCAAGCCCTAATAAGCAACGAAGTACAAATAAGCATAAAGACATAAAATATAAAACAATATCACCATTAAGTCTTCATTCCACCATTGATTCACCTCCATAACCCTTCTCCATCTTGCTTGATATGAATAATTTCAGCATATTTGAGTGTGCAATAATAATTCTATGAAAATGACTAGCAAAATATTGAATATTGTTGTCTCACAGTAGCAACATGTACTTGCATATGAACTAGATAGCATAAGATTCCAAAATGAAAAGGACATGGTCTTTTATAGAAAATAAAAATTTGAATGAAGGGTTGAGATTGAATTTCAATAAGATGTGTCAATCAATTTTCAAGAATGAAAGTTGTGGTATGAAATAGGGTTAGGGAAAAATTAGGGTAAATGATAAGGATGAATGGTTAGGATTGAATTATAACATAATTCAATCAAGGGATGATATTAAATGAGACTTGAAGAGATAAGATTGACATGGATAAAGAGGATGGCCTAAAAAAATAGGATGTATGAGGAACTCAAATAATTATAAAATTATTTGTTAGGAGAGGAAAAATGAATAATTAAATAATAAAAGCATTATTTAATTGTAGAGGACATGTGATAAGTTGACTTTTGAATTAAATAATAAGTTAATTCAAACTAGGAGGAAAATGCCAATTAAATAAACACAATTTATTTAATTTAATTTTAGAAGAGGCTTAGTGAATAATTAAATAATTTAAAATAATTATTTAATTATAGTTGAAAGTGATAAATAATTAAATAAATTAAATTTATTTAATTAATCAAAGAAGAATAAAGATAGCAATGAATTTATTAAATAATTAAAATTATTTAATTAATAGAAGACATGACATTAGACAAGGGAATCGACAAGGAAAAATGTTATTAGCAAGTCTAGACATTTTTGAGTGTCTACATTTTTCCCCTCTTTGATACAATGCAATTTATCGCATTGTGCGAGAGAAATTTAATTTACAAATATGCCCTAGTGTAAAGAGGATGAGGAAGGATGACCAGGAGGGTTATGGTATGCCCCCTCGAGAGGACATGTGGGTTCAGAGAACACAAGTGTGCTCTCGAAATGGATGAGAAGACTGGAGGATGAAGGATAGAAGAAATGTTAGCATGAAGGATATGGAAGTTAGTATGGCATTAGTAGAGACAACTTAAAGATCATAAATATTTTTCTATGAAAGGATTTTCATTAATCATAATTGGGTGGTAGAATGTGACAAATGGACAACAAACACCAAGGTATGAGATAGACCAAGGTGTGCAAAGTCATCCACTTGCAAAACAGACAATCGCAGACAAGGAATGTCCTAACTCATACTAAAGTCAAAGCTACCCCAATATGTTTTCCAAGGAAATCCACAAATAGAAAACAAACAAAAAAAGTCATGAGACATCCTTGAGAAGACTAGTAACATGACTCAAAGAAAAATTGAAAAATATAGGACAAAATAGCCCACAAGGTCAACAGCCATACAAAACTTGTTTGCCAAATATGTTTGTCGATGTCTGACTAACTACTTGTTTGATGGGTTGATTGTTTGAAAAGTCCTAGTTTCAAAAGAAGAAACATATCGTATAAGACGTCAAGTCTGGTTTTGACCATGTGACCACCTATATAAGGAAAATGACTAAGTGTGATTAATGGTAATGTCTAGTTTCGGAAAGGGCCCATCCTATATAAGACATATGTTGATTGATTTAATGTCTGGCCGGTTTTTACAATTTTATCTAATTTTACTTGATGACTTGTTCCAGCATGTTTGTCTTGTTGATTCGGGACTTGTTTGAAGTTTTGATGACTATTTATGTCCAAGTTGATGGTGTATGATTTATTATAACTAACATGACAAACCTTAAAGGACCAACCTAGGTGGCCTTGAGGGATCATCGACAGATGGCCTTGCCTACATTAAGTCATAGAGGCAACATAGTTCGACATGAACTGACTTTGGTTTATTGACCAAAGACTAAATCATGATTTGATTTTATTTGACAAAATCCTAAGGGACTGACGTAATGCCTCAAGGGCACATCAATAAATGGCCTTGCCTACATTAAGTCATAGAGACAACATAGTTCGACTAGACTTGGATTGATATGACTGACTTTGGTTGCACTTTTTGGGATTTTTGAAGGTTATTTGGATGTTTTTGTGTTTTTGACATGTTTTTATTTTTTTGGATTTTTGAGAGTTTATGAAAAAAAACTTAGAATATTTGGTTTTTTTTGTCTTTTTGGGAATTTTTTTCTTCTTTTTCATATAGCAACCTCCAACAACAAATGTAGGATCCAATGAAGTAGGTTAATTTTTTGCCCCTAGTCGGGTATAAGACCAATTTATTATGAGTGGAATTATAGTGGATAGGATATGAAAAGTTAAAGGACGCATGATGTCAATTGTTTCAGAATATGAAGAGGACAATAATGCATTATTATGGATGGTAGGGGAAGGGTGAATGGCAAGAAAATTCAAATTGGAATGATGGTAGATAACAGAGCAAATTCAACTACACATGGCACCTATTTTTTAGGTTTTCACCATGGCACTTATCCAAAGCGCCACCAAAGTGGTTTTCACTATTGGATGGATTATTTCTCTTTACTATTTTCTTGATTTTTTATCTTATTGGTGTCACCAAGATGCCTGTTTTCCAGGTTTTCATCAAGGTAACGATTTATTTTTATTTTTTCATTTATTTTTTCATTTTTATGGTTATGACAAGACTCTCAAAAGCTATGTGTGGAATTTGTGCACATGTAGACTATTGATTGGTTCTAACAAGGGTTCCCCTTCAGGAGTCAAAAGTTTATAAGCTCTTGATCCAAACACTATTGTGACAATATAGGGACCTAACCAATTCAATTCAAAATTTCGTGGCTTTTCTCATTCGGCTTGGTTTTTAGGATTTTCCATTAATACCAGATCACTAATGTCAAAATGTCAGTTCAAGACTTTCTTATTGTAACTATGACAGAGACGATTCTGATATGCTGGAGGATGGTCCAATGCTTTTTATCTCCACTCATCTAAAAATTCCAACTCATGAAGCCTTGATACTTAGTATTCCTCGTCGTCGATATTCTCTTTCATGGATACCCTTAGAGAAGATAGTTCAACCTCAATAGGTAAGATAGCTTCAAAACCAAAGACTAAGGAATATGGAGTGGTGTTGGTAGGAGTGTGGTTACTGGTATGGTAAGCCCATAAGGTAGGATTAAGTTGAAGATGTGAGTCATGACCAATGTTATAGATGGTAGTTTTAAGGATTCTAAGGATGGTTTTATTTGAAGCCTCATCTTGCTTGTTTCCTTGTGCATAATATGGAGTGGAGAAATAGTGTTGGATGTGGAATTTCTCACAAAGTTGGAAAAATTCTTGTTTTTGAATGGGTGACCATTGTTAGTTATAATGGACTAAGGGACACCATACCGGCAGATGATATAGTTAAGGATAAACTTAGATATTTTTTTTCTAGTGATGTATGTAATAGGAATGACTTCAATCCATTTAGTGAAGTATTCGGTCGTGGTGATGATGAATTTATGGCCATTAGAGGATGTGGGATGGATCTTTCCTATGAGGTTGAGTCTCCATTGGGCAAAGGGCTTTGTTGATGTTATCAGATGTAGTTCTTGTGATGGTACATGTATCAAGTCTCCATGGATCTAACATTGCTGAATCTTTTGATGAAGTGATAGGAGTCTCGTTCTATTGTAGGCCAATAACTTAGTCCACTCTCATGATCTTCTTAGCCAATGTTGGACCACTAGAATGGGCTCCACATATACCTTCATGTACCTCACATAAGTTTATTTGTGCTTCTTCATTATCGATACATCACAAAATGGTATTGTCAAGGGCACGTCTATAAAGGGTGTCACCGATGATGGTGTACTTAGAGGCTTTACGGATAAATGTCTTGTTTTCGTTAGCAGAAAGGTCAGGGGAAATAATATGGTCATGGAGGTAATTGTATGTCTTGGTACCATGGGGAATTGGGACCAACATGTTCGCAGACAGTCTTAGATTTAGGGATATCGAAGTTAGGGATCAACAACTGTTCTACCAAAAACTTGAATTAAGGCACATTGTTTGGTATGTCCAAGAGAGATCCAATGTTTTCCATAATATCTTCTACTTTATTTTGAATGTGGGTAACTTGATGGAAGAGGATTATGTCAAAATTCTACCTAAATTTGTCTACCATTCATTTGTGTGGTGTAAGAATTTCATCCTTGGTGTCATAATCATCATTGACTTGTCAGATTACTAGTTGAGAATCATTGTATACTTGCAAGTTCTTGATATTCCATTTGATTGTCATACAAATTCCTATAAGAAGAGCTTCATACCCTGCTATGTTGTTTATACATGGAAATGCAATTCTGAATGATAGGAATGGTATTACCTTGAAGGGTGATAGATAGTATGTATTCTCTTGAACCATGGTTTGCGTGAGACCCATCAAAGTACAATTTCCATGTCATTGGTGTGTGTATAGTGAAGATAGATTCATCTAGAAAATTAGACTAATGGGTGATTGGCCTTAGTTGGTGCATCTGCAAGTTGATTGGAAATGACTTGTCCTTTTATTTCTTTTATCTTGACATACCAAATATTGTATTCATGAAGTATCATGACCCATTTAGCCAATCAAACTGTCATGCTACCTTATTGAGAAGATATTTCAATGGGTCTATCTTTGCAACCAACTTTGTTTGATTGTTCAACATATAGTTCCTTAGTCATTGAGTAGAAAATACTACCACAAGACAAGCACATCCTATTGGACTATAATTTAGCTCATAACCAACCAAGGTGTGACAAATGTAGTATATTGCTCGTTCTCAGCCTTCATCATCATTTTGCAGAATTAATGCCCCCACTGCGGATGAAGTGGCTAAAATATAGAGGATGAGAGGTATCACATGAATAGGTGGCATTAAAACTGGTGGTATCAGCAAATAATCCTTGATTTTTTGGAAGGATTCTTGACACTTTTTTGTCCATATAAATTGTACACCTTTTCTAAGTAAATGTTGAAATGAATGTATCTTGTTAGCCAGTTGCACTATGAATCATCTAACAGATTTTAGTCATCCTTGTAGTTTTCATAGTTGAATTATGTTGTGTTGGGTGAAAAAATTGTAATCCCTTTTCACATATTACAAACCTTAAATTCAACCATAGTTATGTGAAATACAATCTCTCCTCTCAAAAAGAGGAGGCACCCTTCTTACTGCTTATTGAAACTAAGGAAAACTAATCAAATATTTACAATAATTTTCGCTACAATAATGGTATGGGGGTGTGTCACATTTATGATTCTCTCATTTTTTAAATAATATGTTTTACAATGTTTCATGATTTTATCACTAGATGAAAAAAAAATTTAAATAAAAACTAGTCAATAATTCCAATACCTCTAACTTGTCAAACAAAAGTCTAAAAATACCAGTTTTATATAGATAAGTAACAAACAAGAAAGATCATGGAGGCACAAACTTGTTTCATAGTTTTTGATAGTGAATTCTCCAAAATAGTTACCAACATTGTAAAATAAGCAGAAAGTCTCTGATATACTTCACAATTACATCTGGACGAACAACATAAACAATTATAAGCATAAATTATTATAGATAATTCACCAATAACATGAACAATATCACAATTTCAAGAAATGGGTGTAGATCAAAGTCTACACAGATTTACTCAAAACCCCTTCAATCCCAATTACTAAAAACTATTGATTTCAATCAAATAACAAGATAATTGTCCCAAACACAAATTTTTTTGTGCAACTTAGCTTCTTTATTGATCAAAAATAGATTCACAAAAATAAACTCAAAGTTACAATATTTGTTTCACAATTGGGAAGCACTTTGTTCCATAAGATAAAAGGTAAATAATACAAAGGAATCCTCTCATATTTATAGATGGGAGAGGAGAGATAATCTAGGAAAAACCCTAACCAACTATTGACTTATTGAAAGATGTTGTCCATGAATGTAGGAGAACATCTCTATTTCCACATGTAACTACATTTTTCAAAATGCCATGTAAAATGTCAAAACCTATCTACATAAAGCATGGGAACTATCTAACTCTGGAACTGTGAGAATATTTTTATGGTTCCTTTCTCTTGGCCTAGAAATCTTCATATTTCTTCTTGATCTCCTGCATGGTTGCTTCATCTAGTCCAACAGTGTATTCAGTGATTGTGTGAACTTTTGTGATTGACTTCCTTGTAGTAGACAAAATATTTTTGCACCTATCTAGATGTGTTTTGAGGTTGTCCAAAGCAAGTTGTATATCACACAAGGCATACATTGAAGTTGTTGAAAATTCTTCATCTTCCATCTGCTTTTGGATAGCTTCTTTGAAAATATAGGCAATCTCACTTATCTAGAGGAAATTATGATTATCATCAAGGAGTTTTCATGGAAACTCTTCAATCCCATTCACCATAATAATGTGATTTCCTTCAAAATCTTCTTACACTTGTTGTATTCCTTTAATGAGGGCCTCGATAACTTGTATTTGGTTCTTAAGAGACTCTTTTATTTCCACATACCTTTCTTTGTCAAGAATTACCCCAACTACCACTAGTTTGCTCAACTTTGTCTCCTTCATTTGTGACCAAAATTTGAGACTTCATTCCATCTCCTTTTGATCCATGAAAAGTGTTCCTTCTATTTTATCGATTCCAACTTCATCTTGGATACTTGGGCATTCTTTTTGTCATCAATAGTTATGAGTTGTGAGCCCTACTCTATTATTTTTTCAACAAACTCATATAACACTTTACCTTTGGAGTAGTAATTTTTCACTTTTTGCACTACTTGTTCTTTAGCATTTATCATAGCCATTGACTACACATTCTCTGAGGTACCTCTGATCTTTCTCAAAACTGATACATATCATTCAACCTTCTCTTTATACATATCCCTAACTTGTTCCATTTTATCAAGCCTATTTTCCAGTGCATTTAGAGTCACCTGTGCATCTTCCTTGGCACTTGCATTAGTGACTTTCCCAAGTTAAACCCTAGTAATGATTTAATATTGCATACTTACATCACCCTTATCTTGTGGAGGTACTCCAACATCCACATATTTACGACCTAACTTGTCCACATGTAGTCTAGAATGAATCTTTTCCTTCTTTTTCTCTTTGGCTTTTGGAAGTATTATCTCTTCAAGATCTATCTCATATGGAGAAACCATATGTTTCTTATGATTAGATACTTGTGAGACTAACCAAGGAGGAAGAAATGAATTATTACCTTATTGACTCACTGCTAGTTTCTATGTGTCAACTTTCTCTATAGAAATAGGTGTTATGATAACAATTGGTGTTGTGTTAGTCATGATTGCACCAAGAGTTTGTAAAATGGGTGGATCCTACAATGATTCCTTCATAAACCAATCAAACTCAGCTTAAGAATAAATTTCATATGATGGAAGGAATAGACCTGGGATAGATGGTGGGGAACCTGAGGAAACATCAACACTTTGCAAGTTGGAACCCACAAAGGGACTGGAAAAGACTGAATGTGTTGATGGAGGAATGATTACCTTCAATACATGTAGAGTTGTTATAGGAAGGGGTGAATTAGGAAGAGGAGGTGGAGGAGTAGTGATATTTGGAGGAGTGTGAGGAGTAGCGGTAGTAACAAGTGATGATGCATGAGGAGAATTGTCAATAATGTTCTCATGGCGAGATAACCACATTTCCTCATCATCGCTTTCTTCTTCCTGATTTCCTTCCTTCTCTCCTTGATACTCTTTTGAATATTCATCTTCTACAAACTCTTATGATTCTTCACTTTCATTTACTTATTCTTAATCTCCTTCTGATTGTTCCTTAGATGCAAGTTCTCATTCCTCTCCAAATTTTCATTCTTCCTCGGTAGCCTGGTCCTCTTTAGTTGTTTGCACAATAAATTTTACACAAGTGAATTTAATCTTAGGACCTCTCTATGAAGAAGAGGGAACAAGAGTAGCTTTGTGTTTTGTTTTGAGTTCCTACTGATGACTAGATTCTCCTCTTGATGTCTCTCCCTCAGAATCTATTCTGAAATATTTCAATCCAAAACCATACCTCTACAACCATTCATTTGTGTTGTGTAGAAAGGGACCAAGTATTTCCCTAATGGAAATTTTCTCCTTGGACCACTCGATTGGAGATAAGTACCTACTGAAAATATTCGAGCTTCTTCATATGTAGATTCTAGAATGTCACTAGGACCTTCAAAATCCTCTACAATATCAGCCAAGCCTAGATCTTTGATATGCTCCACAATTAACCTACAAAATTCCATTCTTCAAATTTCCTCTTCATCTCTACATTCTACCCATATGTCCTCAAAATAGTAGACATAGCGTTGATCCTTCTTGAGTTTTCTATTCACATTTCTATAATCAAAATAAAAAATTTACTTATATGACCTTATGATCATAATCTATATCTTTTTTTGTACTAATTTTTCCTTTTACACACTTTGAATAGTATGCCTTCCAATAGTAATTGGAAACTTAAAGTTTGTCTAGTGAATTTTTTGATGTTCCTTGTGGACTATAATACACTATCTGCATAATTCCATTAACATCCACCTATCAGAGGGATATCTTGGCAACATGTATGGGCATCTAGTGTAGCACCCTACTCTCAAATATATAAAAGTAGGAAAATACAAGACGATACATCCAAACTTACTGGAAACTTTAAATGCTTCGTTTGATTCTATTTTATTCTCTAGAGTTGGATCAAATAGGAAGAGAAAAGGTGCAAAGAAATTGTCATTGGCTCTCCTAGAATGCTTGATACTTCCTCTCAAAGTGATTTGAGAGTAGAAATCATATATCGGCACAAGACTTATGTTTCCTTTTGTTGTCAATCCTATAAATTATCTTATGACAGTAGCAGGATATACCAGGTAGGAATTTATGTAAAAATTCAAGGTTGTTTGCACATTAGGGTGATCCCACAATACTGGTTTATAATTTTTGGGCAAACTGGACACTGAACTGATTTTTTTTAACTAAATATTCACTTCCAGGCTCCTATAGCAGTTGAACTGTGATGAATTTGAAAATGATGAAAAATAGTGATTTGTGACATTTTGTCTATAGATTCTAAATATATTTTTTTCAAAAAATTTGGAATCAGATTGCACTTCTTTTTCCATCTCCTTCGAAAATTGTCTTTTTTTTTTAAAACAACATTTTTAAGGAGTGACACTCATCGTATACAACATAAATTTTTTTGTATGAAGGATAAAATTCTAATTTTTTCAAATTTAGATTTGTAACTATGATATCTAGCACTTTCATTGGCTTTCATATTGTTTTATTAAATATTTTTTCCTCAACAAAAGTTTCGAAGTCAAACCAATTACAATTGAAACATAGGGGGATTGTATACAACATAAATTTCTATGTATGTATCAAAATTAAATTTATTTTTTAATGGATCAAGGACATCAATACCCAGCCTAAACATATTTTTAAAAATTTTATTTTGATAATCTGCTATTTTTTCACATGTATAGAACATAGAGCTTGACATTCGATGAAAAACCTATGTTTAATAAAACTTAAAAAACACATGCATAATAAAACCAAAACATATTAAAATTATATTCATTGGATAGCTTGTTTCGAGGAATACAATGATCATTTGAAATAAATTTTAAATGAATTCATTTGATCCCCCAAAAGGTAAACCAAAAGTGATTTTTTATCAGCATTTTGATAGGTGTAAAGGAGACTCCATTGTAGGTATGGTTTAAAACTAGCGGGTTCTATCCAAGGGGGTTTGATCTAAGGTGGTTTGATAAACCCTCTTCAATTGAAATACTTAAAATGGAACGTTTTAAGGCTTAAATAATTATATTTTCTAAAAATATGTGATTTCAGCAAAAATCAAAATCTCCCAAAAATTGTAAACCAGCTTTGTGGGATCACCCATTAATTAGCTACTCATGAATCTCATCATTAATCTATGTACCCCAGTCTATATGTGCTTTCCTCTTCCTAATGATTCATATATACTCATAGATCCAATCTTGGAAATTCAATGAGATGAGTAAACCTTTCACCCTGCTAAGAAGAGTGATCATATCTCAAACATCTTCCTTGAAGTCACTTCATGGAAGACCTTTGGGCCATCTAGAGATGGTGGGCCTTGGATTCTTCAGCCATTGTGAGTTGATAAATTGTTTGGCTTTGTTTAGATCTTTTTCATAAGCCTCATTTCCTTTTTGAATGGAAATAGTTGTATACTTCTCCATGTGTGGAACCAGGAAAACTGTATCAAAGAAATTTGGGTCCAATCTCATCATATTGTGTCCAAAAGAATCTATGGGACTCCTATCATCCCTAATATAATGGGAGGCAATCTAAAGAACAAATTTTGGGCAGTAAGCAACAACTGGAAATGGAGCCACTTGATGTAGGTTGCTATAGATGATTTCTTGCAAATCATCTTCCAATGGTTTCTTCTCTATCCTCTTTACAAACTCTTCCATGTCAAGGTGACCAATTTATGTGTCCTTGATCTCATCAATCTTGGAGGTCACAATAGTGGGTGGGTAAGTACCTTGATACTTCTATTTGATTTTTTCTTTCTTTTAAGATGATGGAGATTCTTTTTTTCATTAAGAACACAAGAGACCACTGAAAACCACTACTAGAGAGTGCTTGATGAAGGGAAAAAGAGATGGATCTAATGACCCAATAGTGTGGAAACTTTCCCTTAACACTAATACAACAGAGGAGGAGAGCTGAAAACATGATTCTAATAGCTTCTAAAACTATTGAGATAATTACATGCAGCATAAAAGAGATTTCACAAACTTAGCATTCATAGATAGACACAAGATATATGTGGGAAAACTTTTCCAGGTAAAAAACCCACCACAGAAAGTCCAAACAAATGTATTATAGTAATGAAACAATTACATACAATGTTTTTTTTTTTTTTGATCAGCTCACAGCAGCTTAGAGTTTTCTCTTTCACTGTTACAATGTTATTACATAACATATAGTTCAATTTTTCTAACAATATTGTACTCGACTTACAAATTCATACATTGCATTCAATTCTTCAATCAAGCACTGAAAATCAGATTCATCAAATAAAAATATCCAACCACGCAATCAAACTACACATACCGATTTCTCTGCATCGAGCCACCCAGGCATTAATGCCATCACCCAAATCAGGTCCTGTTCGCAAGCCTAAGTCAGCTTGCAATTACTGCTTTTTCCACAAATGCCTTTGGCCAACCAAATTGCAGTCAAACTTCCACGTGTCCACCTTGCATTCGCTATCGCTCTTTGAAACTGAGTCAAGAACGGTCAAAACAGTCGCTGAGCTCGTCTGAGCCATTCAAGTCTCTATCGCTCTACCACCGAGCTAAGATGACCCACCCGCGGTAATGCGGTGAGCCCTATCGAGCTCCCTCAAGCTTCCCCATGCTACCACCGAGTCCAACTGACCCATTCGCGATGTGGTATTTTTGCCAACCGATCTCATCTTTAACTTGCTTGCACTACCATCGAGTCCAACTGACCCATTTGCGGTAATGCGGTGAGCTTGACTGAGCTCACCCTTCGACTCCACCGAGCTCACCGAAGAAACCTCATCCTACCACCAACACCAACTGACCTGACCGCGGTAATGCGTTCACCATCACCGAGCTCTCCCTTTTTCCTGCACTGTGCTACCGCTGCCGGTTAGTGAAGACCCACGGTAATGCGGTGACCACCAGGAAAAACCATTAATGGTTAAACCACACTACCGCGGGGGCTGACAGGCCACCCTGCGGTAGGGTGGTAACCGCTAGACGAACCATAGGTGGTCTCACCGTGGCCACCATGGTCAAGATTTAACCACCCACAGTATGGCGGTAACCGCCAAGACCACTGTAGGTGGTCTCACCGTGGTCACCGTGGTCAAGGCTTAACTGCCCGCGGTATGGCAGTGACTAACACGATAGGCCGAACGAAAGCCAACCACAACCACCGCGGTTAAGATGAGCCTATTAGTGGTAAAGAGGTAACCGCCACCCATCCACTGCGGTACTGCTTGGGAAGATAAGACCACCGTGGTAAAGTGGTTAAGGCAAAAATGAAGCCAGGTGTGGTATGGCGGTAAACTGCAGAAACACCAGATTTTTGCCAAGTCACAAAATAGGGGCTTCAAGCTGGAAGTTGAGACACATTTTCCCAACTAGCTCCCATTTGACAAACACTTCTAGCTCCCTCATGACTTCTAAAAATATTTTTTGTCATAGGCCCCAAGGCCCATCGATTCTGCGCACCATCTGAACTTGTCTGTGCTAACTAGTTTTGTCAAAGCGTCTGCAACATTCTTCAATGTGTCAACTTTTTCCAAACTGACCTTTCCATCTTCAACCATATCCCTTATGAAATGATATTTCACATCAATGTGCTTGGTCCTAGCATGAAAGGTCAGATTCTTTGCCAAAAAAAAGGCACTGTAATTGTCACAGTAGATTGAAATCTACCCAACATTAAATCCAATGTCTGAACACAAACGGTTTAACCAAACAACTTCTTTGCAGGCATGAGTTGCAGCCATATACTCTTCCTCTGTCATGGATAAAGCAACTACAGCTTGTCCCTTTCTCATCCACCTGATTGCTCCACCATTAAGCATGAAAGTGTATCCATTGGTGGATCGCCTGCTATAAATGTCCCCTGCCAAATCTGAATTGACATAACCTTGGATGCTGAGAGATTTTTGTGATGCAACCAAAATTCCATGGTAACATAGTGCATAATATGAATTCCCCTTCAAATACCTACAAACTCTCTTCACAACATCCCAATGTGATCTTACCGGATTAGCCATGAAACGGCTTAGAACTCCCAATGCTTGGGCAATGTCTAGTCCTATACAGACCATAACATAAATCAAACTACCAACAACACTTGCATAAGGCACATTGGTCATGTCCTCCATCTCAGTAGCAGACTTTGGATAGTCTTCAACAGATAGCTTTGTTCCCTGCATGATTGGAACAACTAGCTGCTTGCAATCATCCATGCTAAACCTCTCTAGAACTGTTTTCACATACTTACTTTTACTGAACAAGAGCTTTCTGATTGTTCTATCCCTGGTTATTTCCATTCCAAGAATGTACCTTGCTGCACCAAGATCTTTCATTTTGAAATTTGTAGACAATTGAGATTTAAGATCAGATATCATATATTTGTTATTACCAATGAATAAAATGTCATCCACGTACAAAGTAATAACAAGCACACGATCATTCTTAGATTTATAATAAATGCAATGGTCAGATTTTGATCTCACAAATCCAATTGACAACACAAACATGTCAAATTTTTGGTACCACATTCTAGGAGATTGCTTTAAACCATAGAAAGATTTATTTAACTTACAGACCAGATTTTGTTTACCTCTTTCAACAAAATTCTCTGGCTAGGACATGTAGATTTCTTCTTCCAGCTCACCATGGAGAAATGTTGTCTTCACATCCATTTGTTCAATTTCAAAATCATACACAACTGCCAATGACATTAGAAATCCGATGGATGTCAGCTTTCCTACAGGGGAAAAAATCTCTCCATAATCAATTCCCTCAATTTGGGAAAAACCCTTTGCAACCAATCGTGCCTTATACTTCTCAACACTGCCATCAAGGCTTGTCTTCATTTTGAATATCCACTTGCAACCAATAGGCTTTTTCCCTTTAGGCAATGGTACCGAATTCCAGGTTTCATTTTTTTCCAAAGAATCCATCTCTTCATTCATGGCTTCCAGCCAAGAATTTGAATCAACCATGATGATTGCTTCTTTCATAGTCCTAGGCTCATCAGTGTTGGTAATTAAATCATAGACACAGTTTGAATCTAGCATAGAGAAACCATACCTTTCTGGTTGCCTTTTTTCTCATGTAGATCTTCTTACAGGCTGAGGTTTTTCTTCATCATCAAAACTTCCAGAGTTTCTTGAACTCTCCTTAGTTTCAGGTATATCATGCAGCTCTTCCCTTTCTAGATTTTGTGGGATTTCAACTGCATCCTTCTTCTTGTCAGTCTGATCTATCTCAAGCTGCTGATCACTTACTGAAGGTTTCAACTCTCTAAATATCAAACTTCTGATATATATAACCTTATCAGTAACAGGGTTCCAAAGCTTGTATCCCTTCACACCAACTCCATAGCCGATTAGAATACATTTGACAGCCTTGTTATCCAACTTAGATCTCTTTTCATTTGGCACATAAACATATGCCTTATAGCCAAAGACACGGACATGCCTCAAAGAGGGATTCTTACCATACCATGCTTCCAAAGGTGTCTTGTCAACAAGAGCAGAGCAAGGAGATCTATTTATTAGATAACATGTTGTAGCCATGACCTCAGCCCATAATTTCTACTCCAGACTAGCACCACTCTGTATACTCCTTGCCTTTTCTATCAACATCTTGTTCAACCTTTCAGCAACTCCATTTTTTTGTGGAGTGTAGGGCATTTTGTTATGTCTTTTAATTCAATGACCAGTGCAATACCTTTCAAAATTTGCAAAAATTTTTTTATCACCATTGTCTATCCTCAAACATTTAATTTTTCTTCCAGTCTGATTCTCTACCAAAGATTTGAATTCTTTAAACCGACTGAACACTTCTGATTTACTTTTAAGGAAGTATACAAATGCCCTTCTCGAACAGTCATCAATAAAATAAACATAATATCTAGACTTCGATAATGAAGGAACATTAACTGGACCAAACACATTAGAATGAACATAATCCAGTATACCAGAAGATTTATTAGGACAAGAATAAAATGAAACATGGTGTTTTCCATAGATACAACGTTCACAAAAATCAAACTCAAGGTTACAATCATCAAGCCCTTCTACAAGATTTTTATTCTTCAAGGTTTTTAGACCTTTCTCACCTATGTGACCAAGTCTATGATGCCATAGCATAGTCTTCTCAGCTGGGAGTTTTACCTCCAAAGCATTTGCAGACAAAGAAGTGTCTTCAACTTTCTCTTCAGGGATAGCTTTGCTTGACTTTACAGAGGCACTGTTTCATTGAACAGGACGTGCATCCAACTTATATAGAGTGCTAGAACGAAGACCCTTAGCCAACACCATTGCACCTCTAGCCATTTTACATCCTTTACTTGAGAGAGAAACTTCTACACCAACATCATTTAACTTACTGATAGAAAGAAGATTTCGAGCCAGGCCTGGTATGTGAAGTACACCACCAATACCTTTGACTCTCCCGTCAGGAAACTAAATTCTGACTCTTCCTCTTCCAACTATCTCCAATGTTGAATCACTTTCCAAGTACACATTTCCACCATAATAATTCTCGTATTTAGAGAACCATTCTCTAGTGTATGTCATGTGAAAGGACGCACTTGAGTCAACTAGCTAGACATCATCTGATGCCTAAGTTGTCAAGGTTGTTGCAGTGAAGGCTTTTGCATCACTTTGAGAAGATTCGTTGTTAGAAAAATTATTTTTCTTCTTCTCTTTGCAGTCCTTCTGGATATGACTAGGTTGCCCATAGTTCCAACATTTCACCTTTAACTTTTTACTAGAAGACTTTGATCTTCCTACAGATTTGGATTTTGACTTCTTGTCCTTCTTCTTGCCTTTCTCCTTTGGTCTACCTCGAACAACAAGAGCATCTTTGGCCACCTCAGAGGACTTCCTTTGCATTTCTTCAGACAAAAGTGAAGCAACCACATCATCCATCTTGATTGCAGTGGTTGTGCTTCCAATAGCCATCACAAGATGATCCCATCTATCAGGTAATGAGCACAACAAGAGAATGCAACAATCTTCCTCCTCAGTCTTTACACCTACAGACGCTAGCTGAGTAACACTCATATTAAATGAGTTCAGATGGTTTGCAACAAATGCACCTTCTTCCATTTTCAAGGAGTACAGCTTCTTCCTCAGGAATAGCTTGTTTACCAGAGAATTTCCCTAATAAATATCACCAAGATTCTTCCACAATGAAGTTGCAGACTACTCCTCATGGAGGTTTAGGACAACAGAATCAGCAAGACTCAGTCTTATCAGACCTCTTGCTTTTCTATCAGCAAGATCCCAAGCATCTTGTGTCACACTTTGTGGCTTAGTTCTAGACATTGCTAACTAGAGGTCTCTATCCACCAGCAAGTCTTCTATCTTGAGTTTCCATAACTCAAAGTTGTTGCCATTGAAATTTTCAACATCAACTCTACTAGATGTACTCGCCATCTCAGACAGAAACAAGTTTTAACACAGCAATACTCCCACTGAAATAGTATTAGCACAAAAAATTGATCTTTCCTACAAGGATAACACAACAGGCCAGCCTCTAATACCACTTGAAGGGAAAAAGAGATGGATCTAATGACCCAATAGTGCAGAAACTTTCCCTTAACACTAATACAACAAAGGAGGAGAGTTGAAAACAGGATTCTAATAGCTTCTAAAAATACTGAGATAATTACATGCAGCATAAAAAAGATTTCACAAACTTAGCATTCACAGATAGACACAAGATATATGTGGGAAAACCTTTCCAGATAAAAAACCCACCACACAAAGTCTAGACAAATGTATTACAGTAATGAAACAATTACATACAATATTGTTTTTTTTCTGATCAGCTCACAATAGCTTAGAGTTTTCTCTTTCACTGTTACAATTTTATTACATAACATATAGTTCGAATTTTCTTACAATGTTGTACTCGACTTACAAATTCATACATTGCATTCAATTCTTCAATCAGGCACTGACAATCAGATTCATCAAATCAAAACATCCAAGCACGCAATCAAACTTCCCATACCAATTTATCTGCATCGAGCCACCCATGCATTAATGCCATCACCCAAATCGGGTCCTGTTCACCAACTTAAGTCAGCCTGCAATTACTGCTTTTGCCACAAATGCCTTTGGCCAACCAAATTTTATTCAAACTTCCACGCGTCCACCTTGCATTTGCTATCGCTCTTTGACACTGAGTCAAGAATGGTCAAAATAGTCGTCGGGCTTGTCCGAGCCATTCATGTCTCTACCGCTCTACCACTGAGCTGAGATGACCCACCAATGGCAATTCGGTGAGCCCTGTCGAGCTCCCTCAAGCTTCCTGGCGCTACCACTGAGTCCAACCGACCCATTCGCGGTGTGGTGGTTTGGCCAACCGATCTCGTCTTTAACTTACCTGCACTACCGCTGAGTCCAACCGACCCATTCAAGGTAATGCAGTTAGCTCGACCAAGCTCACCCTTCGACTCCACCGAGCTTGCCGAAGAAACCCTATGCTATCGCTGACACCAACCGACCTGATCGTGGTAATGTGGTGACCATCACTGAGCTCGCCCTTTTTCCTACACCATGCTACCGCTGTGGGTTATTGAAGACTCACAGTAATGCGGTGACCACCAGGAAAAACCATTAGCGGTAAAACCGCGCTACCGCGGGGGCCGATAGGCTACCCTGCGGTAAGGTGGTACCCTCTAGAGGAATCGTAGGTGGTCTCACCGCAGCCACCATGGTCAATATTTAACCTCTTGCGGTATGGCGGTAACCGCCAAGACCACCGCAGGTGGTCTCACCATGGTCACCGCAGTCAAGACTTAACCACCCATGGTATGGTGGTGACCGACATGACAGGCCAAATGAAAGCCAACCGCAGCCACTGCTATTAAGATGAGACTACGAGCGGTAAAGAGGTAACTACCACCAATCCACCGTGGTACTGCTAGGGAAGATAAGACCGCCACGATAAAGCGGTTAAGGCAGAAATGAAGCCAAGCACGGTGTGGCGGTAAACTGCGAAAACACCAGATTTTCACGAAGTCACAAAACAGGGGCTTCAATCTAGAAGTTGAGACACATTTTCTCAACACTTTATGAGAACTTAAGGTAACTACAAGGAAACATGAATTTATCAGATGTTAGGAACATATGCATCATGGGAGAAAATGGAATGTATGAAGCTGTGAAAGTATTTTGGAGTGAGAAAATGTGATCTATGGAGCATGAAAAATGGAGCAATTATGAGAGGAACAAATTTTGAAAAGAAATTTGGAATGTTTTTTGACTGGTATTGGTGGATGTTGGTGTAATTAATTATTTAAATACACTTTATTAAGTTTACTTAGGTAATAATTAGTTTACTTAATTAAGAAGTAAGGTTTATTTAGTTGAGCTAATTTTAGGTCAACATTAGGTTTAACCTTTAGGATTATGCATACATTTATTTTATAAATAAATTTATCTCTTGTAATTTCTTAATTCAATTCATTTGTACATCTTCATGCAAATTTCTTTTCTTTTTATGTTTTTCTCTTGTGGAAGGGTTTTTCTGGTTTGCATGTTTGATCTTGGTTTCCAATAGTGGAAATCCTACTGTTTGTGCAAAGGTGCTGAAAATCAATGCTCCAACACCTTGAAAGTTCTATATTTCTTGCACATGCGCTAAAAATCAGTGCTCTAACATGCTTTGGAATTACTTTGAAGATTCAATGCATAAGCATTGTTTTTTAGTGCTTTGACATCTTAGGAGGGTCAACTTGGTGTATAAGTAGTGAAAAACTCTGCCTTAACATCCCTTGACAGTTTCTTTTCTTACTACAATGGTGAAAAAAATTTCTTGTGTACATTTTTAACTTGATAAGAACCTTTGCATGCAAATCCAATGAAAATCACCACTCATGCACAAGGGGAATATGGATATAGTTTGCAAGAGTGGTGAAAAATTGTGCCACTACATCTTGAAAGTTCATTAAGTCATATGTGTTGAGGCATTGAAAATCAACACCTCAATATCTACATAAAGATAATCTTTTGAAAAAGCGGTGATAAAAAGCGCTTTGACACAAGATTCCCCAATTAGTGTTAGGGTTCTCATAATTGATGCCATTGCACTAGGTATTACATGGATGCATCAAAGGTAACAAAATCCGATCAAATATTTATGGAAAATAAAGGAAGATAGAGGATGTGATGCTAACTAACAATGCCAGTACACAATCGGGAAATGAAAACCACACAAATATGAAACCCCACAAGACAAGACTGGGGAAAACCAAAAAATTATGAGAAGAAGAAAATAAACATAAGTGAAAGAAACTAGAAATAAAATAAAATGCAAAGAAGAAGGATAGTAAAGAATATCACAAACATATCAAAACCCCACTAAACAAGATGAAGAGCTTACCTATGAAAATGAAAGAAATGAAAACCATAGACTTGAGAATCCCACATGAAATTTGCCAATGAAAATTCGCTTGGAGAAATCTCGAATGCAGGGGACGAGGAGAAAGGGAGAAAACAAGTTTAATAATCAGAAAATGAGTTAATAACGGCTTTAAAATCCATTTAAAAGACTTTTAAGATGCATAATTAATTAACCATGAGTACATTAATTCGCACGTATGGAGATTGACGGGAACATGCAAGGGTGGTGAAATTCACCACTCTGGCAAGTTCAAAATTGGTGGACCCAAAATGTAAACCGGTGAAAAATGTCACTCCTAAACCTTGAAAGAAAAACATATATTACAATGCAGAAGTGCTAGAAATTAGTGCTCAAACATGTAGGATGAGGTGGAATGTGTAGAGGTTTTGAAAATATCACTTCTACATATTAAATTTTTTCCAACTTTGTCCATGTAGGAGCACTAAAAAACAACACCCTTACATGAGAAATTTTTTTTCTAACTCCAGAAAACATAAAAAATGACAAAAGACAAGCACTCGAAAGGATGATTTGAGGCTCAAGACCACATTGGAAGGCCAATTGAATTTTTCCTCATTTTGTGTGCTTGAAGTGCACGGGCCTACAGAATGGACCAATTTTGTAGGGGGTTATCTTGTGAATCAAGCGTAGCTAGATTTGAGGATAAAATGTTAGTAAGTGGAGGAATGTATATTATAGCTTTGAATTTTGTTGGGTCTACTTCAATGCCTCATCTAGAAATTATATAACCTAGGAGATTTCCTATTGTTAGTCCAAACACACACTTTTTAGGATTTAATTTGAATTTGTTTCTTCTAGCCTTTTGAAATCTTATACAAGACTCGCAAGTGGTCACCTCATGTCAATGATTCGGCGTGTAGGTCATCCACATAATCTTCCATTAGATATGTATCAAGTCATGAAAAATTGTAGACATAGCACGTTGGTATGTGGCTCCAACATTTTTAAGTCCAAAAGGTATGGCGTTCCAATAGTACATAAGGTTGGAAATCTACTCTACATAGTTAATAGACCTGATAAATGCAACATCTAATAATTTTTTTAGTTTAGCCTTGACCAATAGAGCAATCTATTAATGCACTTTTCTGAGATTTTGCTTGATAAGTTTGGCATCGAGATGTAATGGAAAATGGTATAATATCAACTCAATTTCTATCCTAGGCATGTCAACATAGGAACAAGCAAAGTTAATTTTTCATTTTGCAAAGAATCTATGCAACTCAAATTGCTTGAACTTTGTCAATGATTCTACAAAATGGATAATTTTGGGGTTGTCTTCTATGCCAATGTTGACTTCCATATATTTCACAATGAGAATTGGTGACTTGTCTTAGGTAATGGTAAGAATGTCCAACCCTCCATCCTTAGGTGCCTTAGAGAGTTTTTCGCTCTCAGATATGTCCTTCCTTTTTAATTTTTCTTGGTCTAAAGGTGCCTTGCAATTTTCACCTAAAGACTTATCTTTTTTTGTTTTTCAATTTTAATTTTGTGAATAGAGGGGTGGAAAAACTCCCAAAAGTATGCCATATGATCCAATTCAATGGTAAATCCAACCTTGTGATCACCACTATGAATTTATTCTCTTAATCCCATGAACTCAGTGATTGCTTCATCATTCTTGAATACATCTAAGATGGGAGGTCCTTTTTTATCTTAATCGATGAGTTAGGGGTAGACTAAGGGCATGCCATCATTAGTAGCATCAAGGTTTAGAATAGATATGGTAAAGATGAAAGTATTATCAGGGTCACAAATCATGGTATCAGGTAGTTAAAGGTTGGTGAAGACTCTATCTAGTTCATAATCACTGGTTGTACATGAGTCTCATTTGTATTCATTGGAATTGGTTGAACCATAGTAACATTCTTCGGATAACTCGTCAGATGTCTTGATAGCCTTCGAAGCATTCACTTCTTCACACAAAGGTCTCATGGTACTAGGATCACCAATATAAATTGTTTTAAACCCCATCCCTAGGCCTTTTGGTCATTTAGATATAATGAACAAAGGTTCAGTCATCCCACTTTTATTCAACCCAAGTCCACTGTTCCCATCATAGCCTTTGTCTTGCATGATCTTGAAACCTTTTCCATACTATTCTATGGGTATTTGTGTAGGTGGAGGAAGTTCTTCATTGTCTTCTCATTAGAGCCAAGACATCACATCCTCTTCATTGATTTCTTCCTTGCTTAATTCCCCAAATTTTATGAAAGTAGTTGTAGGAGGCATATGGATAATGAACTTAGGTTATCTTTTGTCTACTACTGGTTCGCTATATGCAATAGGCGTTGTAAATTTTCTGATATAATAGGATATCTTCATGTGATATTCACCACACCCTTTGTCTTGGACCTGAACCTTGGAATCGAAGGATAGAGCCTTGGAGGTGGATTCTTTAGATAGAGTGGAAGGATCGATGTAGTCAGATGAAGTGGATGAAAAATCCTCTTGATTGATAGGTACTTGTTGTTGAGGTGTTCCATGAAAATTGGTGCAATATTGGAATGGGTTAGGATCATCATCTATTATGGTTTCAATGCTATTGTATGGGAATTTGAGGCATTGGTGTTTTGTGGATGGTATGAATTTCATGGCGTGAATCCATGGCTAACCTAGGAGAAGGTTGTATGGGAGGTCAAGGTCCAAGATTTGGAAAGTAGTGTCCATAACTATAGGTCCAACTCTAATGGGTACTATGATAGCTCCTTTAGAAGAGCTTTGCTCATCATCATATGCCTTGATCACAATGTTTTTTGTTGTTTCTACACATGCTTCCAAAAATCCTAATATCTTAACCAGTTTGAGGGTACAAATGTTTAAACCTACTCCACTGTCTACCAAGACTCATTTGACTTTGTTTTTGTGGATGAGGACTTCAATATATAAAGGATCATTATGGTTTGTCTTTTGAGTCAAATAGTCTTGGTCAAAATAGGTGACGTGATGGGAATTAGCCAATTAATCCACCATCTCTTAGAAATGATTGACATTGAGGTCAGTGGGAATAGTAGTTTCTTGTAAGGCCTTGTCAAGAATGACTCAATCATCAGGTGATATACAAAATAACTCTAGGATAGAGATTTGTGCATGAGTCTTCCCCAAATGGTCAAGTAGATTGTATTGAGACTTTAGTGTTTGTTATTGTTTTGGAGGAGGACCTTAGGTAGTCACCTTGGTTCGGTGAGTATTGACAATGGATTCTAGTGATTTCTTAATGGTAATGGTATTAATGTGATCATTGACAACGTGAATGTGATTTACTATGGTAGTATAATCAAATTTGGCATTTGTGTAATTGGAAGAGTTGTTGGTCTTATTACCTAAAATAGAGGCATTTCCTTTTCCATGGTCATGTAAAGGAACTATGAATACTTTATGGTCACTATTAGACAATGGTTGTTGTCCATTGACTTTGATAGTGTCATTTTCAATAAGGTCTTCAATAATATTTTTTAATTTTTGGCATTGTGACGTTGGATGGACTTTAGCTCAGTGGTAGTCAAAAAAGGTAATATCATCCCACCAAGAAGGTTTAAACTACCTAGGGTCATATGGTTTCACATCAAGAAGTGTTATGGCATGTTATGTTGCAAAATTTATTTAAAGAAGGATTTGATTGGCTCCCTCAAGGGAGTATATTTTCTTCTTGTGGGAAACTTCCTTTCAACTCTTTGTTCTTGCATTTTTTGAACAAAATTTTGATACAAAATAGGGTGGACAACTCCAAACAATCCTCAAACAAGAAAAATTTCAATCTCTGGCCTTAGTTCAGAAATATGGTGGCTTGGCCTTAGAGAAATTGGGCTTCTATGAGTATGGGTCCTGGACAAGATTCTGATATTTCTTGCATAGATTTCTTGGACAAGATTTTGCATAGATTTCTCCATACAGTTAGCAAATGTAAAGCTAAATTCTACACTTAAGGGCACATAGTCGAAGTCACAACTGGTTTATGAAGCAACATGCAAAGTGAGTATGGAGACAACCAATGGTATTGAGTGCAATGAGTATCAAAATGAAAATGAGCCACTATATGGTTTGAAATTACTGCCCACTACATATTCAATTGTTAGAAAATAGATCAATCAACAACACAGGAAATTTATCCAAATTAACATTAAGTGAAATCAAATGATTAAATATGAGTGTAGCCTCACTATTATAAAGCCTAACATCAGAGACAAAAACACCTCTAGATAGTGGATGGCATGCGAGATCACTTGGCGGATGAATGATAAGGCGGTGTAACAAGCCAAATCAAATAGTTACCAACAAATTGTATACATCGAATTAACAACTTAAATTGTTACCGAACCACATCACATTTGGCCAAACCTTTCTGATGATCAATGGAAGAAGGTAAACCTTTACGAAGCCATAATATTTTCTACAGAGGGTCAATGCAATGCAGATATGCTACTTTAGGTTCCTCCACATTGCATGTTATGTTGGGTTGTTGGCAGCGTAATACAAAGTATTCCTAATCCATTACTGTCAAAATAAAAACATACTGTTGGTCAAACAATTCCTGTTAATCACAATAATCAAGAAGGATTGATGCAAATAGTGGGTCACTAAAGAAAAAAAATGAAAAGATTGTTGCCTTTTTTCTTTTTTTTTCACAATCATGATTTCCAAATAGTTACCTACATTTAAAACATGATTAGCAATAGAACAAATAAAGCTTGAAGTCTTATATGGACAGTGATAAAAAAAAAAAACTTTAAGTTTTCTATCTTAAGTCTGAAATCAACAAGGATGAACAGACACAAGGATTATATTTCCCTCCTTCTATCACCAGAATGTGAGCGGAAAATTTGCAATTCCTAACAATAGATGGATTAGCTAGTGTCAGTAAACTAAAATAAACCTCTCCCTATGAAATTGTTGATCAAAAATAGAAGAGAAAAACATGAAGAAATGCATGTGCAATCTAAAATATACAAATATAATCTAAGTTAACCAACCACCATCCCATAGGGGGATTGGTACCCTTTGATGTGATAAGAGAGCCCTTTCCCAATCCCTGATAAGCAAGATGATTGAAAGTATAATGCTATGATGGACAAAATTAGTTCTCAAATGAAGACAATAACTTTGCACGAGGGTGTGTTGTTTCCAAATTGTGTTGTTGCCTTGCATTTTATAGATTCAAAGTTGAAAGATTGAGTGATTTGGATGAATGTGGGATCATTCATGAGCCAATGACAAGATTACACTTGTCAAGATGTGAGAGGATGAGGGTTGAGCACATTTTGGTCAATGTGCCAATTTGAAATTTGAATTTGGATGAAATGACATGTTTAGGGGGGATGAAAGATGAATCAAATGCCAAGTTTGACTTGTGCAAGAGACATGTAAGAGCATGTGTAAGAGCATTTAATGCTTTGTTGGAAGGGACAAGTCCTTTGGAGGGAAGATTCAAATTTGAAGAATATTCCATCTTGATGCCCTTTTGAAAGTAATTAGAAGAATTAATAAATCAAAGAAATGATTTATTGGTGCAAGTGGGTGGGTTAGTTGAGAGTTTAGATTTGACTCAAGTTGAGTCAAAAGCTAGAGAATGGGTGATTATGTTTAGAGGTTAATTAATTTAGATTAATTAACTTTGAGGATTTTAGGGATTTGATATTGGATTTAAATAATTTTGATTTATTGAATCAGATGAGAAGAACTTAAGGACTTAATTAAATAATTTGATTTATTTAATTAAATATGATGAAGCTTAGGGAATTAATCAATAAATTTTTTTAATTGATTAATAGTAGAATTGAATGTTAATTAGAGTGGGATGCATGATGTTGATTATTTTACATGTCTACAAAACTCGTAAAGACCCCAAAAATAATGAACAAAATTTGATGCTTATGAGTCTAGAAATTATGAATATGTTGATTTTTGAATGTGCTAGTCCATGAATGTGTTGATTCATGAATGCATTAATTTATGTATTCATTGAAATGTAGGATAGACACATTGAAATAGAAACCTAGATGAAATAGAAAATATAAATTAATATTTCATTTGTAAGAGAAGTAGAGACAAAAAAATATAATCTTAGAAATGGTGGAAATGTCACTTGGGAAGCACATTAGTAGATGAATAGAAAGTGAAAACCAAAAAAGATGAAAGTGGAAAATGATAAAAGAATATAAAATAAATTTCTTAGGTATGAAAGCACTAAATATTAAGGTAGAAGAACTTATCCATTCATGTGCTGATTTGTAGAAGTGTTGATTCACAAAATCATGGATTTATCCATAGAAGCACTAAAACATAAAGAAAAGGTGCTAAACTATGTTGAAAAAATAATGTGACAAAAAACATGTTATCCTAAAAATAAGATATTATAAAATGATAGAAATGATGAAATGACACAAGGATGATATATAATTGAGCAAAAAAAGTCAAAAAATTAACAAACAATTTTTTTAAAATGAAATGAATTTCAAACAAGACTAACATGTAAGTGTGAGCATGTAAATCTGCAACATAGTTTAAAATTAAACCCACATTAGTATAGTTAGTTTAAAACCAAGAAAATAAACTACTCCAATGAGATACTACAACATGCTTCATAATGTAATCAAAGCAATCAAAATATGGTAAACCAAATGAAAACATAAAAAGAAGCATAGTGTATACCTATCCCATAGTGGATTGGTGCACCTTTGATATGAAGAGGAGCCCTTTCCCAATCCTTGATAAGCTTCAAGATGATGATCAATAAAGATGCGAGATGATGAGAATGCAAGATGAACTCAAAATGCCTATAGTGAAAATGCTCAAACTATGGATCCCAAATGAGAAGAAGATCTTTCTATGTATAGAAAGACAAGATGGAGCAATGAGAAAAATGAAGAAATATGGGATCATTCAACATCCAATGGCCAAGTGCTACTTTTCAAGATGTGAATGGAGGAAGTTTGAGCACATTTTGATGAATGAGCCAATAAATGATATTAGGTGGATTTTGAAATTCATGAAATGACTTGTTGGAGAGGGAAAAAACTAACTTAAATGCAACTTGTCTCAATGCACAAGGACATGTAAGAGGAGATAAATGCTTTGTTGGAAGGACAAATCCACTTGGAGGGATTTTCAAACTTGGAGAAATATTCCCCTAAAGATGCCATGTTGAGAGAAAATATAGATTTAATAAATCAATTAAATATATTTTCATGTGCAAGTGGCAAAATCTACAGAAATTAGGTGATTATGATTAAATTAATCAGAATTTGATCAATTTAATAGGAGATTAGATGATGTGACAATTTAATTTATATTTTTGGGTTGATTTAAATCAAATTTGAGAGGAATATGACTTAGACTTTAATTAAATAAAAAATTTGATTTATTTAACTAAAAGGGGATGATATTAGATTAAATTAAATAAGGTTTAATTTATTTAATTTAATAGGATGATGTTAGAGATTTAATTAAATAAAATGAATTATTTAATTAAATAGAGACATAGGGTTAATTAAATCATATTAATTAATTTAATTAATAGGAGAGAATGACTTAATGAGATAAATAATGATTTATTCAATTAAGGGATGAAAGGTGATGACAAGCTAAGAAGATGATTTGGGATGAAACAACATTAGTAATCAGGATCAAGTGTGTCGGTATATTTTCCATGTCTACAATAAGGACTAACTTATGCACAAAAGAATTGAATTATCCATGTCATTTCTAAAACACAAAGAAAAAGTGCTAAGTTGCAAAAATACACAAAAAAACTCAAAGAAAATTAAGAGAAATGATGTGGTTAGAAGATTGGTGTTTCATAGTGAAAGAGGTAGGGACACTTGTTAGATGATGGTGAGTTTAGATTTTAATATTTGTGAATAGATTAATCAAAAGGATTCAAATTTGATGGATTGGGGATATTGTGGGATTAAATATTGGAGGAAATGTCAATGAAGATTAATTAGCCTAAATAAATTAAATAAGTAAGAGTTAGTTAATTGATTTAGTTTGAGAATTTTGGAGATAAGATTAATCTTAACTAAATAAATGTAATGAGTGATAAAGGTAAACAATGAATGAATCGATTAAATAAATAATAATGAGTATTTAACTAGTTAATTACTAGGATAGGATAAAGTCAAATGTGGTCATGTATGGATAAATTTACTTGTCTAAAAACACCATTGAATGGATAATTTCTTGAAACATGTGTACATGGGTGCATAGTGTATCATACCAATAAAAAAATATACAAAAATTAAATTTAAAATATGTCCTCTTTCACTTGCTTGTAGGGAAATTTAAAATCTAAGTTTCTCCATGAACTTGGATGCTTATATTAAATCTGATACATGATGGTAGGAAGTCATTTTTGTCACAATTCGTACTCATTTAATCTTATTGAATGTCAACCTAGGGTTGTCTGAAGCTATTTGCGGTAAGAGTTGGATTGGTTCTTGGGGGGTTTTGTTGGTTGTGGCTCGATTAGGAGTGTTTTAGAGTGATTTTCACTCAATCGAGAGTGTTTATGTACTACACCTATTTAATCAAAAGCGGTTCTATCTTATTTTCCTATTTCTTGAATTATTCTAAATAACCTTTCAAATGGAAGTAAAACAAAGAGGGTTTACTACTAGTCAACTCAGATTATGAGATAATGGAAGATTAATCTTATCTACTTTGCTGAAACTCTAAGATCTAGATAAAATTGAACTAATTTATTTTTAGAAGTAAACTATTCCATTCCACACTTCACTAAATTGAAAAGTAATTGTTCCTTTTTGCATAGACTCCATTAAAATGATACTTCAAAATATTTCAGATCTGTAAATGGTTCTTAACTAAGCAATCATGGAAAACATAGACAGTGAAATAAACTCTAATCTAAGATTCTTTCTAGTACTTAATAAATGCAATGATCCTAACTTTTAAGAATGTGAAAATTGAAACATAGCAGTGGCAATTGAATTGAACAACTAATAGAATCACCTCCCTCAGAAAACGTGCTGAAAATAATCCAACAAAAATTTGAGATCAACTTCTTCTTTTTTTAATTTCCGGAGACTTTGCCCAGATAGGGACAAAGTACAAAGAAAAATAGCTCTAACTTAAAATAGAAAATGAAATTACATGAGAAAGATCAAAAACTTGATACAATCTAACATCCAACTATGCTCGGACTGGATATAAATATCCATCTTTATTTTAAAAACATAAGATAAGCGGGGAACTTAATGTAATCCTAGTTTAAAAAGATATCCTGGTGTGGAGGAACATATTTGGTGAAGACACTCATAATTTCCTTTAGTTGCATTAATTTTTAGATTCTTGAACTAATTGTGCTTGGCTGGAACTTGGGTTGTAGTTGACAGAGTTTTCATTCGGTATGATAAGTTAAAAAGGAGATCAACAGATCATAACTCATTTGAAGATTAGTCACAAATAATCATCCTTTCATCACTTTCAAAACATAAACAGTTATCATTGAACTGAGAAATAAATATCAACTCCAGTTGCATAATAAAAGTGCACATATCATAAATTATTCATGGATTAATCACTATATTAATCATGCATTTAACAAAAATAATCATTAATATTGACCATTCATAATCCGAGTCTTAATACTTCATTAAGTTCATAAATGCATACATAAAGGAAAATATTATGAGTTTTAAAGCCAAATTATAAAGTATTAAAAAGGTAAAAACTTAATGATTATGAGGTCTTTACTAGGCCTCATCATTCTCCTCCTCCTACAGTTAACCATGCCCTCATTGTTTATCTAGGTGGAACATGAATTCCCCTGTTCAGTGATTCAATCCAAAGAGTACAGCGAAAAACTCCTCATTTGTATCCTGTTATAGTTCTTGTAGGTACAACAAATCCATTATTATTTCCCAAATTTTCATACCAAGCTCTAAGGACTTCTGTTGGGATCTATGAAGGTGCATTAATTTTGGGTGCATACATGATAATGTTAGGCATTCTGAATCTCATAGCAATCCAAAAAATTTGCTTCTCATGAATTAGACTGATTACATGTCTTACACATGTCAAGCTCCATTTGATATTATTTAGTGATACTGGCTCTCTCCTCTTTATTGGATATGTAAGTGATCTGAATCTTTCTTCACATGCCTAGAGAGCTATAGGAGGAAGAGTTCCCTCAATATCTTGAAAGTTGCAATGATTTTTAACAGATTATTGACATAAAGAGGAGTAATATCATTCAACCTTGAAATGGACCTGAATTGGTTAATGTAATTTATTGATTTAGGATACTCATGCCTCATTGGCAACCCATACATCTGTTGTATCCTTTTGCATTCATCCATTCTTCCTGACCATTCAACACGATTTTTCAACAAGGAAATAAAGGATTTAATTTGAAGTTCACCAATAAAAACATTAAGTAGTGAATCATCATTGGTACCCATGAGGAATCCATGTTGAAAGAATTCACACATTTGATTTTGAATGTCTGAACAACTATTAAAATAGCAATCCATGAAATCATAGTATGTCCACAAGTTGGTAGGTCTTTTTAGCACAATCTAATTCAACTTCCATTTCAAGAATAACTCTCTAAGAAACAACCCATACACTCCAGAAGGTTTTCTGGTGCAAACTAAGGAAAATGCAATATCTACAGTTTTGATTACCCTTTCCTCAGCTTCTTTCTTCTCCTTTGTGACCTCATCCAATTTTTCTTGGAGTTCTTTATTAAGTTGTTTGTATTTTATAGTTGTTAAGGAAAGGTATTTAGGTCATGTTGTTTGATCCTTATGTTGTTCCTTAGGTGGTGGCAGATGTAACCTATTAAGCATATGTGGTTGTACCTTCTCCTCTGCATTAGTCCTTGTTTCCAATTCTATTTTCAACCTTTCGATTTATTTATCTTTTTCTTCATTTTGAATGGTCATTTGGGTCAGATTTTCCTCTGTTTCTTTTAACTATGAAAAGAACTGACTGACTGACTTTCAAACTATTCTTTCAACTCATTTGTTTATGTTTGAAATTTTGATGTCTCCTCATCTCTTTGCCTTAATGTATCCTCTAATAACAAATATTGCATTTTAAACTCTTCTAATTATTTTTCTAATCTGGATATTTTGAGAGCAGTTTGAATTTGTTCTTCTTCTTTTTCCTCTAAATTTTCACTATCAAAAAATGTTTCTTCTTCTTCTTCTATTGGTTGCTTCCCTTCCATATGTATCAATACCTCTTCATTATGTTGACCTATTTCTTCTCTTTGAAGTCCTACATTTGGCCATTCAGTTTCTTGAAATATTTCTACATTTGGGATTTCAACTTCATATTCAGTTTCCATATTTGACACATGAACACTCTGAGAAGGGGAATCATGAGTTGACAAATTCTGATCCTGAAAAGGGGAATTATGAGCTAACAAATTCTCATCCTGAAAGGGGGAATTATGAGCTGACAGAGGTTCCTCCAGAGGAGTACGTTCTGAACTCTGCATTGGAGTTTGTGTCCCTCCTTATTTTTCTAATCCTTCTTCTTCAAGCTCTGTTTCTTTCAATACCTCCTCTTCAGGCTCTTTTTCATGTTCATTTTTCTCAGACTCATCCTTTTCAATTTCCTCTCCTCCAAACTCATCAAGATTGATGGTGGAGGAGTCTTCTTAGTCTCTAAATTTTCTTGTTCCATCCTCTGTGTTTCTGACTTGGTTTTTCTTTTAGGGACCTCTCAATTTTTACAGTCTTCTTCTTCTTTTTAGAGTTTTTTCTCTTAGTATTAGAACTCTCTGGGGTTTTCTTTTCCTCTTATTTTTTCTTCTTTTTAGAGATTTTCCTCTTAGTATCAAAAGCCTCTAAGGTTCTCTTTTCCTTTTTTTTCTCTTCTTAATTGAAACAAAGCTTTATGATTTGTGCTTCCTAGTTTTTTCTATTGGTTGAGCCAGGTTTTCTGTTAAAACCTCTATTTTTATTTTCTTTTTAGGAGTAGAACTCTTTGGTTTTTACTTCCTAGGCCTCCCAATAGGTTTAACAAGGTTTTTTGATAAAACCTCATTTTTCTCTATTTTGAGTGTTTTGATTTTAGATATTTTAGATTTGCCTTCTTCCCTATTAGTATTTAGCATAAATTTCCTCCATTCCTCTTCCCAATTAGGTTTTTGCATGAAATGGTGCTTAACTATTAAATGCATTAGCCCATGATGGGTTACTTTCTTTCTTGTTTCCTTACATTTAACAACCATTTTAGTAATTTGAGAAAAGAGAAAAGCAGGTAAATTAACCCTTACTTCAGGTTTAGTTGCATCGTGTCTGACATGATTCAACAATTTTAGTGGTGGCCCTAGGATGGTTGCAAACTAACCTTCATAGGTGAAGAACTTCATAATGCAGAGTGCAATGGATGACCAGGGTTCCTACAAACTTTTGCACTCAACACCCTTATTCTTTCCTTTATGAATGTGAAAGAATAGCAAAGGCTTAGGTGGCACATGAAAGATTTATAGCAACTCTTGCAAATTAGAAAGCCTAGGTTGAATAATTTCACCTTTTGCTAGTATCCCAGATAAAGAATTGATGACAATGACGAATAACTCAATGGGCTCTCCTCTGACGACAGTGAAAATAATGTGGAAGCTTTTGATGAACTCCAACATAATATCCCGTTCATAACCTTCATATTTAAGCAAAAATTATAACCATCCAGCTTGTTGTAGGTACCTTCTAGATTCATTATCTAAGGTTATTCCCTTTGGCTCCGCCATCCTTTTGTACCCATTTCCACAAGATTCTTAACTTCCACAAGACCTTGAAATTTTCAAAAAATTCTAAAATTTCTAGAAGCTCAAGAATTCATCAACAGTATCGACAACTATTTTCTGAAAATGGTTATGTCCTTCTATTTTGAAATGACAACGTTTATTCCTTTCAAATGAATGATGAGACACAATCAGTGAATGCATTATTAACTAACTATCCTTTTCATGCCTATTATGTCTCATCAAGGTACTGACGACAACATGTCATGTACGTATCAACTTACTGCCCAGAACTTCGCCTTGAAAACCATCTTATCATATTTATTACTTATTTAAGTAATAATGTGTTTGTTTGTACATTTTAAAATAAATTATATTTGGCTTGTCAAACAATCATAATTTAACCCTCTAAGAAACTTTACAAACTATAATTTATGTACTTCAGACTTCGAAAAATGCCTAGCGATAGAAATGCTTACCTGAAAATGATGACAAATTCAATTGATGGTGAATAATGGTAATACGTGCCCACTTAAGCTGTACAATCTACAACAATTTTTTATCTTCAACAAAATCAGCATTTAATTAATGCATGACATGTTGAGCTCTACCCTTGTGGGAGCCCACTTATTTCCACGTGTTACGTCATTAATTCAATTTTTTTATTTTAATCCTGTATTTGCACATTTACACAAACAAATTAATAATAAATGAGGCTAGAAAATTCTGTTAGCACATGACCATTCTTCGCACTCCTGACTGTCATGAATTATTACAACCTTCATTTGAAAAATTCTCCATTTCCTAACTCATCAAGAACAATCATTTAGTAGAGATCAGGAGCAATCATGAGCTACTATAAGCTAAACTTTTATTCTTGATCAATTCTGATAAGAAATGTTTTGTGTCCCTTTTAATCATTTCAGTTCTCTCCTGATCATGAATGATCAAGAGCCATTATGAGTAATCACACCAAATCAGGCTCTATCAGAACTCATATTTATTCATAAGAGTGGAGGATTTCTCAATCTCTTTTTTTTTCTTTTTCCATAGTAAACTACCATTTCTGGTTTTCAATTTACTCTTTTTATTAGTGGCCATCAAGAACTGGATCTAAGGACTAACCATCTCACCAAAAGAAGAAAAATATTCCTTAGTAAAATGCTCAATTCTTGCTTGAAGCTCTGTAATAAATTCTTCCTTCAATGTTGGTTTGTGATAAAGCTTGAGCCTGTGCCCATTTACCAACATTTTTTTTCTCTCTCCATCTATGGGTATTAACTGAACATCTCCATTGTCAAATACTTGTGCAATCTCATATGGCCCAAGCCATCTTGTATGTAATTTCCTCTTAAATTCCTGAAACCTTGAATCAAACAACAAAGCCCAATCTCCTGCAATAAACTACTTACTACATATATTTTTATCATGCCATTATTTCCGTTGGCCTTGAATGATTTAAGTACAGTGTAAAGCTTCGGTTCTCATCTCAACGAACTAATTCAGCAGCATTATTCTATTCTTTTGTGCTTCAGTAAGATCTATACCTACATTTACAAGTGTTCTGAGTGGTTTAACTCAAACTCAATAGGAAAGATAGGAGTTTGTCCATAAAACAACTCGTATGGTGAGAATCTAGTAGTTGTCTTCCATATTGTGTTATATACCCATACAACTCCAGTTAATCTATCAGACCAGTCATTCTTTCTAGATGAGACTGTTTTTGTGAGTATATTTTCTAGCTCTCTATCGGTTACCTCTACCTTTCCATTTGCTTGTGGATGGTAGGGTGATGATTTTCTATGTTGAACTTGGTATCTAGCAAGAAATGCTTGAAGAATCAAAGACATGAATTGTGGCCCTTGATCTGACACAAGTATTTTAGGTGCTCCATACCTTTGTAAAATTTTCTTGTATATGAAATCTACAACTTTCTCCTCCTTGGCAGCTGGAAATGCTTTGACTTTTGCCCATTTTGTAACATAATAAGTACATACAAGTATGTAATGATTTCCCTTTGATGGTGGATCTATTGGGCCAACAAAGTCAATACCCCACTTTTCAAATGGCTCAAGTGACATTTGTGTCTATAGTGGCATTTTTTTTTATCTTGTAGGCCTACCCATTCTTTGACACTTATCACAGTGTCTAATGTAATGAGATGTATCTTTAGTCATAGTGGGCCAGAAATAGCCTGCTCCCAGGATTTTATGCATTACTCTTATTGTGGAGTAATTTCCTACTCTTGGTTCATCATGGCATGCTCTTAATATATCATATACTTTAGTTTCTTACACACATCTTCGCATCACATGATCTGGGCACATTTTAAACAAACAACCATTAATCCATTCAAATATGGAGCTTTCCCTAATCAATCTTTTTTTTGTGTTGCTGAAAAATAAGGACACTTGCCAGTTACTAAGTAATTTGTAATATCAACAAACCATGGTGACTGAATAGATATTGCAAATAGATGTTCATCGGGAAATGTATCATCTACAGGTTCATTGTTACCTTGCAAAACCATTCTTGATAAAAATTCAGCTACAACATTATCTATACCTAGTTTATCAATGATGGTTATATTGAAATCTTGTAGTAATAACAACCATCTAATTATATGTCTTCCCACAACAACTTTTTTCATAAGACAAGGAATTGTTGCATGGTCTATATGTACAAAAATTTTATATCCAGTGCTATAATGTCGAAATTTGTTTATGGAAAAAAAAAATCGCTAAGAATTCCTTCTCGGTAGTAGTGTAGTTTAATTTTGTTGGATTAAGGTTTTTGCTTACATAATATATAGAATTCATTTCTCTAGATTCATCCTTTTGTCCCATAACTGTTCTGATTGCAAAGTTGGAGGCATCTATATTGATATGAAATGGTTCGCTCCAAACTTGACCAGCAATAATAGGCGAAGTTGTTAAACCTTGTTTGATTTGTTCAAATGACTCTTGACATGATGAATTCTATGAAAATTCAGAGTCTTTCTTCAACAAAGTAAAGAGTGGACCTATAATTTTACTGAATCCCTATAACCCTACTGTAATAACAAGAGTGTCCTAAGAAACTCCTCAAATTTGTTTGACTCTGTGGTACAAGTATTTGTAAAATTATTTCAACTTTCTTTGGGTCTACATTAATTCCTTCTTTGGATACATGATGACCTAAGACAATTCCTTATGTCATCATTAGAAAAATATTCTCATGATTTAAGGACATCCTATGTTCTTTACATATATTTAGGACTTTGTCCAGACTTCCCAAATATTCTTCATAGGTTTTCCCATGGACTGTGAAATCATCCATATAAACTTCTACACATGTTGTTAAGTTTGCAAAATGGAAAGAACAACACGCTGAAAGGTTGCAAGAGCATTACATAATCCAAAAGGTAGAACCCTATAAGAAAAGGTACCCCACCAACATGTAAATTTCATTTTATCTTGATCCTCAAGAGTTACCTGAATCTGGTTGTAGCCATTGAACCCATCAAGAAAGGAAAAATAACTGCTCCCGGACAAATTGTCCAATACCTGATATATAAAGGGCAATGGAAAGTAATCATTTTTTGTATATTTATTTATCTCTTTGTAGTCCACACACACCCTCCATTTCCCATTTTTCTTAGGTACAATGACTAATGGAGAAACCCATTTCCTATAAGAAATAGGATAAATGAATCCTACCTGAAGTAGTTTCTCTATCTCTAATTTAAACAAATCTTTGAGCGCAAGGTTGATTCTTCTTTGAGGTTTTCTTATGGGTTTGACATCCTCAGTATAGATGTGGTGTGTAAATATCTCTAGATGGATCCCTCTCATATCCTTATAATCCCAAGGGAAGGCTTCTGTATTTTTCTCCAAAATTCCTTTTAAACCTTCCTCTTGTTTTGTTGTTAAAGCACTATTGATTAGTAGACGTTTATCATCTTGAATTAAGATTTGTTTATATTTTCCTGAAGATTCAAGGGATCACCAATTAAAATGTTCAAAGGAAAACGATGCGGCAACAATTGATGAAGTAACCGACTCTCATCACATTTTGTGTTTCTGGAAAAAGGACAACAAGGTAGATTTTCTAAATCACAATAACCTTCCAAGTCTTCCTCTGTTATATCCATTGATTATTGGTATTCTTTAGCATGTTTTTCCAATGTCATCATTGCAAGGCCCCTTATTTCTTCATCCTCAAAATTAGGATCATCAATCTAGATCTAATTCTCAAATTTTAAAGAAGTTTTTTTTGGTGCATATAAATTTAATTCCTTCTATCTAATCCCATTAGAAATAATCATACTACCAGATCTACAATCAATTATTGTAGAAGCTATTGCTAACCAAGTTCTCCCTAAAATCATAGGATAACCTGAATTTCTCTGCTTAGTTTGTAAAACAAGGAGATCAACAGGATAATCCCAGGTGTCAATAGTGATAGTAACATCCTCAAGAATCCCTTTAGGTTTTACAATTGATTGATCAACTAATTGCATAACTGTAGTTGTTGGTTTGACATTCATAATTCCTATATTTTTTGTTGTTTCAGTAGTGATAACATTAATAGCGGATCCTAAATCGATAAGAACATTCTAAATCTCAACACCATTAATGCAAAGAGTAAGTACGAGGCTTCTGGATCGCCATATTTCTATGGAATTAACTTCCTTAATAAGACATCATATAACTTCCCTCCAACTTGAATTGTAGGGGTTAATTTATTTTTCCTTCCTAGTATCTTAACACGTCGATTTCTAACCACCTGATTAATTTTTGGTATGTCATGGATAGATCTCAAAAGGGGAATTTCAATTTTCATTTTCTTAAGCTCATCAATAATCTGAGGATCAACCAGATCATCGGTTTTATCATCTTGTTTAACTACCAGTTCCTAATGAAATCATGGAGGAAATGGTGCTTGTTTAGCTTGATCTTTCTTGATTTCTTTTTCAATTTCTTCGACCAATTTTTTTTGTTGATCTTCCTTAGTTTCATCCATTTTTTATGGTACAACTAAATGAATATCCTTTATTTCAATGTTATTCAAGTTAGATGTGTTTGAATCAACATTATAGGTAGGTTGCTGAGGTTTAACATTCTTAGGATTGGGAACTGGCTAAGAAGGTATCTGAGTTTTATTGACTGGTTCAGAGCTTGAAGGTTGGTTTTTTCAAGTTGTTTGATTATGATTCTAGGGTTTCTTTTGCCCTTGATTTTTCCATTGATTGTTTCCTTGATTAGGCTACCACTGCTTAGGCTGTCATTGGGTCTGATTCTGATGCAATTGAGGCTGGTTTTGTTGCCATTGAGGTTGGTTCCATTGTAGATATTCAGGTTGCCCCATGGTGGTACCCATCGATTTTTCATAGGTGGAGGTGGATTTTACATTTGCTGAGGGTTCCACTATGACTAGGAATTCCATTGGATAGGAGAATTCTATTGGTTATTCCACTGATTTGAACCCCAATTAGTATTATTTCTAGGCTCACCAAAGGTAGGGTTAAACTGTCTTTGTCCTACAAAATTCAATTCCTTTTCTACTATTGTTGAGTGTTTCAATTAGTTCATAATTTCATGAAGGAAACTACATTTTCCAGTAGAATGTTTCTTTTCACATATCTCGCATAGTTTACCTGATTAAGAGGACATTCTCTTAGTGAATTATTATCCCTACATTTAGGATAGTAAATAGATAAAGGTTCAACTATATTTTTTTTTGGTTGAGAACTAAGATGAAGGAGAATTTATGTTTTTAGATTTGCAATTTCTTCCATAATTTTGGAGATATCACCAGACGAAACTTTGTTTCTTGTCCTATAACCTGATCTTGTTCTGGAGTAATTCCTACAAATTTCAATGATTTCCTCAAAGGTTTTTTTATTAATATCTCCTTTCCCTATAAAATTCAGAGCTTCTCTGCAATCATCATCAATTCCTTTTAGAAAGATAGATTTACTAATTTCTCGATCTAAACCATTTCCACACCTCTGCGGAACAAATTGATACTTGTCTACATAGTCCTCTAAGCTCTCATATTCCAACTTCCTCATTTTAAATAGTTCTTCCTTTCTATCAAAGACTCTACAATAATCTTGATATTTATCTAGAAAGACTATCTCCATTTCATCCAAAGTGTATTGAGTTTGCATTCAGTCCCATAAACCATCGTAAGGTTGATTCTTTAAGAGTGGATGAGAATAATTTCAATTTTTGATTGTTAGATGTATAATCATAAGTTTTACACAATACTTTGAACTTGAATAAGAACTGATTAGGATCTTCCAAATTTTTCCCACGAAATGTAGGAAAAAAAGAGGGTGAGATATTTTTCATTGGTGGTTCATTTGGTTGGTGATTTATGGCGATGGGAAAAGAAAAATTTTTGTTAGGAACTCCCTCCTCCACCTAATCTCTATCTCCCATATCTTCTAACTAGGTAGATCCTATCCTAGGTGAACTCGTAGTACTAGAATGGGATCCTTCTAGGTATACCTCTAAATTTACTCTTACAAGTCTTCCAGACCGGTCTTTGTGCCTATTCATTAACTAATAGATAAATTCTTACCGATACTTAAGGCTCTAGATTTTATTTTGAAGCCAAATTCTCCCTGGCAACGGTGCAAAAAATGATGGTAGGAAGTCATTGTTGTCACAATTCCCACTCATTTAATCTTATTGAGTGTCAACCCAGGGGTGTCCTAAGCTATTTGTGGTAAGATTTGGATCGGTTCTTGGGGGGTTTTGTTTGTTTTGGCTCAATTAGGAGCATTTCAGAGTAATTTTCGCTCAATTGAGAGCATTTATGTACTACACCTATTTAATAAAAATCGGTTCTATTTTATTTTCCTATTTCCTGAATTATTCTAAATAACCTTTCAAATGGAAGTAAAACAAAGAGGGTTTATTACTAGTCAACTCAAATTATGAGAGAATGGAAGATTAATCTTATTTACTTTGTTGGAACTCTAACATCTAAATAAAATTGAACTAATTTCTTTTTAGAAGTAAACTATTCCATTCCACACTTCACTAAATTGAAAAGTAACTGTTCCTTTTTGCACAGACTCAATTGTAGATGGTGAAATCTGCAAATTGCTAAAAACCTTCAACACACACTCTTAGCATGGTCAGTATTTAAAAAAAATAAAATAATCAACATCTCTATGAAATACTCCAACATGCTTGATAAACAGAATAACAAACTAAACTAATTGAAAGCATAAAAAGCATAGTGGATACCTATTCCATATTGGATTGGTGCACCCTTGATATGTAAAGGAGCCCTTTTCAAATCATTGCTAAGCCTTAAGATGGTGATAGAAAAAGAGATGCAAGATGAACTCAAATGTCTATAGTAAGAATGCTCAAATTGTATATGAAAATTAAGGAGAAAAGCCTTGAATTTATAGATGAGATTGAGAAAAGAAAAAGCAAAGTGGATGGATGTGGGACGAATCTTCGACCAATAGATTCATGCCACTTGTCAAGATGTGAGAGGATGAAGGGTGAGCACATTTTGGTCATTGTGCAAGTAAATGCTTATTAGGTGAGTTTGAATTTTGAAATTTAGCATTAAATGCATATGGTTGGGAGATTTGGGGGGAAATTTGTTTGGACAAAAAAGTCAAACAAATGGATTTCATGAGGGAATATTCCTTGGGAATATGATTTGTGAGGAAAATAGAGTTTTAATAAATCAAAATAAATGATTTATTGTGTAAGTGGGATTATCTAGAGGATGTGACATGGATTAGACTTAGTTTTAATCATGGATTTGATTAATTAAGCTGATGTTAGGTGATTGTGACATTCAACTTAAATGTTTGGATTTATTTAAATTGAATGAGAATATAAAGAGAATTTAGAGATTTAACTAAACATTTGGATTTATTTAATTAAATGGAGAAACTTTAGGAGATTAATTAAATAACTTGATTTATTTAATTAAGTGTGATGAAGCTTAGTGAATTAATTAAATTGATTTATTTAATTAATAGAGGAAATGATGTTAATTGAAGTGTGATTAGATGCATGATGTTAATTCGGATTATTTTCATGTCTACATTTTGCCCCTGTTTGAAGTAATGTACTTGTTGCATTGATTCAAAAAATGATGATGCCAACATCGAAATTATAGAAAAATATTATTTTTTCGGATGCCCTAATGGAAAGAAGTATGTTGGTACATTGCCCCCTCGAGAGATTGAGAGAAAAGTTCAATTTATGGTCAATCGCATGACGATGAGGTTCAAAATGGATGTATGGATGGCTAGACTAACATATCTATATGATAATGATGATGCAAAATGAGATGTTTTTAAGATGCTTAGAATAAAAAATCTATATTATCCTAAACAACTTAACTAATTATGCAATGCATGTGAGATGGATGATGTTGTGCTATGATGATATAAAATGATTATGGAGGATGAGAGTGCAGATGCAGGATGGATGCATTGATGAAATGATACTATTTTAGTGTGAAAGAGGATAGAAGAATGATAGGTTTCAACCCTTAAATCCAAGAAGATGCAATATAAGTCCATTAGTCATCAATACTTTATTAGATATGATGATCTATTGCTTATCCAAGGATGGGAGAGATAAAGAGCATAACTTTCCTTATGTTTGATAACACACATGGGTACAATGCATCAATGTATAAAGAACCAGGATGACGTTGCACGTAGTGTGATGGACTTTGACTCGACAATCAGATAGGAGTACTCTTGTTCACACCTGACATACCGAACCTTATTCAGAATGAAATTTAGATATTCTAAAAATCTCTACCAAAAAATAGAAAAGTGAGCCTTCTTATGTGGTCAACAAGACATCTAAAACAACTTCCCTACAAACCAAACAAAATACAAATGACAAAGTTATATTACAAGAACATCCAATAAGCATAGCATAAAAAAATATAATGATCGTTGTCCCATTCCTTTCTCTCTACACCTTTTGATTAGGCATCATTGAGAGGTCCTTGGAATGAGCACAAAATAAGATAAGTCAAGAAGACCAAGATAAAGTAAACAGACAAGCTAATGTTCTTCGTACCACTAGCCAATACTAAACTACAGTGATGCCTAATGTTGATGTCCATTGTAGGAAGGATGCATCCTAGGATATTTTGTGATCAGGTGATGATGAGGTTGATTAGATGATAAGCTATTAAAACTCTGAGTTGACCAACTTTTTTACTTACTGACCTAGACTTGAGACTTTGATGATTTGAGCTTTCACTTTAAAACATGCTAGACTTGCTTCCGACTGACTTACCAAAGGATGAAGGCGATGATAACTTATTATGAATGAGATTATTTCAAGTGAGAGCTAGATGAGATGGATGGACCATTTTGGGTTTTTTCAAGTATTTGGATGTTTTTGGTGTTTTGAAATATTTTGAGCTTGTTTTGGGGATTTTGAGAATTTTCAATGTTTTTGGTATTTTTGAGATTTATGACCAAGAGAATAACTTAAAGACCTATCCTAGGGGTCTCAAGAGCTGATCAAAATATTAGCCTTGCCTACGTTATACACGTAGAGATCATGTAGTTCAACTGACGACAAACTTGATTACTGATGAGATAGATGAGCAAACAAATTGCCATGCCATTGCTACAAATGCCTAAAGGACTGACCTAAAATGTCTCAGGGGATGATCAAAGATCAAATTTTCCTACGTTCAAGCTCGAAGATGACGTAGTTCAGTTGGATGAGTCTATTTTTTATTTTTCAGATTTTTGACACGTTTTAGATTTTGATATGATTTGGATGTTTTTGGATTTTTTTTATTTTTGAATGTTTTTGGATTTTTTTGATGGATTTTTGAATGTTTTTGGGTTTTTTTATTTTAAGGAAGATCACAAGAATATACGTGAATCCAATCCAATGCAGGTAAAAGAACATGCCCCCACTATGGTGTGATAGACTACTTCGATATAGGTTGGACAAGCTGACCTTGGGAGTGTGCCAAGTAGTACTAGGGTGGATCATGATACGAACACAAGATCAAGCTATGGTACGAATGTGGATGGATGATGGAAGTATAAAATGAATGTAATGGATAAGCGAGGGCACAAAATATGTCGTGAAGATCCTGGTGGATGGAGAGTGCTTTATTTATACTTGGTGCTTGTTTTCCAGGTTTTCACCAAGGTACTTGCCCAAAGCGCCAGCGAAGTGGTTTTCAATAAAGGACGATTTTTTTCTTTACTATTTTCAATCCTTTTTCTGATTTTTTTTTTGGATTTTTTTGTTGTTACCAAGATGCCTGTTTGCCAGGTTTTCATCAAGGTGACCATTTTTTCAAGACAATTTTTGATTTTTTTGTATTTTTTGGTTTTATACCTTCAAAGATTTTAGGCATAAAACATTTTGAGATGGGAGCTATTCATGGGCTCCTGCAGGGGTTCACCTTCTGGTGTTGATAACTGATATGCCCCTGACTTGTAGCTTGTTGTGATGATGAAAGGTCCCAACCAGTTGGGTTCAAATTTTCCCTTGCTATTCATATTTGGCACATTCTTATGGTTCTCCTTTAGTAATAGCTCGCCAACTTGAAAGGTCACCCTCCTGATATTCTTGTTATAACTCCACTTGAGTCAGTTTTGATACACCTATAGATGATTTAGGGAATCCATACGCTGTTCATCCAGTAACTCCAGGTCATTCATTCGTGAGACCCGATATTCTTCATATGTGATGAGATTTTGCAGTGATATCCTCAGGGATGGGAGCTCGATCTCAATGGGTAGGATGGCTTCTAATCCATAGACCAGGGAGAATGAGGTGAGACCTATTGGTGTGCGAACTGGTGCAATAGGCCCATAAGGTAGGATTTAGTTGTAGATGTCAGTCATGACCAACGTCATTGACTATTTTCTTAAGGATTTTCAAGATGGTTTTATTGGTGGCTTATGATTGGCCGTTGCCTTGGGGATAGTACAAAGTGGAAAAGAGATGTTGGATTTTGAATTTTTCACATAAGTCACAAATGTCTGGATTCTTGAAAGGTGTCCCATTAACTGAGATAATGGCTTGAGGGATATCATATCGACAAATGAGGTAGTTCAGGATGAACTTAGACATTTTCTTTTCAGTTAGGTGGGTCATGGGAATGGCCTCAACTCACTTTGTAAAAAACTCCATGGCGGTGATGATGAATTTGTGGCCATTGGATGAGGTGGGGGTGATTTTTTCGATGAGATCGAGCAACCACAAAGGGCCAAGGTGTAATAATGGGATGAAGCTCCTGAGCTATTGCATGGATGAGGTCCCTATGATGGTGAAACTGCAAACATCTTTTGAAAAATTCACGTGCGTCCCTCTTCATTGTTGGACAGTAGTATCCAGTTCTGAGTAACTTCTTAACTAAGGTCATACCACTCGAGTGCGATCCACAAATTCTTTTGTGTACCTCAATTAATGCAGTCAAGGCTTCCTCAGATTTTAGGCAATGCAACAGGGTTTCTTCAATGATCCTACGATAGAGGGTTTCTCCTAGGATGACAAAGTGGGTTGAATTTTTTATGAAGGCTCATTTAAAGTTTGGGGTTATATCAGCGATCAAGACTCTTATTCTTAAGTATGTGTAAATGTCATAATAACAGGGATCAATGGAACCAACGAGTTCACACATGAATTCAGACTCTGGTACCTTGAATGTTGGTATGAGAAGCTGCTCTACAAGGAATTCTTGCTTTGGGATGTTGTGCAGGATTTCCAAGAGTGATCCAATTGTATTCATTATGTCCTCTACTCTATTGTTTTCTCTAGGTAGTTGTTCAAAGGTGACATCAATAAAATATTCTTTGAACCTATGACAAGAGCATCATACTCTGTTATGTTATTCGTGAATGGGAATGACAGCTTGGAAAAAATGGGTATGCAATCTCCTTGGGGAGTTATGAAGAAAATTCCTACCCCTGATCCGTGTTGCATGTAAGATCAATCAAAATACATCTTCCAATGGTCTGCTACACTTAGGCTGAAAATTGATTCATCAGGAAATTTTGAGATAAGTGGGTTTTTTGTGTACATAGGTGCCTCTGCTATTTGATATGCAATTTCTTGTACCTCAATGGCCTTGCGATCCACATATTCAATGTTGTGTTATGTCAATATCATGACCCACTTGGTTGTTTGTCCTGTGAGAGTATCTTTAGAAAGTAGGTACTTGAGAGGATCTATCTTCGTGATTAGCTTGATCTGATGAGCCAACATGTAGTGTCTGAATTTTTGAGCTGTGAATACCACTGCCAAACAAGATTTTTCAATAGGAGTATAGTTTAGCTCATGTCCCACCATTGTCTTGTTGATATAGTATATTTCTCTTTCCCTTCCATTTTCATCATGTTGGGCTAAGAGAGCATCGAGAACTGTCGTCATTGCTGAAATGTATAGGATTAGTGGTTTCCCTAGAATTGGCGACATCAGAACTGGTGGCGTGAGTAAGTATTCTTTGATTTTTTAAATTCCTGGTCGCATTTTTCATCTCATTTTTATGCTACCCCCTTGTGGAGTAGATGAGAATATGGGATCTATTTGTCTACCAGTTGTGTTATGAATCTATGGATGGACTGGAGCCTGCCTTGTAGACCTCTTAACTAATTCAGTGTCTTGGGTGCTTCCATTTCTAGGATTGGATTGAATTTGGTGGGATCAACCTTGATTCCTCTCATTGACACAATATATCCCAGGGGCTTACCCGATTGAACCCCGAAGATGCACTTCTTTGGGTTGAGTCTGACCTTGTATTTTCCCAATCTATCAAAAATGGAACTCAGAGCTGCTATGTGGTCTTGTCTTTTCCTTGATTTAGATAATATGTCATCCACGTAATCTTCCATAGTCTTATGAATCATGTCATGAAATCAATTGTATGGCTCTCTGATAAGTTGCTCCTACATTATTTAGCCCAAATGGAATCATGTTCCAGCAATAGGTTCCCCACAGATATGTGAACGTTGTCTTGTGTTGGTCCTCCTTTGCTATCATGATCTGATTATATTCGGAAAACCCGTCCATTACTAATAGCATTTCATGTTTGACCGTCATATCCACTATCATGTCGATGTTGGGTAGTGGAAATTCATCCTTAGGACACACTTTTTTTAAGTCTCTAAAATTGGTGTAGATGTGGATGCCCCCATTTGGTTTTGAAATGGGAACTAGGTTTGATACCCATTCTAGATAATCAATCGACCTTATGAATCTTGCATCCAAGAGCTTCTGCAATTCCAATTTGACTAACAAAGCTATTTGAGGATACATCTTTATGAGATTTTGTCTCATGGGTTTTGCTTTAGGATATACCACCAAGTGATGAACCACAACCTCTAGATCAAGACTCGACATGTCAACATAAGTCCATGCAAATTTCACCTTTCTTTCTCTTAGGAATGTCACTAGGAGATCTTGTTGTTTTGTGAGAAGTAACTCGACATAGAACGTGATGTGTGGTGTTGCCTCTGTTCCCAGATTGATGGGGTTACACTGTTCGGCTAGGACTGCTAATTTTTCTTGATGAACTGTAGTGAGGGGAAGATTGAATGCTTCATCCTTAGGCGCCTCAAAGAGGTTTTCACTATTTGATGCATCCTTTATTTTTACTATTTTATGGTTAGAGAGTGCCACAGTGTTGTTTTCATTCAATGACCTTGAGATTATTCTCAATTTCTCACTTTTGCAACTAAAGGATTCAATCGTCTCCCTATAATAGGCATGAGTGTCCAATGTAATTTCAAAATGTAGCCTTATGATCTCCACATGGTATTATATCCCATAATCCCATGAAATTCGAGAGTGCCTCATCATTTTTGAACGTGTCAATAATTGGCGGTCTTCATTGGTCGTAGTTAATGAGTTGAGAGTAGACCAAGTTTATTTGGTGGGTTTGGTGGTCTGACTCAAAATATAGGGTGGTAATCACGAGTAGGGAGGAGTCTTCAAAAATCATGGGTACATCAGTTATGGGATCCTCGTCATCTCTACTACTACATACATCAGTGATGTCAAAGGTGAAATTATCTAAAGGTAGACCTGTGGGCATGGGTAATTAGAGGGCGATTTCCGATAGCTGATGGGGAGTCTTGACTACGTTAACTGGGGGACCTCAGCCACATATGGTTATACTCGGAGGGGTACACCCAAGGCCAATATTTTTCATTTGTCTCTCAACAATGATGGGTTCTAGTCGACCATTGTTGTTCCTTCCAAGGCTTTCATTTCTATTGTAGCCCATACAAAGCATCATTTATAGCCCCTTGCTTCATTCATCCATGGGAATATTAGGCACGGGCCTTTCATCTTGGTATAGTGAGCTTGAAATGTCTCTTTCATCCATGACTTCCCAACCTAGATCACCCCAACATCATAATCTAGAAGGGTCTGCCCTGAAAGTGTGAGAGGGTGTTTTAGCTAGCTGGGGTTGCCCATGTGACCTAGGAGATTGAGGTAACTCTTCTATGACAAAAGAATTCTTCTTCATTTTGTATTCTCCACACCCATTGTCTTGGATCATGAGCTTGATGTCAGATATGTTGGGGATGAAAGGTGTCTTTGTCCCAGAAGTGGAGGCGATGTTGGATGGGTCAATATATGAATTTGAGGGTCCTTCATCGTCCTTCGGGACTTGGGGAACTTTATAGAACTTGGCTTCTAGATTCTTGCAATAGGAAAAGGGTTCATGATCACCATGAATTGTGACCTCTTCATTTTGGTATGAAAATTTGATGCATTGGAGGAATTTTGAGGTGACCGCCTTCATCCCATGGATCCATGTACATCCCAAGAGGATATTGTGGGGCAAATCAAGGTCAAGGACCTAACATGTGGTTTCCATAGTAGTTGGCCCTACTTGGATTGGGATTTTGATAGTGCCTTGAGATACTCTTTCCTGGTCATCATATGCTCTGATTGTAATTCCTTTGTCTTTCTCAATGGAATCTTTGGAGATTCCTAGATTCTTTATGAGCTTTAGTGAAAAAATGTTGAGGCTTGCATCTCCATCCACCAAGACCCTTTTGACCTTACTTTTGTGAACCAAGACTTCAAGGTGTAACACACAGTTGTGAGATGGTTGGGCAGGAAAATCCTGATTGGAAAAAGTTAGGAGATTCAGAATGGTAATGTTATCGACCATAGCTTGAAACTACTCTATATCAAGGCTGACAGAAACAATGGATGAAGCCAATGCTTCCTCAAGTATTTCCTTGCGGGTGGCTGAAATATTCAGTAACTCCATAATGGAAATTTGAGCAGGGGTTCTTTTTAATTGGTCAAGGACGTTGTAACCATTAAGGATGAATTTTGAGGTGGAGGTCTTAGATGGCTGTGATGCTCCTGCAATAGTGACTTTGTTTCCATGTGTGGTGACTCTACAATCAACGTTGGCTCCCTTAATGCTAACAACAATGACCAATTCATCAAGGCATGTGACAACTCCTTCGTATACATGGTTCACTTTGCCAGAATTTTTCTTACCTTTATCATTTCCTTGATTGTGGTTGGGCATCGGATTCGTGTATATGTTTAGATCTTGATTGCCAGTTAGTTGCTCAACATTTATGATTTTATCATCAATGAGATCTTGGATGATGTTTTTTAGTTTCATGCAGTTGGTGGTCATATGCCCCTTGAGCTTATGATAATCGCAAAGAATATTTTCATTGTACCAGGGTGGCTTCACCTGGGGTTCTTGGTAATTATCATACGTGGGGATCTTGATGAGGTTCTCATTGACCAACTTTTTCATCATTGATTCAATTGACTCCCCAAGGGCTATGAATTTCCACTTGGGGGGATATTTGTTTTGCGAAGGTGGTCCTCCTTGATTATTGAGGTTGTTAACTTGATTGTGAAGTGGTTGTTGGTTTACCACATTGGCTTGTGTGTTATTGTGATTACTGCTCTGTGGTTGATGATGTGTTTGATTATTTTTCTTTGGACCACTGATAACGACCTTGGCATCAACCACTCCATCGTTGGTGACATTCATGTTCTTTTCCCATGTGCGAGGTTTCTCATTGTAACTGGTAGATGGGCGATTGTCTTGATGTTCAAGATAGGTACCTGCGTGCCTGCTTGTGTAATAAGGGCCCTTTCGATGTTGACCACCTTGGGGATCAATTGGTCATATGTGGTGATGCATTTCATTTTTAGATAAAATTCCAAGGTCTTGTCCAAATTAGCAATGATAGAGTAGACCTGTTGTTCCTCTGGCATGGCCCATTTTCTATGATTGGCCTTGGATCGTCATCGTTGTAGGAAGGAGGCGAATAATTCCCCCTTTCCTTATTTTAGTATCGATAATTCCTCTAGACTGACATCCGCGGTAATGTTGAATGCATAATTCTAGAGGAAGGAATCTTTGATTTCTTGGAATTTTTTGATGCCAGCAGGTAGACGAGAGAACCATTCCATGGAGGCATTGGCCAAGCTTTGAGGGAACAACCACATCAGATATGTATCATTGTATGCAATTTCCATACAATGTACCTAGAACTCCCTGATGTGATCTTCAGGCTTCCCTATCCCACGATATTTGTCAAATTTGGGTATTTTGAATCCCTTTGGGAATGGTACCATTGCTAAGATCCTGTCGAAAGGATAGAGACATAGATTATTGGGTGTCCTTGTTTTTTTTCCTTATTGAAGATCAAGCACTTGCTGCGAGAGTAGTTTGATTTTTTCTATCACATCATCTTGTGGACCAGGAGGTGGGGTGAACATGTTTCAATGTGTTGGGTTGCCGGGTGGGATGTTGGTGGGATTTTTCTGCAAGATTTGTTGAGCGAGTAATGCGTATGTTTTTTTTTGAGCCAACAACGCTTGTTGTTGGTCATGTTGTTGTGCCAACAATGCTTGTTGTTGGGCTTGCTATTGTTGTGCCAGCAATGCTTGTTGTTGGGCTTGTTGTTGAGTTGCTTCCTGTTGTATTTGATAATCTTGCAAGGCTTGTTGATATGATTCCTATTGGGCTTCTTGCAATTTTTCTTCGTATTGTGCTTGTTCTTGCGCTTGTTGGGATTGATATTGGGCACGAGCTTGAGCATGCACTTGTTGGATTTCTTGTGTGATTTGAGCATCTTGTGTGGCTTGTGCGGCTTGTGAGGTTTGAGCTGCTTGTTGTTGTTGTAGTAAAGCTTGGAAAGCTTCAACAACTTATTGTTCCTATTGTGCTTGTTGAGCAGCCTGTTGGTTTTGGAGTTCCCTTTGATGGGCGATTTGTCGACCAGCTTGCAACATGATGGTGAATGAATTTGTCGTGTTGTGTTTTGGCGGTGGTGACGGTGGATTGGGAAGGGTGTGGACCATTGTGATGAGCAAAACGGTCATGTTAATAATCAAGATTTGAGTTGTGGATGGTATGATTGAGATGCTTGGTCCTTGAGACACTTGAGGAACGGTGGATGCATTTACCATTGGAGTTTCCTGGATGGTCGCCATTTGTTGTTGTGATACCGATGGAAAGACAAGAGGATTTGATAGGGTGTTCTGATTTGATTGATTGATGGCAGGTAGAGGAGAAAGACCCAACCCAAGGGGTGATGTGGATGTAAGTGGTAGGTGTGGAAATGGTAGAAAGACGAGCAGTGCAATCCCTTGAAGTGATGATGAGGGATCAAAGATTCCCCCACTCCAAACAAGTCACATTCTCCTTGTGAGGTAGGGAGAGAGGTTTGCGTGTCTAGAGGATAAATTGGTGTTGCATGATAAGAGGTTGGATTGGCAGAATCATGGAATGTAAGCGAAATGTAATGGTGTAATGGATTTACCGGAATGGATTGATCCAATGTGGTGTTCGTATTCAACTCTCTATTACTCACAAGGGGATGTTTTTGGAGTTCTTGAAGCATTGTGCTTCCCTTGTTAAAAATTGGTGGGGTTGAAGTAATGGATGTTATGATTTGTGGGATGTCTTGAGTGATGCTTTGAAGTGGAAGCATGGATGAAGTTGACGACATGATCCCAAGAGGTCTTTCCACAATAGTGCTTAGGTCATAGTCGAAAGGGAGTTTAGCCCCTTATTTCACTAACTCAAGCATGTATTGCGATGGATATAACTTCATCATAGAATTGACAATTCGATGATTTTTAGGATTTTGCACCATCTCAAGGATTTCATCTTGTGTCATCTCTAAGACGTTATTGGTGATGTCTTCCACTTGACCTTCCTCTTAAGAATTTTGAGGTATTTGAGGAGGATTGATTGGGAGGTCAATGGATATCATAGGGTTGAATTATGTTTCAGTTTGACTTAGATCGCTCAAAGTGGATGTTTCTTTTTTTTGCTCCATATTCTTCTTGTGTTGAGATCGAGTTTGAACCATAAACTAGAGATCGATTGATCTAATATTTAGGTAGAAAAAGAGAAGAAATAGGATGAATTAAGGATCAAAGTGATGATGGGGATGAGATAAATGGAAGACGGATGATGCGGATGAATGAAATATTGAGAAACTTTAGGGGGCAAGCTAAACTTTAGGACGCGATTTGATTGGATTTTGATTGATTGATTTGGATAATGAACTTGTAAAATCTAGGAGAGTGTGTTGGCCTAGAGTAAACTTGTTCACAAGAGGATAATTTGACTAAGTGTGTTAAGTCAAACAAAGTGATTTTGGATAATGAGCTCCTAGACCCCAAGATGTTGGATTTTATCAAGAGGTAAATTTGTTCACAAAGATTGATAATTTGATTAAATATGTAAGGAAGGATTCATCCACATATATTTAACCAAACAAGATGATTTTGATTTTTCCCAGCAGTTTAGCATAACTAATGTTTCCAAAGTTTCCAAGAGTTTGTTGGTGAGGTGACTTTTGATTTTGATGGATGAGAGATGGATGAGAGTGATGATTTTGATCCTAGACTTGACCTAGATAAAAGTCCTTCTTACAAGACCTCAGTTTTGAAGAAAACGCTTGATACTTCCTATGTGAGAAAAGAAAACCTTTGAAAAAGAGTTTGATTTTGTTGATAATAAAACTCATACAAGTTAGGGTTGTTTCTTGAAGCTTTATTGTATAAGTTGTAAACCAATATTTCTCTAACTTCAAGAAGTCTTTCAAGACACTCCTCACTAGCTTTTGGACTAAGACTTTTTTAACTTTGGTTTTCGAATTTTGATTTTGCAAGAAATCATTTGAAAGAACACATGTGTGGGGTTCAATTGTTCTTTACTTTGCTTAATGAGTTCATTTTACCACAAACAATTTTTTGATTAAAGTTTCAAACTAGATGTCTAATGTCCTAATTTCTTCTCATCCCACAAAGTCCATTATGTGGAAAATTGAGGAAATTAAGGAGAAAAATTTCTATTGTTGACTTTAGTGAAAAAAAATGATGATAAAACCCAAGTACTTAGATGCCTCTAAGGATGAAATCCCTAGGGCAAGCAAGAGCACTTGAATTCGTCAAAGTTATTTGCTTCCCTAAAGGGTTTGAAATTTTGAAGATCTTGTGAATGTTTGTTTTCAAATGTTTTCGATCAAAGAAATGTGTTTTCGATTCCAAGAACATTACAATCCTAGGATGAAGAAACAATATTTTTTGGGATCCCACTTGGATAAATCTAGCTATGCATACTCAGCGCGGATGATTAGATGCTTGACCACACAATATCCCCCTTACAATGCACTCACTTGTCGAGTCAACCAAGCATCAGTACCTATGAATCTCTCATGTCATACTTTTCATCTCTACAATAGAATTGTATGTATATGTGGGGTGGCTTCAAAGGACATGACCTTTTGCACCAATAAATAGTTTAAGATTTTGGCATTTCTAAACAAGGGTTTTAATGTAGGCATTTTGTTCGTGGGGGACCATCCATATGGAGAGAAACCATTGTTTCCCTTCTCTTCAGAATAATCCTCATGATTCTCGAACTTTCCTCAAGAATGCACACTTATATACTGGTTGTAAGTCACTTGGCTTTAGCATGTTCCCGGTTGGGTCATTCCCTGGGGTGATTAATTTTTCCCACCAGGAAATCCCTCCAAGATAAACAAAATCAAGTGAGCATATTCATAACTCAATCAATATTTGTTTCAAACCAAAGAGTGAGAATGTACGCAATATGCTCCACTCACACTCGCAAGATTTGTTCAATTTTTAAAATCCAAATTGAAGTGTGTGGGAAATTACTTACACAACTTAATGACACTAAAAGGCCTTTTGATTCTAAATATTTCCATGAGGTGCAAGAAAAGTGCATATGTCCTTTTAATGATATTACCTTGGGTAAGTAATTACGAAACAAAGAAGAATTTGTTCATTTTAAGTCCACAAAGATATGATTTGATTCTTTTTAGTGCACCAAAATGAAATATGGAATTTGTCTTGTTCAATTGTTAATCCTCAAACCAAATTTAGTGATTTTTTCCTAAAGTTATTTTTAAGCCCTTTGTAGCAAAAAATGAAAACTTTTGTAGTGCCCCTTTTTAGAATCCAAAAATAAAGTTGGTCCAAAACAAAAAACTAAAGCATAGAATGGAAGCTATAAGTATTTAAAAATGATTTATGAATCTCAAATTTAATTCTCAATTCTCTAGCTCCAATATTCTTCCAAGATTGCTTCTTATCTTCCAATGTTGCAAGTCCTTTGCATGAACAAAATCCCTATAAGATAAAAAAGAAAAATCAATGCAAGGATCAAATTTGTTTTAAGAATTTTATTCAAGAAATAGAATGATTTCAAAATGGAAAGACTAATGATTTTGGATGATTATAATAGTAAATAAAGTATTAATAAGTGATTCCTACAATAGTTAGTTCCAATTGTATGATTATGTAATCAGGAAGACAAATATTAGTAGGAACTTTTAACAAGATATATGATCTTCCAACCAGCATGCATTCAATGTGAAACATACTTTCTTTACTTTTCCATTGATTTCACTAGTTTCCAAAGGTCATTATATCCATAATACGCCGGAATCCATTTCTTTTGTCTCAAAGTATTAATACTATTCAACTCAACGTTGTTTTCCTCCTCTATGATCACATTAATGACAACAAGATCTCCATTTTAAAATAAAAAGTAACTTCAACATGCCTCAAAGAGGCCAAGAACAAAGGAATGATGGTTAGTTGATACCAATTAATGATGCGCCTTCCAAAATTTAAGGATGTAATTTGATATGCTCCAACAGTTTGAATTCTTTAAATCAGGTGAATGATATGCATTTTCTACCTTGGAAAAAAAATTAGTTGTACCTTTTATCAACACCTTTACAAACTGAGCCTCACCCCTTACCAGTAAACAAAACATTCTACATGGCTTTGATATTTTATTAATTGACTAAAGCAAAGGAAACAATGGTAGGATCCGTTGGTGATCGCCTCTGCCTCCCTAGTTCCATCAAGGCGGAGAAATTGATGGTACAGGAGGCACTATCAAGTGACCTGAATAATGAGAATAACGATAATGCAGAGTGGATTTCGCAAGGATCAGACCCGGGACTCCCTGGTGTAAAAAGCTTGGATATAGACAAGGATTTTTTATTCTATTTATATGCAGATGATAAAGGATGTTTTTCTGACAGTGTGTGGGCATAGTTTTTTCTATACATGCATCATGTCGCATCTGAATGATAAAAAAAAATTGCCCCTCCTATGGATAGTATTTGACTAAAGACAAATGATGAGCTTCATTTACTGAAGTATGACAGATCAACATGCCATAATCGCTGAGATTTTAATGTATCAAACAAAAGGAGCTTAGATGAGAAGATGAGGAAAAATATTCCTTTGATGAAAGATGGGCTTGGGCCTTAAATGCTAAGCAAGCATTGAAGAAGTTGGATCTGTTTTTGAAGAGGAATAACAAATTGTGTTGCGCTTGATAGGAGTAAGCATAGAATGTATATGAAAGACAAATGTTGCAGGTCGGATCCTTGGTGGAAACAAAGGGAAAACGTGTGAAACAATTTGAGCTTTCCCCTGGCCATCTTTATTCAAAGTGATTTTATTCGGAGTAATATGAGTCACACCCTCATAGGTCCATATCTAGCATTTAAGAAAAAAGAAAATGCAACATTGATTTTATCATTGGGGATGTTTATTTAAAATTAGCTTCAATCAATGAAAAATCAGAATATGTTATCCAATAAATAAATCTATTATAGGAAGATAAAATATCAACACTTCAAATTTTGGATGGCATATCAAACCTTTATACAAACCTTCAAATTTAAAATCTACCATTAATGAAATAATTCCTACATCTGTGGATATACGAAACAAAGAGTTTACAAGAGAAAAAATTCTACAGCTCCATTTAAAGCATGAATCGATATGATTGTTAGAAACAAAAACTTTATATTCAGTTGGGATTATGCCCTCCTTCTAGCACCATTTTGTAGATGGTGAAATTTGCAAATTGCTAAAAAGCTTCAACACACACTTTTAGCATGGTTATTATTTTAAACAAAGAAAATAATCAACATCTCTATGAAATACTCCAACATGTTTGATAAACAAAATAACAAACTAAACTAATTGAAAGCATAAAAACCATAGTGGATACCTATTCCATATTGGATTGGTGCACCCTTGATATGTAAAGGAGCCCTTTCCCAATCCTTGCTAAGCCTTAAGATGATGAAAGATAAAGAGATGCAAGATGAACTCAAATGCCTATGGTAAGAATGCTCAAATTGTATATGAAAATGAAGGAGAAAATCCTTGAATTTATAGATGAGATTGAGAAAAGAAGAAGCAACGTGGATGGATGTGGGACAAATATTCAACCAATAGATTCATGTCACTTGTCAAGATGTGAGAGGATGAAGGGTGAGCACATTTTGGTCATTGTGAAAGTAAATGCTTATTAGGTGAGTTTGAATTTTGAAATTTAGCATTAAATGCATATTGGTTGAGAGATTTGGGGGGGAATTTATTTGGACAAAAAATTTAAACAAATGGAGTTAATGAGGGAATATTCCTTGGGAATATGCTTTGTGAGGAAAATAGAGTTTTAATAAATCAAAATAAATGATTTATTGTGCAAGTGGGATTATCTAGAGGATGTGACATGGATTAGACTAATTTTTAATCATGGATTTGATTAATTAAGCTAATGTTAGCTGATTGTGACATTCAACTTAATTTTTTTGATTTATTTAAATTGAATGAGAAGATAAAGAGCATTTAGAGATTTAATTAAACATTTGGAGTTATTTAATTAAATGGAGGAACTTTAGGAGATTAATTAAATAACTTAATTTATTTAATTAAGTGTGATGAAGCTTAGTGAATTAATTAAATTGATTTATTTAATTAATAGAGGAAATGATGTTAATTGAAGCGTGATTAGATGCATGATGTTAATTAGGACTATTTTCATGTCTACATCCATTAAAATGATACTTCAAAATATTTCAGATCTGTAAATGGTTCTTAGCTAAGGAATCATGGAAAACATAGACTGTGAAATAAACTTTGATCTAAGATTCTTTCTAGTACTTAATAAATGCAATGATCCTCACTTTTAAGAATGTGGAAAGTAAAAAATAACAGTGACAATTGAACTAAACAACTAACATAATCACCTCATTCAAAAAACATGCTGAAAAGAATCCAATGCAGATTTTGAGATCAACTTTTTTTTTGTTTCTAGAGAATTTTCCCAGATAAGGATGCAGTACAAAGAAAAATAAATATAACTTAAAACAAAAAATGAAATTACATTAGAAATATCAAAAAATTGATACAATCTAACATCCAACTTTGTTGGGACTAGATATAAGTATCCATCTTTATTTTAAAAATAGAAGATAAGTGGGAAACTTAATCGAATCCTAGTCTAAAAAGATATCTTGGCACGTAGGAACATATTTGGTGAAGATCCTCATAACTGCCTTTAGTTGCATTGATTTTTCAGATTCTTGAATTGATCGTGCTTGGCTGGAACTTGGGTTGTAGCTAGCATAGTTTTCATTCGGTATGATAAGTTAAAAAGGAGATCAACGGATCATCTCATTTGAAGATGAGTCACAAATAATCAGCCATTCATCACTTTCAAAACAGAAACAATTATCATTGAACCGAGAAATATATATCAACTCCAGTTGCATAATAAAGGTGCACATATCATAAATTATTTATGGATTAATCACTATATTAATCATGCATTTAAAAAAAATAAGCATTAATATTGACCATTCATAATCTAAGTCGTAATACATCATTAAGTTCATAAATGCATACATAAAGGAAAATATTATGAGTTTTAAATCCAAATTATAAAGCATTAAAAAGGTAAAAACTTAATGATTATGAGGTTTTTACTAGGCATCATCAATACACCAAAATATTTTGAGTATGTTTTAACAAGAAAATCCCTTAGAGAACACATGTTGTCACTAGAAATAGTTTGCATGTAGTTACTATTATCTTTATCAATTACTTATTTTTTTCATAAAATATAAATTGCATTTACATTAAATAGTATTGGTTAAAAAAAATGAATTCCATTTAACAAATGGGTGACCTGAGATTAAGAGAAGTAAAGGATATTTTCCAGAAAAGTGTATGACATGGGAGTATAACAGAGTGTTTATCATACGTGATTTTGAGCAATGTATAGAAGTAAGCATTAAATCTTTGCAACATGTGGTATTTCCCTAAGATAATTATTATGTTCAACTTGTCCTACCAACACAGCATTCTAGTGCAACATGCGTAGGAGTGGATTCTTGAGCTTTGAAAAGGGTCTTGGACCTGCTTCCTCTTAAATTGGCTTCTATGGGAATTTTGTCTTGTGTAGCAAGCCTTATCACCATAATAACAAGTTCAACACATTATTTAATAATATAAACAATCTGTCTTTTAGCATATTCAAGAACATACTTACCATTGATTATTCTAGTGACTTCTTTATGTTGTTGTACAACCTCCTCCATCCAAATTTTCATTTATTGTTTCTATTTTTTTATTTGAACTAAACAACTAACAGAATCACCTCACTCAGAAAACATGCTGAAAAGAATCCAATGCAGATTTTGAGATCAGCTTTTTTTTTATTTCCAAAGAATTTTCCCAGATAAGGACGCAGTACAAAGAAAAATAAATCTAACTTTAAAAAAAAATGAAATTACATTAGAAATATCAAAAACTTGATACAATCTAACATCCAACTTTGTTGGGACTAGATATAAGTATCCATCTTTATTTTAAAAATAGAAGATAAGTGGGAAACTTAATCTAATCCTAGTCTAAAAAGATATCTTGGCGCGTAGGAACATATTTGGTGAAAATCCTCATAACTTCCTTTAGTTGCATTGATTTTCAGATTCTTGAATTGATCGTGCTTGGCTGCAACTTGGGTTGTAGTTGGCAGAGTTTTCATTCGGTGTGATAAGTTAAAAAGGAGATCAGCAGATCATCTCATTTGAAGATGAGTCACAAATAATCAGCCATTCATCACTTTCAAAACAGAAACAATTATCATTGAACCGAAAAATATATATCAACTCCAGTTGCATAATAAAGGTGCACATATCATAAATTATTCATGGATTAATCACTATATTAATCATGCATTTAAAAAAAACTAAGCATTAATATTGACCATTCATAATCTAAGTCGTAATACATCATTAAGTTCATAAATGCATACATAAAGGAAAATATTATGAGTTTTAAATCCAGACTATAAAGTATTAAAAAGGTAAAAACTTAATGATTATGAGGTCTTTACTAGGCATCATCAATACACCAAAAGATTTTGAGTTTGTTTTAACAAGATAATCCCTTAGAGAACACATGTTGTCACTAGAAATAGTTTGCATGCAGTTACTATTATCTTTATCAATTACTTATTTTTTTCATAAAATATAAATTGCATTTACATTAAATAGTATTGGTTAAAAAAATGAATTCCATTTAACAAATGGGTGACCTGAGATTAAGAGAAGTAAAGGGTATTTTCCAGAAAACAGTATGACATGGGAGTATAACAGAGTGTTTATCATAAGTGAGTTTGAGCAATGTATAGAAGTAAGCATTAAATCTTTGCAACATGTGGTATTTCCCTAAGATAATTATTATGTTCAACTTGTCCTACCAACACAACATTCTAGTGCAACATGCGTAGGAGTGGATTCTTGAGCTTTGAAAAGGGTCTTGGACCTGCTTCCTCTTAAATTAGCTTCTATGGGAATTTTTGTCTTGTGTAGCAAGCCTTATCACCATAATAACAAGTTTGACACATTATTTAATAATATAAAGAATCTGTCTTTTAGCATATTCAAGAACATACTTACCATTGATTATTCTAGTGACTTCTTTATCTTGTTGTACAACCTCCTCCATCCAAATTTTCATTTATTGTTTCTATTTTTTTTATTTCTTTGGTAGACCATAGATTCAAAAAATAGAAACAATAAATGAACTTGGAGAGTATACTTTCCAAGTAAGGACTATGTACTTTTTTCCTTAATGTATTTTTGTAAGACTTTGAAATGCCCCCAAAATTAGCTATAAAATATTTTTGAAAATTAGTGTTTGGAGGGAATTGTAAAGTGGTGTTGGTTTCGTGAAATTAGAGAATATTGAGGCAGAGTGGTGTTGTTTTTCGCATCTTCTTCTCCTATTTCACCTTGCAAGATGTCCACCTCTTCCTTTTTTAAGTGGAAAATTTTGAAGGGGGCTGCACAGCATTCCAACGAGCTCTTCTCCTCCATTCCCTATCAATAAACATCACAAATTCTAGTGATCATCATCTTCCTCTATTTCTATTTTCCTTTTCAATGTGTGCATCAATGACCAAAAAAGAGGAACTATTTTGAAGATTATATGGGGGATTGGGAGTGGATGCAGAGATTATGATGGTGTAGTGGTAATCGGGGCATCTGAAATATGCAGCAACAAAGAGCACCAGAACAATTATGACATCTTATATTCTACACAGAACTAAGATGTTGGAAGAATCAACATTCTCCTTCTATAAAATCCCATTTGTAGACCCTATAATGTGCTACCTGGAATCTTGTTGGATGTCTTCCAACAGAATAGGTGGTGTCTATTACCTTCTCATCAAATGGGTATAAACACTACCATTCATTCCTCTAGCAAGATAATGTCAACAAATTTTGAATACGAGAATATGATATTGTTTTCTATTTTTATTGATTGTGAAGGCATGGATGAATGCATTGATGAGTATAAGAAAATAAGAATCTAATCTAACAATAGCTACAAAAGGATGAAGAAAATGAGAGGGCAAAAAACTAAGAACCTATCACTACAAAAAATAATAGATCTCTATGAAGAACAATCAAGAATTTCTATGATTTTTAATGCCATACCAAAAGGAAACGTAGAGATATCATACTTGTTGTCTATTTTCACTTCCCTCTAGCAAAATAATTGGATAATCTCATCATAGAATGTATCCAAATCCCTAAAAACGAAGGGAGAAAGGGGCGTTTTCTATGAATTTCATAACTTTTAGGAACTAATCTGATTTACATGCATATATATTTTTATTTTTTGAAGGAAAATATTAAAAGGCTATGAATGCATGTAAAGGTTTCACATCAGTTATCTTGGTAAAAAAAAACACAAAAGAAATGCAAACACTAAACAAACACAAATTTTCTCACTGCATACTAGTGCACCAAACACTACTATTGATTGCATTACATTGCAAAAATCTTTACATTGATCCTCTTTTATAGAGGAGTTAGAAGTTTCCATGGGTTTAAAAAATCACGAGAGGATTTAGGTATAAGAAGCTTCCAGAGAATGGAGTTTAGAGTTCACGGGAAAGTTTTGGAAAAGTGTTTTAGCAATTAATAATCTCACCTATTTAGAACATAGATTGTTTCGGAAAATGCATTTAATACCAGTCTTCAAATGGGAAAAATTATTACTCCAACACTCCCCCTTAATTTCAACCACACGTGTTTTGATCATTTTAATTTTTTTTTTCAAGTCTATAGACTCACTAAATCATTTTCTTACATAATCTAAAAGGATGGGTCTTGGCCTAAATCCTTGTTAGGTACCCATTTACAATCACTTTTTTGATGATGGCCATCAAACATTTTGTTTTTGAATAAATTATGTTTTTCAAATTCCTTGCTTGCACACTGATCCAATTTCTTCCTTTTTGGAACTAATCTCCCTCATGGTACTGGACTTTGCTATTCTTTTTCCAATCAAACTTGGTGTCTTCATGCACCTTCACCTCCATCTAATCTTCAAATCACTTGAATCTTAGATGCACCCTTTTTGAAAACTCATTAACTATAATCTTTCAAATTCCATGATGTCTTTCAAGACAATGATTTCCTTTGAATCAAATTATCTCACTTTTCTCAAATGTTCTTTAAACTATCTTCAAGATCTTCAGATCTTTTATCAAAAATTTTCTTCAAAATATTGATCTTTAAATCTTTAAAAATTCAATCCAAAATTACACTCACTGTTTGCATAATGTGTTACAACACAATGATCACAATTTTTTTGTTTGCTATCTTTGATGACATATGAATTCTTATAATTGAACAATATTTTGATCATACCTGTGATCTTCTTCCAACTTGGTCCATAGGCCTATCCACAATCCATTTTCATCTCACCTATCATTGATTCATTCTTCCAATCTTTGTTCAAACACATTTTCTCACAATGATTCTTTAATCCACATATGCTGCAAGGATGTAAATTCCTACATTTTTCCTTTGTATGACCTATTCTATTACAATGTGAGCATTGCATACACTTCATTTCTTGAATGAATTTGCTTGAGCTTGGAACCCTTGTATCATTCTTTCCTCTACCTGTGACATACCCCAATCCTTCATACTTGGTCCTCATAACTAGTTCCATAGGCTCTTTAATCCCTTGCTCATATTTTCCTAATCCTTTCCCTTTTTTTATCCCATTCTTTTCATTATTTTCAAAGAAACATTATTTTCATTACGAATGTTAAAATTTGTAGATTCAAACACGCTTTTATCTTCATCTTTGCATTCTTCATTATAAACTTTATCTATATTACATAAATCATTTGATTCATCACCTGAACTAATGAAGTCTTATGTATTACACGAAGCATCACAAACTGATGGTTTTTCTTTTAATCATTCATTCTATTTTTTCAATTTTAATATTTCTTCCTTTTGCAAACTATTTTGTTCTTCTAATCTCTTAATATTTTCTTCTAAATTTTGAATTTTCTTCTTAACCTCATCAAGCAATTTTATTTTTTCTTCTAGCTCTTTATTCTTCTTCTCAATTTTCCACGAATCTTTTAAAATTTCATCAAACATCATTATCTTTTCTTCTAACACTTTATTCTCTCTTTCAAGATCATAATTTTTTATCACTTGTTCACTGTTTTTAGTTGAAATCTTATCTAAATATTTTAACAATTTAAAATTTTGTTCCTTAACATCTAACAATTCCTCCTCCAAAACATCTTTCTTTTTTCTTACCTTTTTTCCATCTTTACCCATTAATTTAAACTCACCTTGATGTCACTACAATTATTTACCTTCTTTCAATGATTTCACGTGCCTTTGATTTCTTCAACCAAACTTAGGACAATTTTTTTATCTTGTTGCAACAATAGAGAAAAAAAATTTGAGACCTCTTTGCCTTCTTTCTATACTCTGAATATAACTTGCAATTTAAACAACTAGATTTATCATATCTCCCCCTTAATAAGAACATAAAAAATAAAACACTACTACAATGATTTCCCTTTTCTTTGACACTTACGCATGCCTTCAACCATTCTCTTGAAATATCAATCTTATCCTATCTCTAGATACAAACCAATGATCATACCTTTTTTTTTGTACTCGTTGATGGTTGTGATGGTTGAGATCTGGATCCTTTGAAAAAACTGGCAATTTAAAACTTTGACTTCTCTTCGTCGTCTTTTCCTCTAGTTCAATAGCACACATAATGATAAACTCTTCAAACACAATGCTTAGCAAAACAACACTACAAAACAAGTTTCATTTATTATATTTGTCTCTATATTGAGGAAAACGTAGAGCACATATAAGCAGCCTTCAATCTTGACAATTTATTAATAAAAAACTTCTTTTATGCCTAAAAGCTAAAAGCATTTAACTATAATTCACAATAATCATAATAATAATAAAATGTCCATATTAATTTTTTCAGCTGCTAAGACACTCAAAAACCTTTGATCTTCACTTTATCCTTCTTCACCAAGCTGACACTCAATAATAAATTGGAGACGTTCTTCCTTTGATTGCCTTGAAGTTGAATAACCTTCCCAAGCTCTTTATCCTGCACAACTATATCATTATACTAGAAATCTTTCTTAAAATCCTATGAATCTTATTATAATTATAATGGGTTCTAAGGCCCTAAATAGTAGTCAAACACTTCATGTCGTTATGCTGCTGAACATGGACATGGACATACTCTGAACATGGACATGTACATACTCTATCCCACTCGAATATTCAGCCTCTGATTTCACTCCCACTGACTGCAAACACAATCTAGCAGAAAATTCTTCCAGCAACACTTTCTTCAGCGATGGATCTTCACAAACTATTTAACAACATATTCTCTCACAATCATCTACTCTCCAGGGTCTTCTACCATAGGCTCTGATACCATTATGAAAAAAACACACAGAAGAAATGCAAACACTAAAACAGACAAAAAATTGCTCATTACATACTGGTGCACCAAACACTACTATTGATTGCATTACATTGCAAAAAGCTTTACATCGATCCTATTTTATAGAGGAGTTATAAGTTTCCAGGGGTTTCAAAAATCACGAGAGGATTTAGGTACAAGAAAGCTTCCAGGGAATGGAGTTTAGTGTTCATGAGAAAGTTCTAGAACAATGTTTTAGCAATTAATAATTTCACCTATTTAGAATGCAGATTGTTCTCGAAAATGCATTTAATACTGGTCTTCAGGTGGGAGAAATTATTACTCCAACATATCTAGCAATGAACTGGAGGATTCAACAGTTAACTGGCATGGATAATGAAGAGAAAAAATAGTAGGTTAGGGTTCAGTCAACGTCTCCTCTCTCCGCCTTCCAACACTGTTGTCCAAGGATAATGCATGGATTTGGACAAGCCATGGATGTGTGGGTGCATTCATAGGGCTATATAGACACAACTCTCCCCCCACACCTAGAAAATGACTGAACATGACAAGAACACACCTTCATAGAGAAAGAAGGCAACCAAGGAGTACATAAGCCACAACTAGGGCTGGAAAGCCCTAGCATGCATGTCACAAAAACAACATACCCCCTACCTTTTGTCTGTATTCTTTAGTTCCTACCTATTTTGACTTTCAAAATTCTACCATATTGATTGTAGGTTAAAAGAGACAAATATTAACTGGAGAAGCTAAGTATATTATGTGTTCTCTAATTGCTAATTAATATAAGCTTATACTCTTTATGGTGGTGGTTTCTTTTATCGAAAGGAATTTTTATATTTATCATTGTTCTCAGTTTTGTGGGTGATTTTATGGCTTCCATAGCTCTTTCTTTATGCTCTTATTATTGTTCATTATTGATTTATTCAATCATAATAAATTAAATTATATCATTAAACTTAATGCATTATTGTTACTTCTAATCCATATTCTCAACATCTTCGTGAGTTGGCCTAAGAGAACATGTCTTTTTAGTGACACAATGATGAGCCTACCAAGGTATTCTTAAATATTGTCCATCTTCAAATCCCCTAAAAGATATAAGGAACAAAGATAGATCTAGGAAATGAAAACTAATTTTTTAAAATTCACTAGATCAAGTCTAGATTTTGTTGGTGTTTTATTTTTCCAGCTAGGCTTTGAAACTCTCTAAGAGGTAGCCAACCTCCATATTCAAGAACCACAAAGGCTAGTGGCCAACTGACAAGATTCAGTCAAAGATTGACATCTCGTACACTTCTGGCTCTGCAGGACCAAGGTGGGTAAACCTATACAATGCCCAAAACTTAAATGCAACTATATAATGACATTTATTTTTATAGAAGATAATTCCCAATTCATTTAAACCACAGAGAGCACTGAAAACTTCAAACTTGGCTAAACTCTTAGTAGATCAATACTCACTCAACAATTGAGAGGCATAACACAACATTAAACCTCAACCGAACAACAGGGATTTAAGAATGATTTTTCATTTAATGAAATATTTCTGAGATGCAAAAATTTGAATAATAGATCAGTGCCAATTTTAGGCCATGGAGTCAAACACATAAAATGAATTCATCAACAAATGAATTTCAGCCATTGGATTTAAATTTTTAATGCTTTGCATCAACTGTCAGTGTCTTGCACCAACAATCCCTCTCTTATTATCAATCAAATTCTCCTTATCAAATCCCATCTGCCCACCTGAAATCACAATCACCTGTTCAAAGCATTTTAACCATTTCTTTGAAACAGAACAATGAACAGACAAAACAATCTCATGAAATTTGAGATGATAAACTCAAAGACACTTTGTATTATTGAATTTATATGACTAAATGTATACAAATATGGAGATAATCTGAAGATATTCATGAATGTGCAAACACCTTCATGATTTTATTTGCATAAACTGACTGTATTTACTCATGAAATCAAAAATTACAGCTTACAAACTCAAAACATGACTCAAAATTTACAATTCTCTATCTACCCAGCCCAATACAAAAACTCAGAACCCTTTACAATGAGAGAAAAAGAGCAGATATAGAAAATAGAAGAAACCAAGAGCAGCCCTAAAACTGATCCGTAAATGGCATCTGGAAACTTCATTCACCATTGATCATCAATTTTCAAAGCCTCTCTCATCTCTCTGTAACAAACTTATTTTGCCTCCAAAATTGCCTTTGCTCATCATTGCTTTTGTAACTGAAAATCTGCCCATGTGGAGAATTTCATCATTCACCCAGCTGCTAGAAAATACCTCTTCTCGTGAAAATCCTCTTTTTGTTCCTTACTTTGTTGCTGCACTTAAATATATTCATTTTCAGAAATTAAAGTTTTCCAACTTTAATAATATCAACTGTGCTTTTCATCTTTATCAAAGTAAAATATCCCACTTTATAATGGAACAATTAACTCCCAACTTTCACTTAATTTCAAATATTGTGCTTGAAATATTTCCCCACTTTGCATTTTAATTATTGTGGATGCACTTTATTTTGTTCACCTCCAATAAATAAGATGAACAAAAAGTGAATATTTAATTCACCTCACAATAGTATTTCCCATGCACTTTATTTCCCAGCATTTTACCTTAATGCTTTTTCTTTTAAAAACATATAAAAAGGCTCCTTTAGAGAATTTGCATTTTCTCGGGTGAAATTTTAACCCATATTTCCATATTTGCACCTCACAATTAAAACATTTACCTTTCAAATAATAAATTGCATAGAGTAAAATAATTTACCCATCCACCCTAGAGCTTTTATTTTACTCACCACATTTTTTACACCATCGTGTAAAATAACCATCTTTTTAAATGAGGACCTATTTGATTTCATCGAGAATGTTAATTGATTAATAAACCTTACCTAGGCCCACCAACCACGTGCCTTAATTTTGCGGGCCTCGCAAATTTTTGGCTCATGTCACCCTTTCTCCCATGAGGTTAGCGAGATTTGCCCACATGGCCTCCTCCTTCCTTGGTCGTTGATCACTCTTTGGCTCTTTTGTTTTTTTCACTAATATCTTTGTATTTTAGACGAGCTCCTACAAGTCTCCTGTGAAAATGGCAACATCTCCCAATGAAAATCAAGCTATCCTCCATCTGGTGCATGGCTCTTTAAGTTTCCTTTGCACTTTGATGGTTTTCCATGAGATTACATTATCTGGGATTTTCAATCAGGTAGAATGTGTACCTTGCTCCATGCAATGGTTTTATGCATTTAAACCATATACCATGGAACTCAACTTTACATAGGCCAAATACATTTACTTAAAAGTTTCTGAGGCACTTTCAACAAATTTGCACTATCTTTTGCCAGGTGCGACACCAGCTACTTGAAAGTTTTTGCGCATTTTCCCCACATCCATTTTATGCTCACATGCAACACACATGGCACCTCCTCCATTAATTTGAACAAGTAAAGCAATGCTTCTATTATGTGAGAATACTGTCAAATGATACAATTTAAATATCGTTTTGCAAATCCCACCATTCATTGTTGCAAGTGACAAGCAACATTGTTCAAACTGGAGAATGTCACAGGCTAACATCAAGTCTTCATTCCTTGTGCGATAATAACTGGCCCTCTCACTTAGTTTGATGGTTGTAGTGATGGCATCTCTTTCTTTAATGGACGTTTTGATCCCTTTACGATAGATCGCTTCCTCTTTTAGATCCATCCCAGTCGGAAACTTAAGCAGTATTGACCCATAATTGATTTGCCTCCATTATTATACAGTTGTTCAAATAAATTAGCAAGACAAAATAATTTTGACCGTATCCCATTGTGGCTTTTACGTTGGAATATCACCTATGTTAATACTGCTACGCAACACCAAAACACCTCCACAAACTATTACAGTGGAGCCCTACACCTCATTTGGCACGGGATGCTTCATTTGCATTGTATTTCCCATTGACTGTGATGCGTTGCATTTTTATTAAATGTTTCTAAAGTCTTTCAACAAAGCACTTTGTTATCAAAAAATAGAATTTCCTCAAACAATTTTGGTGCGCCTTACTATATTGATTCACTTTGTTGCAGGAGAGAATCACACCCTTTACCAATATAATGGCTGCCATCAATAGCAATACCATACCCTTGCATTGGTGCCACATTTGTTGCTCGACGATTTGCCATAATCTGATCCAAACTTATTTCATCTTGTAGTTTGTCATCCAAATCCATAGACTCATATCGGTCTTGTGCTTCCATACGTTGGTAGTCTTGCTGCATAAAATTGTCTATGTAGAGGTCTTCTCCCTCTAACACGCTGCACCATATCCATTGGACAAGACTCCCCTATTCAATCCCGTGTTCACCTTTTAGCTAATGAAGCCCTTAACAAAACTATTTTGGTGAGTATAGGATGCACTACAAGTATAGCGTCCCAAGGGCTACATTCAACGAAGATATTTCTTGAAGTCAAACAATTCACTTCTTGCATATCACATTCACCTGATTATTTTTCATATTTTTAATAAGAGGCTTGGGATTGAATCTGACATGTCTCAAATGTTGGTTCCTCAAACTTAAAAATAGCTCTCTTGATACTTGATGAATCTTCAGAAATGAGTGAGGTATGTCGGGTCCCATGTGGGCCTGGCTAAAAAAAAAATCGTTTTAAGACAAATTTTACCCTCAGTTGACTCACCACTGACTTTTCAATGCATTTGGCATGAAGATCTGAAATGGGTTTTCACTAAAACTCATTTTCTGACATGTTTGCAAAATATGCAAAACTAGTCAAGTAAGCTTTGGAATTAGCTTTGAAAACTAGGCAAATGACCTCCAGGAGACATACAAACCTTGCAAGCATGTAGCCATTGGTCCAGAGAATTCAATGAAAAATATGGATAAGAGAAATCAATCATGAAGAAAAAGTTATTAACTGTCAAAGTTGATTACCCGAAGTTTTTGCAACAACAGCCTGTTCAGAGTCAATTGAAACTAACACAATTGTCATTTTGCAAAAATAGCAAATCAACCCCTGACGAGCTGCCACTAGACATAGTAAATCATTTAGGTACCTTGAGAATGTGTACAAAAGGAATTTTCTTTAACCATCACGGATCAAAATATATTGATGCTCAAAGTTGGCCTCTCAGAATGTTTTTTGGAAATGCAGGTGCAAAACAAGAGAAATTGCATTTGGTTTTGTTCTCGTAAAAATAGAAAATCAGCTCATGAGACTCTGAAAACTGATATACGAGCTCATTTAGTTGGGGAGAATGCAGAACAATAATCATTTTCTCTTGACGATCATCAAGCTGCAAAATGCAAGCTCAAACAAGAGACTACTTTGCAAAATTAAACGTTTGCAAAAAGTAGAAAAGTGTCAAAACCCTCCAGCTTCACTTTTTGAAACCCTGACAGAACTCATAATGGGGAGCTTAAAATTGACATGCGTGTTCACATATGTCAATTGAATATGTTTGTAAATGGGTTTTGCACAAAAATTAACAGGCTTCAAAATCGGACCCTCCAAAGTGGGTCACTCAGACTGATTCTTCAGGTGCACTTCAGAAAGTGCAGAGGCAAATAATTTGAAATGGGCATCTCAAATTTGCAAAATTTGAGTGTTAACAGATTCAAGGTATTTTTTCCATTGTAAACTCAACTAAAAAAAAAAATCAATAAGAAAATTGAACTATTTTCTAAATAATTAGATATTAACAAATGATGAATAATTTAATTTGTACAAATATATTTATTTATAAATAATATTATAATAAGATGTATATAAAATATTATGAGACTTTTTTATAATTAAATATGTGAAAGTGTACATGATATGATAAAACATTTATTAAACAACAATTTGGTAAAAAAGAAAAACATATAAACTAATGAATATCTACACTGCACTGACCAAACTTAAATGAAGGAATGATAATTTCCATGTAGTCGTTAAGGATAACCATGATATCAATGATGTGACATATAACTAAAGTTGTTAAATTATGGGTATGATATGTTGATATCATGATGTGACATATGAATTATATTGTTAAGGATAAATTCTATTTGAGACACTTTTGATAACTTGTGGTGTTTGATTAATTAATGATTTGTCAATAGTAACATTATGATTTTATGACTAAAATTGTTAGGGATGTGTGATTTAAGTAATTGTAAGTATGTTTGAGTTTTGATGACCTTGTATTCGATGTGGTGTTGATGGAAACTTGTACATGATTTGGTGTTACTCTTATTTGAAAGGAAATGTTGTTGGTGGGAACTCATATAGCTATGTGATACTAGTGGGTCATGTGGTGTTATACATACTACTAGATAATGAATGATTTGACTCTCATCGAATAGACTAACTCTAGGGTGGGTTCTCTACGACCTTATCAACTTCCATGAGGAAGTTTAGTCATAGGGGAGAGAATGTAAGGCCCCATTCTTTTGTTCTCCAATAATATTAAGATTTAAAGATTAATATTGTTGCTAATATTGATGTTAATGATATCCTACCTAATAAATTCAATCTAATAATACATCACTGGTAAGAATAGAAATAACAATGAGGGAAGTAATGTTATTATTCTATATTAGTATTCATAATACTATTATAAAGAACTAGAGGAGGATTAGTATCACTTGCTTCCATATTAATATCAATATTATTACCCTTTAGTGGTTCTAACATTAAACTACAATAACACTAATAATTTATAATTATACTCCATTTTTGTAGATATTTTCATTTTTACCTTTCCACTACTCATTAATTTATACAATACATTCATAATCTTTATCTATACATCATATACACATGCATAAAAGTAGAAAGTTCAAAAGATCATGATACATAACTTGGTATGTGCAGGATCATGATGGGCCAAAAAGTGGCGATATCTAAGTGATATGATGACCCATGTGGCTGATGACTTTTTTTTTACCCAAAATTGATGAAACGAAAAGGGTTTTTAAAGGATATTCTCAACTTTTCACCAATATAAATTATTCTTTACTTTGAATTTAATAAATTATTATTATTCATTTTCTATTTGAATTATGACTAAATTCTTGATTGATAGGTTGATTGAAAAGCATCTATAACTTTCAAACGGTATCACATTTTTTGAATCTAAAATATGAGTCACATTCTATGCTTTGCATACTATAGGATTAAAAAAAAAAAAACTTGAATTTCATGAATTTTTTACCAAGTTAAGGTGGTTAGACATACGATTTTTTATATTTTTTAAAATTTGTAATAAAAAGATCATAATTAATTATTTACTTGGAAATTTTTTTAAAAAAAATATGCATCACATCTGAACATGAGTCCCCTACTTATATATAAAATCTTATAAAAAAATATTATCATTTTATTGTGGTTAGGGTGGTCAAACAAACACCTACTTCTTATTTTTTCCCTGAAATTTAAGTAATACTGCATTGAAATTTCAAATTTTCACCAAATAGATTTACAAAAAATAAAAATAAACCTAGTATTTTAGAAACTATATTCAATTTGCTATAGATTCTATTCTTACATATATTTTAAATAATATAGATAAATTATTCAATTTTTTATGTCAAGTTGTCTAACTCTGATTTTCTGAATTTTATTACCACTTAAGGGCCTGTTTTTTCCATGATGATCCTACACATACCCAACTGTAAGAATGTGATAAAATCAAGTATAAGTAGTTAAGTAATAGAATAAGGTATTGATAATGAGTAATTATATAGTTGTGAATATATTTGGCAAAGGATGAAGTGTGAAACAAAAAAATATAAATGTGAAGAGAAACATAGTGACCATACCTTTACAATTTCTATCAACTGATGTCATGTCCCATTGGGACTTTGCAAAATAATTCATTATTATTCTGATACAAGGTGAGGCTTCCCATAACCTACAAACCCAACCGCCATTATCAGATCAATAATCTCATATAGTTTTGTACATTTACTTTCTTAATTAAATTGAGGAGTTCGAGGGGGAGTTCAATTTTTTGCACAAGCAATGATCATTCTCCATGAGACCACACTTTGGGGAGGCGATATGTAAAATAGTTCAGGTTCCCTGTCTAAGCTTTCGTGTTTTGCATACCTATATCCTAGGTAGAGAGGACACAAATAAAGGTTGCAAAGTTTGGAATTACACCTATCGAGTGCATTTTCTTGAAAGTTTCTAAAGCCTTCTCAACAAACTCATTTTGTACATACCCTGCAATGATGGTGTAGTGTAGTAAAATGCATCCCCTTGCATTTTCAAACTTTTTTGGGCCCACCTTGGTTTATTTATCCTTCTTTATGGCTTAATTGGTCTTATTTTGTGTCCACAAGCCCTATGAATGGCATTTTTTTCTAGCTGATCCTAACATTCTCGAATGCATAAATGATAATCCAATGATTTTGATCTGTGTCCCTAATTTCTAGTTGAGACTAAAATGCCACCTAGGGCGTCTTTGTCCCCTTGAGGTCTCAAGACCTTGATTTTAAGGCATCTTAATTGGGCCATTTTTTGGTGTTTGTGCCCCAAGTTTCATGACTTGGGACTAAGACGCCACCTAAGTCTCTTAGTCCTCCTTGAGTCATTTTCATGATTTAAATTCAATTTTTGGCAGGATGTAGCCTCCTTTATTTAATGAATTCATATGTCGGCTTGGTGTGCTAATTTTGAGTATTAAGCATAGATAAGTATAAATACAAGGTTCATTCATTCATTTTTCATCCTCACAACTTGAGTATTCATTCCTAAGGAAAATTAATGAGATCAAGTGCATTCAAGAGAAATTCATCAAGCATTTGGAGCCATGATCAAGATTCAAGCATCATATCAAAGAGCTTCTTGCATCATGTGTGTTGTTGTCCTAACATTTAAGATGTAGGGTTTTGCTTCAAGCAAGCATTTCAAGATCCATATCCATTGCATCCATTTCACACAAGTTTGCAGACTTTACAAGGGTTTGGTGAGTTGTAGCATTGCATGTTGTTCATTCATCATTTCCCTTCATTACTTCATTTCATTTCAAGGTTTAATTACCAATAAGGAGTTTGACCAAGGTAAAACATCATTCATTAACAATCAACAAGTTCTCCCCTTCTTGCATATTTGTGTTTTCAAATCTAGGTTAAAGTCTTGAAGATCATTCAGAGTGCAAAGTTGTAAAAGTTACAAAGTTGCATTGCAAAGTTGTCATCTTCACGAAAACTCACTTACAGGTCAAATCCAGAAATTTTAGAACCTAAGATCTGAGAAGAAGGAAGTGTAGACCTGGGAGCTCAGGACCACATTCATACTTTTTAGAAATTCAGATCAAGAATAGCATGCCACATTGGGCATCTTAGTCCTTCCAGGCATATCTATCGGAGATTCTTTTAGATCCGGTTCTGACATCCAAGGATTTTGTATTTGCCTCAAAAATCAACAGTGAGACTAATATGCCATGTTGGGCGTCCTAGTCCTCCATAGCATATTTTGAAAACTTATTTACATTTATATAATCCTCATGACATCTCCAAGCTTCCTAGCTACATACAACCTATCATGTTGTTGCATATTTTCATTATTTGCATCTCTCATTTAGCTTGCATAACTAGGTTTTGTAGGTTGAATGTTCATTTTTTTTTTCCAAGAATTTTCTTGGTGTTGAACCCTTTAAAGTCTAAAAGAACCCCTTTCCTAGGTCTTTCGCATTATTAATTGACTCACCTTGCAAGGTTTTTAGTCAACCTAATTAGGATTCCTAGGATAATATTGAATGGCCTAAATAAAATAGGTAATTTCCCCAAGAAACACTTATTTTATTTTTGGCTCATTTTGGTGAACCCGACTTCTTTGAACATTATTTTTTTGATTTGGAGTCCATAGAATTCCTAGATCTAGATTACATTCATTGCATCTTGTATTAGTGAAAGGGCATCTAGTGTTTCTTGCATCTTGCATTAGTGAAATTACATCTCGGGTTTCCTATTTCCGCATTAGTGAAAATGCATATAGGTTGCATTTTTATTTCCTGCATCATTTCATTTCATTGAAAAACTGAAAAGTACATTGTTCATCCTATTAATTGCATTTAGAAACATTCTTATTGCATTAAAAATTGAAAAATTGAATTCCAATCTTGCATTCAATTGCTTGTTAGTAGTTGCTTTTATTTACATCCATTTGCACAATTTTTTGTTTCCAAACATCAGCTCCCTAGGTAGGAAACCTAAGAAATTTGTTATCAAACCAAAATTTACTATTTTTCTAGGGAAAACCTTTGTTAGGACTAAAACGCCCTTCCTGGAATCTTAGTCCCTCTCAGGGTTTTTTCTCCAGAATCCTGTCTTTGTTGTTTGCTATCTGTTTCACTCCCTGGAGCTTCATAATCTCACTAGGAGGACCAAGACACACTTAGTGGAATCTTAGTCCCTCTTGACTTTGAGTCTCTAGTTTTCAGGGTCTGAAATTTCATTTTTATGTTTCTATGGGTTGCCTTCAGTTTTCTGTTTCAGTTTGCAAAATAGTTGTTATCTCAATTTCTTTTATTTCCTGGCATTCATTTCTTCAATCTTGCATCATAGATATATGATTTGGAAAGTTGTGTATGTCCCTAAAATATTTGATAGATGTGTCAAGTTGTGCATTTGGTAATGATCCTAATGAAGTTGAACACACTCATGCTCAATCAACTCCTAATGCATGTCCTCCTCGTGATGTTGAAATCATTGAAGAAGATGATGTTAGCATGAATATGTTCCTCAATGATTGCCTTAACAACCTTAAAGATAATGAATCCTTTTAGCCATCCATGAAACAACCAAATCCCCCTACAATACCACCTCTTGAGATTTTTGGTTACTTACATCCATAAACTAAAGAAAAATTTGACCCTAAGTTCCCTACAATAGGTGAACCTAGTTCTTCTAAACAAACACTAAATTTTTTTTTGATAATAAAGTAAAGAACACTCCAATCAATCTCGAAGAAACATATGGAAAAGGATTCACAATCTTGAGTAAACAAGGATGTGATACAAAAATAAAACATGAAATTCATTAACTCTTAGAGAAAGTTCTAGCTGTTGAAAACAAAAAAGGCTTAGGATATCAAGGTCCTCCTCAGAATTCAAAAATACCTAGAGAATATGGTACAGTGATCTTTGATTCACTGCCTGATATGAATTTATTCTTCCTATAGAACAACTAATGACTCATAACAATGACAAGGATGATAGGATCTATTTAGGTCCTCCTGCTCCTCATTCAACTACATGAATTGGAGAATCTAACAACAAAAAAGTGTGAACCCCAATCCTAGACTTGCACAAACATGAGAAATAAACACATAATTAGATCAAATGCAAGTGAGAATCAAGATTCCCCGTGAAATTCATCTACAATGCTCAAAATATAAAGAAAATGAAGAACAAGACAAGAAACGTAATCAAATCTTATTTAAGCATGCAAATCCTCAATCCCATGGGGGAATTGGTGCCAATTATGTGCAGAAATTGGCCCTTTCCCAACTCCTATGATGCAATGTTGATGAGTGATGTACTTTGATTAAGATTCAATTGAGCTCCATGATGAAAAACTTGCATAACCTAGCTAATATTCTTGATAAAATGGATGAGAAATGGATATGCTTGAGGATGGAATTGATTATAATAAGTTTACTCAAATTGTGGATGATCAATTCAATAGAGGAGGCCTCTATTTATAGATTTGAAGCATGGAAGATTGAAGGATTTGGGTGAATGTGGGACAAAAGACCAACCAATGAGAAGAGGCCACTTGTCCACATGTTATTGGAGGAGGAATGAGCATATTTTGGTGAATGTGCGCATAAATGCTATTAGATTCAAATTTGAAATTTGAAAGTTGGCAAGTTGGAGGGAGAGAAGAATGGATTTAATGTCACTCGACTCAAGGAAAAGGACATGTAAGAGGCCTTTAATGCCTTGTTGGATGTACTCATCCCTTTTGGAAGGATTTTCAAATTTGAGGAATATTCCCTGTTGATGCCAAGTTGAGGAAAAATAGATGAATTAATAAATCAATTAAATTGATTTATTGGTGCAAGTTGCAAATTCTAGAGGATTAGAGTGATTAGGATTAAATTTAATCATGATTTGATCAATTTAAGTAGAAGTTAGATGATTTGACAATTTTGATTTAAATAAATCAAAGTTGAGAGGAATAATGATTCTAGGTTTAATTAAATAAAGATTTATTTAATCAAAGGGAGATGATGTTAAAGATTAAATCAAATAAAGGTTAATTTATTTAATTTAAGGAGATGACCTTAGAGATTAATTAAATAAAGTCAATTATTTAATTAATAGAGAGACTATAGGATTGATTAAACAAAATGATTTATTTAATTAATGGAAGAGAATGACTTAATTAGATAAAATTGATTTGATTAAGAGAAGAAATGTGATGAATTTAATCAAATAAGGATTATTCAATTAAATTAATTAGTAAAGGGGATGATTTAGGAAGAAATGATGTTAGTAAGATCAGGATCAAGTGTGTAGGATGAATCTATATATTTTTCGTGTCTACATTTTGCCCATCTTTGAAGCATTGCACTTGTTGTGTTGGTTCAAAGAAAAAGTTGATGTGATCAAAAACTCAAAAAAAATCAATTTTTCAGATGCCCCACTACTGCCCCAACGAGAAGGATTACGTTGGTATACTGCCCCCTCGAGAGATCAAGCAAAAAAAATTGATTTTCCTATCGAGATCGCGATAAAATGTGAAAGGAGTGGTTTTATTGATCAGAGGATGAAAGATAATTCTTTAGAAAGATCATATATTTGACATAGACAATTTTGATGATGTATGGACAGTCATCGGCCATGGGTAGCCTCGTGTATATTTTGATACAACACACCAATTTGTGATATAAATGTTAGTAAAGATAGAAGAATAAGAAGAAAAGAAGGAGAAGGGGATCCAACAAGCCTACTTTATTAGAGATGATGATATTTCTTACCAGGAGTTGGGATTTTAAAAGGGTCAATTACTTTATGTTTGATAATACACGTAGGTACGATGCATCAAGGTGTTAGGAACTAGGATGACATTGTACCTAGTGTGATGCACTTTGACTCGACAATCAGATAGGAGTTTTCCTGTTCACACTTGACATACGAAACCTTATTCAGGATGTAGTTCAGATATTCTAAACATCTCAGGCCAAAACATAGAAAAGAAAGCCTTCCTATGTGGTCAACAAGACATTTAAAACACCTTCCCTACAAACTAAACAAAGCACGCATGATGAAGTTATTTTACAAGAATATCCAACAAGTATAGTAGATAAAAAGATAATGATCATTGCCCCATTCCTTTCTCTCTAAATCCTTTTGTTTTGATATCATCGAAAGGTCATTGAAATGAGCGCAATAAGATAAGTCTAAAAGACCAAGATAAAGTAAAAAAATAAGTTAATGTTCTTCGTACTGCTAGCCAAGACTAAACTACGATGATTCCTAACGTTGATGTCCATTGTAGGAAGGATGCATCCTAGGAAATGTTGTGATCAAGTGATGATGAGATTGATTGGATGATAAGCTATTGATACTCTGAGTTGATCAACTTGCTTGCTTACAAACCTAGACTTGAGACTTTGACGATTACGTGTTTTCACTTTAAAACCTGCTAGACTTGCTTCTAATTGACTTACCGAAGGATGAAGGTGATGATTGATTTATTATGAGTGATTATTTTGGGTGAGAGCAAGATGAGATGGGTGCACCATTTTGGTATTTTTCAAATATTTGGATGTTTTTGGTGCTTTTTAAATGTTTTGAGGTTGTTTTGATTTTGGGTTCTTGAGATTTTTACAAATGTTTGATTTTCAATTTTATTTTTTTTGGGGGTTTTCAAGATTTATGAATGTTTTTGGATTTTGAGTCTCGGGAGCTGATCAAAGATGGCCTTGCCTATGTTTAAGCTCAAAGACGACGTAGTTCAGATAGCATTTTTTTTTACTTTTTTTTACTTTTTGACCCATTTTGGATTTTGATATGATTTGGATGTTTTTTGAATTTTGAAATGATTTTGACGATTTGGATATGGATATGTGATGATATCAATGCTTTGTTTTGGGATTTTTTCTAAAAACCAAGCTAGGTTTGATCAATCAGATTGATGGATTGATGATGATAACATTGTTGGGGATACACAACAATGCAAGGATAGTGTTAAGCAACATGAGGATTTCAAGATTGATGATGATAACATTGTTGAGGATACACAACAATGCAAGGATAGTGTTAAGCAACACGAGGATCTGGAAGGATATCTTGAGATGATGATGAATTGATTGGATTTGATTGATCAAGATTTTGAAGCTTGATTCAGAACGAAAGTGTGTTAAAGATTTGGTGTCACGCGAAAGTACACATTAGATGCAATTGATATTGATTGTTTTGATCGATTTTTAATGAAAGATAAAGCTTGATAAGGAACATCTTCTTGTCAAAATATGCCATGGGCTAGTGATTTCGATTTTCTGCTCATAAATGATTTGACCAATTTGATTTCACGTTTACCAATGTTTGGATTGCCACATAAGTTGGAGGATATATATCAAGATTTATTCCCAAAGAAAGATGTAAATATTTTTCCCCAGTGTCTAGTAATGTATGGAATGTCATGGGTGGATGCTTGGATAGATGGATGGATGGATGGATATGTTAAGCACGCAAAGGATGCCTTGAGGATTATTTTGTGATAAGATAAGGTGTTCAAACAAAGGATGCTCCTTTGGATAATGCTTCAAGGCTCAGATAACATTAGGTAGGATAGGATCGATGAAAATGACCCATGTCAAGATCTTTACCATAAGCAAGTGTAAAGTGTGTACCAAAATTTGTCAAGATCAAGATAATTTGGGAGATGGATGGAGATGGATTGAAATGGATTGGATAAATGGTTTGTGGATGAATGGATTTATTATGGATAAGATGGATGGAATGTTGTCTTTATTATGGATGTGATAAAATGCTTTCACTCAAAGTGGCACACGTAGATACTCGATTATACACATGACACCTATTTTCCAGGTTTTCATCATGGTACTTGCCCAAAGTGCCACCATAGTGGTTTTCGCTAGAGGATGATTTTTCTCTTTACTGTTTTCAATCCTTTTTCTGATTTTTTTTTTTTTTATATTTTTCTGTGAAAGATTTTAAGCTCATGCTGAACCACTTGGTGGTGTCAATGTAGATGCTTTTGTCATAATGTTCCATCAATATCCTTCTTGAAGAAGTTTCTTTGCTAAGATATGTGCACTTGAATGCAACTTTTGAGATTCCTGAGCTACTTTGTGGATACCGGAGTTAACTTTGTCTTTGTGCACACATTGTGATAGCATACCTTCTGAATCCTTATGATAAAGGGTCATTTCCAACACATGGTCAATGTGAGAATTGGATATCATACATGGAGGTATGGATGGTGGAGTGTGTTTAGGAATAAAAGATGGATTGGTTGATAGTTTGGAACCTTTGACTCTCCAAACTTGGGAAGATGAGCAATGATGGATGGATATGGAAGTCTGCATGGAATTAGGACCAACTACTTGATATACTTTCTATGTTGCTTGAGAAGCCTACTTTTACCTTTGTGGACATCTTTGATGGATACTTTCCCCTTTTTTTATTTTTCCCCATAGTTTCTTTGACTAATGGAGTTTGATAGGGATAACCATTCTTTGTGTTCTTTGGTATCCACTTGTATTTGATTTGTCCTTCTTGCTTGACTGCTTTATTTGTTTTGATAATGTGCTTTGTGCTTTGCTTCAAATATTTCTTTTGATGTTGGTCCCAATTTGTGGATGAGGTGATGGGTGGATGGAGATTCATGACGTGGTTGGTTGTAGTATTGGCATTGGTTTCATCATAAGTATTCTTCATGCTCCCTATGTTGATGTTTGATTGAGACCAAGTTTCCCCCAGTATGGTGAAAGTAGTACCTTCATGCTTTGATTCTTCCCATTTCAAGAGTTCTTGTTTAGCAAGAATTCTCTAATAGATGACTACTGCAAATGATGTTATTTCAATTTGTTGCTCTGTTGACTCTGGAATATCATGTTTTTTCTGACCTATTTCTTTGAGTGGATAATGTTGGATATCTATATACATGATGTCCTCCATATGAATTTTGGATAAATCTGATCCTGATGTTGATAACTCAGTTTGACTGTAGGAATCAATAACCTACTCCTTTTGTGTAATAATGCTAGGAGTAAATGAATCATGCTCCGAATGAAGATCATCTGCGTGTCTATCCAAAGAAAGCATCTCATGGGTAGATGGAGGAGTATGTGCTATATGGATATGATCATTATTTTTGACATCTTGTGTAGATAGGAGAGTGTCCATTACCTCATTTTAGTATCTTGGAGATACAAATTCTTGATCTTGAATTATTTTAGAATCGCTTTCAACATGCTTTGGATCAAGTTATTGGCATGGGTCAGTTTCAAAGGATGGATTACTTACAAAGGGTTCTTGGGCATCATCCTTAGGCATGGGAAGTGGCTTAATATCCTCTTGATCTTTGAGTGGACTTGGATCAAATGTTGAGTTGAGGATTTCTTCAATATCTACAACCATGAGGTTGAAGGATGTCAATATGTCTTGGAAAGGACCATTTCTAGGCTCTAGTGAAAGATGTTGATCATTCTTTTGGGGTAAATCTTGAGATATGTCCTCTAACTCATTAGGTGATGTAGAGAAACTTTCAACATGATCATTGGTGGAAGGGTCACCAATTATAGGATCAAAATAATGTTAACACTCCTTTGAATAGATCATTGTTGGATATTGTTGAGGGGTATTTATCATGATCAAAGAGTGACTCTTGATGTACATTAATTTCATCATTGGATGAGGTGGAAACATCTTCAAGGTGCTTGTTGATGGATAGATCTTGATCATTATTTTCAACAACTGTGGGAATATTGTCAATGTTTTCAACCATAAGATCAAATGATGTTAATGTTTCTTCAATTAGATCATTGTTGGGTATCGTTGGTCGGTTTTGATCATGCTTGAAAAGTGACTCTTGATATATGTTGATTTGATCATCAGAGGAGATGGAAACATCTTCAAGGTTCCCATTGATGGGTAGTTGTGATTGATCTTCGTGATGGGGTGATTGGGTTTGTTGATGTTGTTGATATCCAACCTCTTGATATTGGAGATATTGATCTTGATATGGTTGTGGAGACAACTCAATGCTTTGATTACATGGTTCAACCAATGGAAGAGTGTATTGGTTCTGGGGTGGAGATGTCTCTTGGTGATATGAATCAATGATTTTTTGAGTGTAGCAATTTTGTTTCGCAATATTTGACGTTGACATTATCGATATTGTTCACTTGGTTGTTGACCAAGCATAATTGGCATGTTTAGATTTGGAATTATTGGGTTGTTGTGATTGGGAGACACATTGCTTGGATTTAGGTAACTTTGATTTTTCATGGGGTTACCTTGACTTGGATCAATACATGGAGTTGTCAATATACTTCTAGGATTTTGAACAACATTGGTTTGATTTGCAAATGTATCTATCCAAAAATTCACCAAGAGTGGCTTTGATACATTCATGTTTGATAAGTTTTCACTTGGTATATTCACATTTGGTATGTATGGATTGGATGGGGTAATGTTGTTTGGGAGACTCATGCCTTGATTGTTTGGTTGATAGATTTGTAATTTTTGGCTTTGATTTAAATCTACCATAGGAAAAGGTGTTCCAAAATTTAGGTTGGGAAAAATCACTTTGTTATCATTGAGGTTTGGAGGAGATAATGATGCCATGTATGGATTGCATAAATCTGAGTTTCGATAATCGATTGACATTGTGAGACTTGGATAGTTTGGTTGACTTGGATTACTCATGCTGTATGAATCAAATTTATATTCCATGTTTTATTTTGTTTTGACCTTGTTGATCTCTAAGGGATTTAGGACCAATGGTGGGATGAAAGATGAAAGGGTGAGTGACATAGGTGTTGGAACTTTTGAGAACTTTGGATCAATGTTAGACTTTGGGATTTTTTGGATATTTTGATTTGGATAATGGACTTGTTAACTCTAGGAGGTTGTGTTGTCCTAGAGTGAACTCGTACACAAGAGGATAATTCTACTAAAGGTGTAAAGAAGGATTCATCAAGACACCCTAGTCAAACAAGATAATGAACGCCTAGACCTGAAGATGTTGGATTTTATCAAGAGGTAAACTTGTTCACAAAGATTGATAATTTGATCAAATATGTGGGGAATGATTCATCCACACATATCTAACCAAACAAGATGATTTTGATTTTCCAAAAGCTTAACATGAGTGATTTTTCCAAGGTTCCAAAATTTTTTTGTGAAATGGAGATGACAAATGTTTGGATGGATAAAGTGTTTGATTTTGATCCTAAATGGACCTAAGAGGACTTTGTTTACAAGACCAAGGTAGTGAATAACATTCTTTTCCCTAAGAGAATTTCAAACCAAAAGACCAATGTTTGAATGGAAAACCATATGACCCAAAAGAGGCCAAGCACATGTGTGGTTCAATTGTCTGTTATCTTGCTTAGATTCGGTTGATTTTATGACAAAAAATTTCTTGATTATGTTTCAAAATGAATGTCGATGTCTCAATTCCTTTTCATCCCACAATGTATATTAAATGGAAATCAAGGATTCAAGTGCATAGTTTCCTAGGTTGACCTTAGAGAGAGAAAATTTTGATTAATTACAAATACTTAGAAGCCTCTAAGGATACGAATCCCAAGGGAAAGAAATAGCATGTGAATTTGTTCAAGGGGATTTTCTTCTCCTAAAGGGTTTGAAATTTGACGATCATGTTGAATGTTTGTTTTTCCAATGTTTAGGATCTAAGCAACGTGTTTTTGATTCCAAGAATATGCACAACCCTAGGATGAAAAAAAATATTTATTAGGTTCCCACTTGGATAAATCCAGCTGTGCATATTCAGTGTGGATGATTAGATGTTTGACCACACATGCTCCCCCTTATAGTGCACTCACTTCTCGGGTCATCCAAGCATTAGTACCCATGAATCTCCCATGGCATAATTTTAATCTCTACAACATAACCACATGTTACGTGGGGTGGCTTCAAAAGACATGAAATTTTGCACCAACAAATAGAAAAGGATTTTTGGTCTTTCTACAAAAGGTTTTTGATGTAGGAATTTCATTCGTGGGGGACCATCCATGCAGTGAGAGACCATTATTTCCCTTCTCGTTAGAATAATCCTTGTGATTCTAGAACTTTCCTTGAGAATCCACACTTATATACCAGCTGGAAGTCACTTGGTGTCTAGCATGTTACCAGTTGGGTCATTCCCTTGGGGTGAGTAATTTTTCCCACCAAGGCAAACCCTCTAAGATAAAAAAAAGTGAGCAGGAATATTCGTAGTTCAATCAATCTTTGTTGAGAAACAAAGAGAGAACACTCGCAATATGCTCCACTCACACTCGCATGATTTGTTCAATTTTTAATCCCAAATGAAATATGAAGGCAATCACTTACACAACTTAAGATCATCAAAAAGGACTTTTGATTCTCAAGATCGCTATAAAGCATGAGAGAAGTGCAGACATATTTTTGGTGATATTATTTTGGGTAAGTGATTACAAAATAAAGATACACATGTTCATTTTAAATCCTCAAGGCAATGATTTGATTCTTTTTAGAGCACCAAAAGGAAAGATGAAACTTTTTTTTTTCAATTGTTAAGCTCAAACCAAATATAGTAAGTTGTTCTAAAGTTTTTTTTAACCCTTTGTTGCGAAATTGAAAGCTTTTGTAGTGTTCTTTTTAGAGCCCAAAAGAAATTTAGTGTGTCCTAAAAGCATGAAGCTAATCAAATCCTTAGAAAGGGATTATAAGTTCTCCCAAAGTGTTTAAAAACACTTAATATAATGAGACAGTGATAGCATAGAGAATTCTTGGTGTTTGTTTCCCTTCCCTCACTTTCCATCAAGCTACCCTTTTTTTTTGGTAGTTTTCAACAATTGTCAAATTTTGCCATTTTTGGTAATTTTGCATGCATAACTTTGAGAGTCCTATTTTTTCCAAAAAACTTCTTAAAAGTAAGATAGGATGAATTTCCAACTAACATCCTAAATTTGAAACATGAGTTTCGAGTTATTAACAAAAATGACTTTAAAAAAACTAGGAAAAAAACACTAAATTGCAATTTTGAGGGCCAAGATGAAAGTTTCAAGCCCCAAAAAAGTGTCAAAATGGCCACCAACTGACTCAAGGTCAACTGCCAATCCACATGCCACATCATAACGAAACCAATTATAAAATTTCAGCCCAAACAGACACCCGCGTCAAAAGTTATGACCTCTAGAAGTCCTTGCATCACAAAAATTGGTTAATACTATAAAAACATAGGCCAAAAACTACTTAGAAAGCAAGATAACCAAAATGAAAAAAAAGCACATGTAAAAATAACCAAAAATCTGCCTTTTACCCAAATCTAGTGGCACAATTTGTGGGTGCGATGTAGTTTGGAAAGGTCAACGATGCAATATAGGGTCATTGATGACTTAGAGCGGTGCTCTACAGTAAAATAGAGATGGTGATTGTGGCTCTTTTTGACTATCTACAATGTTAGGATTTTGGAAAGTCTGCAACACACTTTGAAATTTGAATTTTGTTGGTGGGAAGACACTAGCGACGAAGCTTGGAGTTTGGAGCGATGCAATATAGCACTGCTACACTGATAGCGGTGTAGTTTGGTGCTACTTGATAGTCAGCGACTGAGATTTCTAGAACCTGTAAAAAAAAAAAAAAAAGCACAAAATTTTCTAAAAAAACGTGATAGAAGTTCAAATCTGCCCTCCTTCTAGCGCCAAAATGTGAACCCCAATCCTAGATCTGCATAAATATGAGAAACAAACACATAATCAGATCAAATGCAAGTGACAATCAAGATTCCCCATGAAATTCATCTACAATGCTCAAAATATAAAGAAAATGAAGAACAAGACAACAAAAGTAATCAAATCCTATTTAAGCATTCAAATCCTCAATCCCATGGGGGAATTGGTGTCAATTATGTGTAGAAATTGGCCCTTTCCCAACTCCTATGATGCAATGTTTATGAGTGATGTACTTTGATTAAGATTCAATTGAGCTCCATGATGAAAAACCTACATAACCTAGCTAAGATTCCTAATAAAATGGATGAAAAATGGATATGCTTGAGGATGAAATTGAGTATAATAGGTTTACTCAAATTGTGGATGATCAATTCAATAGAGGAGGCCTCTATTTATAGATTTGAAGCATGGAATATTGAAGGATTTGGGTGAATGTGGGACAAAAGACCAACCAATGAGAAGAGGCCACTTATACACATGTGATTGGAGGAGGAATGAGCACATTTTGGTGAATGTGCCCATAAATGCTATTAGATTCAAATTTGAAATTTGAAAGTTGGAAAGTTGGAGGGAGAGAAGAATGGAGTTAATGTCACTTGGATCAAGGCAAAGGACATGTAAGAGGCCTTTAATGCCTTGTTGGATGTACTCATCCCTTTTGGAGGGATTTTCAAATTTGAGGAATATTCCCTTTTGATGCCAAGTTAAGGGAAAATAAATGAATTAATAAATCAATTAAATTGATTTATTGGTGCAAGTTGCAAACTCTAGAGGATTGGAATGATTGGGATTAGATTTAATCATGATTTGATCAATTTAAGTAGAAGTTAGATGATTTGACAATTTTGATTTAAATAAATCAAAGTTGAGAGGAATAATGATTTTAGATTTAATTAAATAAAGATTTATTTAATCAAAGGGAGATGATGTTAAAGATTAAATCAAATAAAGGTTAATTTATTTAATTTAAGGAGATGACCTTAGAGATTAATTAAATAAAGTCAATTATTTAATTAACAGAGAGACTATAGGATTAATTAAACAAAATGATTTATTTAATTAATGGAAGAGAATGAGTTAATCAGATAAAATTGATTTGATTAAGAGAGGAAATATGATGAATTTAAGAAAATAAGGATTATTCAATTAAATTAATTAGTAAAGGGGGTGATTTAGGAAGAAATGATGTTAGTAAGATCAGGATCAGGTGTGTAGGATCAATCTGTATATTTTTCATGTCTACATAAAACACCTTACATGTTCTCACACACCCAAAACATAAATCAAACGACAACTGAAACATCCCATAGACACAGGTCAACTTAAACTCCCACCTCACACTCAAAGCAAATTCCCTAAAGATAATGCAAAGTATTGTACATATCATAGGATTCTTGGGCACCTTCCTAATGAGTGTCAAACTGTAATAAGAATCCTTCAACAACTTGATATAATATAAATAATCCCTTAAATGGGACCCCTGGTCATGTAATAGTTGTAGAATCTTGGCATTCTCAAGTTATTACATGACCCTTCTCATCACCTACCTCGGCCCATTCTTGTCTTGCACTCAATGGGGGAAAGAAGTAGATGGCCTTGCACTAGTAATTCATTTGTTGTTGTCCCTTCGGTTGACTTGCCTATTCCCTACTAGTATTTTCTCTTTCTTTTTTGTGTGTGTAGACACGTAAAATATACATTAACCTAATCTTGATCTTACTAACACCATTTCATCCTGAATCATCTCCTTTGCTAATCATTTAATCAAATAATTTGTATTTGATTAAACTAATCACTCTTCATCTCTTAATTAAATAAATCAACTTTGTCTAATTAAGTCTTCATCTCCTGTTAATTAAATAAATCAATTTTATTTAATTAATTCAGTAATCCCTCTTTTAATTAAATAAATCATTTTATTTAATTAATCCCTATATTCATCTCCTTAAATTAAATAAATCTTTATTTAATCTAACATCGCCCCCTTTAATTAAATAAATCAATTTTTCTTTAAATAAATCAAAAAATCATTTTCCCCCTCTTTTTGATTTATTTAAATCTTGAAATCCAAGTCAAAATGGTCCCCCTCTTAATTAATCAAATCTTGATTCATTCTAATCCTAATCACTCCAATCCTCTAGATCTTGCAACTTTTACAATAAATTAATTTATTTGATTTATTAATTCATCAATTTCCATTCAAAAGGGCATCTATTGTGGAATATTCTTTCAATTCAAAAATCCCTCCAAAAAGGATGGGTACTTCCAACAAGGCATTTAATGCCTCTTACATGTCCTTGGCCTTGAGCCAAGTGACATTAACTCCATTTCCCCTCCCTCTAAACATGTCACATTCAAATTTCAAATTTGAATCCAATAGCATTTATCATGCACATTGACCAAAATGTGCTCATTCCTCCTCCAATCACATGTGGACAAGTGGTCTTCTCTCATTGGTTGGTCTTTTGTCCCACATTCACCCAAATCCTTCAATATTCCATTATTCAAATCTATAAATAGAGGCATCCTCTATTGCAATATCATCCACAATTTGAGTAAACTTATTATACTCAATCTCATCCTCAAGCATATCCATTTTCATCTATTTTTATCAAGTTCTTAGCTAGGTTATGCAGGAATTCAACCATAGTGATAAAATCATCAAAGCTTACAAAGGAGTTGGGAAAGGGACAATTTCTACACACAATTGGCACCAACTCCCCCATGGGATTGAGTGTTTTCATTTCTTGGATAAAATTTAACTTAGTTTCTTGTTTTTTTCTTCATTTTTCTTTCTATTTGAACATTGTAGATGGATTTCATGGGGAATCCCTATTCTCAGTTGCATATTGATCTAATAATGTGTTTGTTTTCCATGTTTGTGCAGGTGTAGGATTGGGGTTCACGGTGTGATTGCATGTCATATTGTGATCCCCTATGATGTTCTATTTGATGCTTCTCTCTTTGTGCATTCATCTATTTGTACCTTCATTCTTCTATATGTCATAAGCTCTTCGCCTTTTATTTGTATTTTCATTTTTTTCTTGTGTTTTACTTTTGGGGATGATGCAAGGTATCGAGACACTCTATGTATCTTCCATGTTGACCCAAAAGGCTTTTTCTTTTCTTTTTCTCTCTTTGTGTCATTCTTCCAGTTCTATGTGTATTTGGGGAATGATGATAGTTCTAAGCACTCTAATATCACTGTAGTAAAGACAAATACTGACCCCAAATCCGTAGATCCTTTATGTGTTTCTAGGGGGGCAACGCTCTTTTTCATTTTCATCTTCTGGCTACTTTAAAGTAATTTCTCACAGTATGGTGTTAGAAATTTATTTAAACTGGGGGGTATGTGCAGGATCATGATGGGCCAAAAAATGGTGATATGTAAGTGATATGATGGCCCGTGTGGTTGATGAATTTTTCTTTACCCAAAATTGATGAAATGAAAAATGTTTTTCAAGGAGATTCTCAGCTTTCCACCAATATAAATTATTCTTTACTTTGAATTTAATAAATAATTATTATTCATTTTCTATTTGAATTATGACTAATGTCCTGATTGATAGGTTGATTGAAATTTTTTTATAGCTTTCAAACGGTATCACATTTTTTGAATCCAAAACATGTGTCACATCCTATGATTTGCATACTAGAGGATTAAAATAAAAGAATTGAATTTCATGAATTTTTAACCAAGTTAAGGTGGTCAAACATACGAGTTTTTATAAATTTTAAAAGTTGTAATAAAAAATTCATAATTAATTATTTACTTGGAAAAAAATTACAAAAAATATGCTTCACATTGAGACATGAGTCCTCTACTTATATCTAAAATATTATAATAAAATATTATCATTTTATTGTGGTTAGGGTGGTCAGACAGACACCTACTTCTTATTTTTTCCCTGAAATTGAAGTACTACTCCATTGAAATTTCAAATTTTCACAATATAGATTTTTCCTTTTTTTAAATAAACCTAGTAGTTTAGAAACTACATTCAATTTTATATAGATTATATTCTTACATATTTTTGAAATAATATAGATAACTTATTCAAATTTTTATGTCAAGTTGCCTAACTCTGATTTTCTGAATTTTTATCGCCAGTTTAGGGCCTCTTTTTTCCATGATGGTCCTGCACATACCCTTAGGGTATGTACATTTGCATTATTTTAGAATTATTTAATTTTCATCTATTTTTCATCTTCCTTGATGTGATTTTCTTACTTCATACAATGCATTTTCCTCTTTGTGGTGACATTGAGAGTAATGTCCTTCAAGAGTGTGATCCATCTTAGCATATTACATTCCTCTTAGTGGTGATGTGACACACTGCATTCCCTAGGTTGTGAATATTTTTGATTGGTCATCTCTTGGAGACATTAAAAATGATGTCCCCTAAGATTAATACTTTGCATGAACTAGGCAAAATCCCTTCGAACATCTCTCTTTCTTGTTGCATTTTCCTATTGTCCTTATTAAAGTCATGGAGATATGGCTTTGATATGGACTTCTTGGGGCTCACCTAGTGAACAACTAGATTCACTAGCCCTTGTGAGCATGCATTTTTGTACCTTATTAAAGTCATGGAGGTATGGATTTGATGTGGCCCCCCCTAGGGCTCACTTAGTGAACAACTAGCTTCACTAGCCCTTGTGAGCATGCATTTTTGTACCTTATTAAAGTCATGGAGGTATGGCTTTGATATGGTACCCTAGGGCTCACCTAGTGGAAACCTAGCTCCCACTAGCCCTTTTGAGTGTGTGATTTTGTTTTCATAATGGACAACGTGTTCCACTTGTAAACTTCTTCAAGCCTAGACCCAATCCACCATGTTAGACGACCAGTTGAAGCTTGCTCTATTGTAGTCTTTTCTTATCCTTTTACCTTTTTCTTGTCTTTGATGGTGTATGTTTGCGATCTGATTTGGTAGACATGGAAAATGTACAATTCGATCCAACACACTTGATCCTGATTACTAACGACATTTCTTCTTGAATCACACTCTCAGCTTATCATCACCTTTTGTCTCTTAATTAGATAAATCATTATTTATTTAATTAGGTCTTTCTCCTTTGTTGATTAAATTAATAAATTTAATTTAATTAACCCTAAAATACCTTTTTAATTAAATAAAATTCATCTTATTTGATTAAATCCCTAAAGTCTTCTCATTAAATTGAATAAATTAAACTTTATTTGATTTAATCTAACATTATCCCCTCTGGTTAAATGAATCAAAAATATTTATTTAATTAATCTTTCTTCTCAATTCTTAATTTAAATCAACTCATAAATATGAATTAAATTTGTCACATCACCTAATCTCTCATTAAATTGATCAAATCTTGATTAATTTAATCTCAATCACTAAAATCCTCTAGAGAATGCAACTTGCACAATAAATCAATTACTTTGATTTATTTAATTGCCTATTTTCTCTCAACAATGAATAAGGAAGGAATATTCCCTCAAGTTTGAATTCAAAAATCCAAGTGGATGGGTACTTCCAACAAGGCATTCACTCCTCTTACACATCCTTGTGCATTGAGCCAACTGACATTAACTCCATTTCCTTCTCCCTCCAACATGTCACATTCAAATTTCAAATTTGAATCCAATGGCATTTATCATGCACATTGACCAAAATTTGCTCATTCCTCCTCTAATCACATGTGGACAAGTGGGTTTCTCTCATTGGTTGGTCTTTTGTCCCACATTTCTCAAATCTTGCTCATTCTTCCAATTTAGAAATCTTTAAATGAGAGATTCTTCCTCTCATTCAAAAATCCACAATTTGAGTAAACTTACTATACTCAACTTCATCTTCATCCACAATTTGAATGCAAATTTACTCTCCTCACATTGAGAGCTAATTTTATCCATTGCCACCACCATAGCTAGGTTATTGCAGGTTTTCTCAAGAACTCATCTTGTTCTTCATCAACAAAGTGGATCAATCTCCATCAAATCATCAAAGCTTACAAAGGTGTTGGGAAAGGGCCAATTTCAACACATCAATTGGCACCAATTCCCCCATGGGATCAAGAGTTTGCATGCTTAATTAGGATTGCTTTAGATTTTCATGTTTTGTTCTTGTTTTTTCCTATTTTGAGCATAGTAAATGGATTTCATGGGGAATCCTTGTTTTATCTTTCATATCAACTAACTAATGTGTTTGTTTGTCATGTCTATGCAGGTATAGGATTGAGGTTCACAACTTCATATATCATTTTAAAACATGTTCCTTTGTGCCTATGTTGGTCTGCCATAGGATCTTGATCCTAGGAGCTTGATCATCCCTCTTGATCATTGCCATCCTATCTTACTAGCATCCGCACATTTGAACTCCTCTTGATTGCATGGTTGGCTACTTAAGTGTGATTTTGAAGCAAGTCCATCCTCTCACTAAAGTGGGGGCTAAATTTAGTGTAGTAAAATGAATCCCCTTTCATTTTCAGACTTGTTTGGGCCCGCCTTGCTTTATTTATCCTTCTTTATGGCTTAATTTCTCCTATTTTGTGTCCAAAAGCCCTATGAAAGACATATTTTTTTGGGATAATCTTGACATTATCCAATGCATAAATGATAATCCAATGATTTTTATCTATGTGTCCCTCATTTTTGGTTGAGACTAAACTTCCACCTAGGGTGTCTTTGTCCCCCCAAGGTCCTTGGACCCTTATTTGAATGCTTGGAGAATATGTAGAAGGCTAGATGAAAGATGAAAAGACCAATAAATTTTTTTGTAAAAGCTTATGATTAGGTTTCAACACATAAACATAGAGTTCTAATATTTTCCTACTATATAAAATTATAAATAACATAAATATAAAGAAATGCAAATTGAAAAATTTTTGAACACTTACAATGGTGTCAATAGTTTGGATGTATCCTTTGATTGTGTAATTATAAAAATTTTAGAGATATTATGAAATGGTCTATAGATACTCATAATAATTGTAGAATATTTCTCATATTATTTTACAGGGATAAGAAGGTAAACCCACAAAACCAGTTTACAATTCTAGTGAGGAAGGAAAATTGAAAAAAGCACCCCCATGGAAAAAAAAATTGGTTTTGGGGGGTTGAAATGAACATTGGTTCAAGCAAACCCAAAGGTAGCTTGCTACAACCCCCCTTCGAGCGAACCCATTAAATGTTGGGTCCCACCATTCCCAAGAAAAAACCAAAAGGAAAGCTTTGTGGAAAGGGTGTTCACTTGAACCCCCCTTTAACACCAAAAGTATCTATAATTTTTCCCCTCAAAGCTCAAGTTGAGGATGAAAAAGGAGGATTCTTCACAGACCCAACTAGATGATGGTAGTCCTTGGAACAAGCTATCTAATGAATATAATTTTAATATGTTTTGGTTTTATTATGTATTTGTTTTTTAGTTTGATTAAACATAGGTTTTTCATCAAAAATCAAGCTACCTGTTCTACATAAGTGGAAAAATAGAAGATTATCAAAAAAAAATTGAAAAATATGAGTGCACTAGATATTGATGTCCTTGATCCAACAAAAAAATTTAATTAAATTTTGATACATACAAAAAAAGTTATGTTGTATACAGTTTGTCTATGTCTGAATTGTAATTCGTTTGAATTCAAAACTTGATTAAGGAAAAAATATTCAATGAAATGATATAAAATAAATTCAATTCACTATATATCCAAGTTACAAATCTAAATCGAAAATATTAGAATTTTATTGTTCATGGAAAATATTCTATGTTGTATATGGTGAGCATCACTCCTTAAAAATGGTGTTTATTGGAAAAAAAACTAGTTTTCAAAGGAGATGGAAAAAAATTCAATCTAATTCAAAAAAATTTGAAAAAAATATATTTAGAATCTATAGACAAAATGTCACAAATCACTAGTTTGCATCATCTTCAAATTCCTCACTGTTTAGTTGCTATAGGTACCCAAAAGTGAAGATTTAGTAAGAAAAAATAAGTTCAGTGTCTAGTTTGGCCAAAAATTGTAAACCAGTATTATGGGATCACCCTAGGCATAATAAATGAAGAATTCCCACACAATTATCTTGAATAGTAGTGTATTTTGAATATTAGTATATCATATTTAATTCTTTGCAAGTGTACAGGCAGGTGCATGGAAATGGGTAGCCATTTCGTGGACAACTTACTTTTTCATCCCGAAATAGCAAAAATGCGAATGCGTTATAGTAAAACGCGCTTGCATTATTGCTTGGTAATGACTGAGCCTAGGCTCGGTCATTACCGAGCCTAACGTGGGTGTTTTAAAACATGAGCGCGTTATAACGCGCTCACGTTATGGTTTAAAATTTCAAAAATTGCACGCATTTGGAGTTCAAAAATGTGCATTTTTTGAAATAAAATAAACATTTAAGTATATACATCTTTTAGGGAAAGTATATACATGAAATAAACATTTAAGTATAAGTTGACATTTATATATGGACATTTACTTTCTTATACTTTAAGTTATATTTCATGTATATACTTTCAAAAATTTTGAGAGTCGTTTCAAATCTCTAGGAGTTATAATGCAAATTCTAGTTTTCGGAAGATCTTTAAAATTTCAGACTTAGTCAAATTTCAGTAATCAACATGTCAAATTTCAGTAATCAGGAGGTCATATTTTAGTAGTCAACAAGCTCTATCATTTATCTCTCTCACTCTCTCCTTCTCTCTACTCTTTATCTCTCCACTCCCTCTCTCTCTCCCTTCCTCCCTCTCTCCCCTCTCTCTCTTCTAGTTTTTGGAAGATCTCACAAATTTCAAACTTAGTCAAATTTCAATAATCAGGAGGTCAAATTTTAGTAATCAAAAAATTGTATTATTTCTCTCTCTATCTCACTCATTTTTATCCGTTACACTCTAGACCTCTCTCTCACTATCTCTATCCCTTTTCCTGACTCTCTCTCTCCCTTGATCAAAATAAATCTCTCTCTCTCTCTATCTCTCTCTCCTTTTCCCTCTAATTATCTCTACCTCACTTATCTCTCCCTCTCTCCCACCTTCCCTCTCTACTTGTCTCTATCTCCCTCCCCCCCTCTCTCTCTCTACCTACCTACCTTTCCCTCCATCACGCCCTACCCCTCTCTCTATTTCTCTCTAGCAAACCTCTCTCTCACCTCCCTCTCTCTCCCTCCATACTTCTCTCTCCCTCTCTTCTTCCCTATCTACTCTTTATCTCCCATCTCTCTTTACCTACCTCTACATCCATCAAACCTTACCACTCTCTCTACACCTCTCCCTCCCTCCCTCATTCCCTCTCTACTTCTCTCTATCTCACCTCTCTCTCTACCTCTCCTTCCATCTCTACTTATCTTTATCTCCTCTCTCCCTCTCTCTACCTACCTCTCCTTCAAACACTCTTTATTTCTCTCTATCTCACCTCTCTCTCCCTCACTACATCTCTCTCCCTCTCTCCCTCCCTCTCTACATATATATATCCCCTCTCCCTCTCTACCTAGCTCTCCATCCATCACAACCTACCACTCTCTCTCCATTACTCTCTATCTAACCTCCCACTCTCTCCATCCATACCTCTCCCTCTCCTTCCCTCTCTACTCTCTACCTCCCTAATCCTTCTCTACCTAATTCTCCATCCATCACTCCCTAACATTCTCTCTACACCTCTCTATATTTATTCTCTCCCTCCCTCCCTCATTCCCTCTCTACTCTCTCTCTACCTCTCCTTCCCTCTCTAATTATCTTTATCTCCCCTATCCCTCTCTCTCTCTCACTAGATGTATCCCTCCCTACCTTTTCCCCTATCTACTCTCTATCTCTCCTCTCCCTCCCTCTACCTCTCTCTCTCACTTTGTCTCACTCCTCCCTTACCCTCTTTCTCTCTCACTCTCTCCTCTTTATCTCACCATTCTCTCTTTCCCTCTTTGTAACTCTCCACTTCTCTATATGTCACCATTCTCTCTCTACATATCTTTATCTCACCTATCCCTCTTTACCTCTCCCTTCCTCCCCTCTCTCACCCACCCTCCCTCCTTCCCTTTATCTCTATCTCTCTCTACTTCTCTCTATCTCACCTATCCCTCTCTAGCTGCATATCCCTCCATCACTCCCTACCACACTCTCTCTATTGCTCTCTATCTCACCTCTCTCTCACCTCCCTCTCTCCCCCTCCATACCTCTCCCTCTACTTCCCTCTCTACTCTCTATCTCCCTAATACCTCTCTACCTACCTCTCCATCCATCACTCCCCACCACTCTCTCTATACCTCTCTATATCGATTCTCTCCCTCCCTTATTCTCTCTCTACTTCTCTCTACCTCTATGTCTTTCTCTAATTATCTTTATCTCCCCTAGCCCTCTCTCTCTCGCTAGATATCTCTCTCCCTACCTTTTCCCCTATCTACTCTCTATCTCTCATCTCCCTCCCTCTACCTCTCTTTCTCACTCTCTCTCACTCCTCGCTCACCCTCTTTCTCTCTCACTCTCTCCTCTCTATCTCACCATTCTCTCTTTCCCTCTCTATAACTCTCTCCTTCTCTATATGTCACCATTCTCTCTCTACTTATCTTTATCTCACATATCCCTCTTTACCTCTCCCTTCCTCCCCTCTCTTGCCCACCCTCCCTCCTTCCCTCTATCTCTATCTCTCTCTACTTCTCTCTATCTCACCTATCCCTCTCTACCTGCATATCCCTCTATCACTCCCTACCAAACTCTCTTTATTTCTCTCTATCTCACCTGTCTCTCACCTCCCTCTCTCTCTCCCTCCATAACTCTCCCTCCATCTATACTTCCTTATCTACTCTTTATCTCTCATGTATCTCTACCTCTCCTTCCCTCTCTACTTATCTTTATCTCCTCTTTCCCTCCAAAACTCTCTCTCTCTCCCCAATCCCTCCCACCCCCTATGAGGGTTGAGAGTGTAAGGTTTAGTGTTTAAGGTATAAGGTTGAGGTTATAGGGTTTAGGATATTAGGTATAAAGTTGAGGTTATATGGTATAGGGATAATGGATGAGGGTTTAGGGTTGAGGGTATAAGGTTAAGTGTATAGAGTATATGGATTATGGTTTAGGATATTGGGTATATAGTTGAGGGTATTGGGTTGAGGATATTAGGTTTAGGGTTGATGGTTTAGGTTTTAGGATTTATGTACAAGTTTAAGAGTTGAGGGTTGAGGTATAAGGTTCAGGGTTCAGGGTATGAGGTTAAGTGTATAGGGTATAGGGATTAGGGTTTAGGTTGTAGGGTTAAGGGTATAAGGTATAGGGTTAATACTTGAGATTTTAGGGTTTTTTGTTTAAGTATAGGGTTGAGGGATAATGTTTATGGTTTAGGGTATAAGGTTGAGGATGTAGGGTAAAGATATGAGGCTTGAGGGTTGAGGGATAGTGTTCAAGGTTGAGGGTATAGGGCTAAGTGTATAGGGTATAGGGATTAGGGTTTAGAATAATGGGTATAGGGTTGAGGATATTGGGTTTCAGATTAAGGTTTAGGGTTTAGGGTTTAGTGTACAAGGTTGAATTTAGGGTTTAGGGTTTAAGTATAGGGTTGGGGGATGATGTTCAAGGCTTAGGTTATAAGGTTGAGTGTATAGGGTATACGGATGAGGGTTGAGGTATAGTGTTCAAGGTTGGGGGTGTAGGGTTAACTGTATAGAGTATAGGGATGAGGGATTAAAATATTCGGTATAGGGTTGAGGTTATTGGGTTTAGGGTATTGGGTTTAAGGTTTAGGGTACAAGGTTTAATGTAGGATTTAGTGTTTAATTATAGGGTTCAGGGTTCAAGGATAATGTTTAGGGTTTAGGGTATAGGGTATAGGGATGAGGATTGAGAGTGTAGGGTTTATGGTTTAAGTTTTTAAGGTATAGAGTTGAAGGTATAAGGTTAAGTTTATAGGGTATAGGGATTAGGGTTTATTATATTAGGTTTAGAATTGATGGCATTGGGTTGAAGGTTTAAGGTTAAGTTTATAGGGTATAGGGATTAGAGTTTAGGGGAGAGAGAGAGAGACCTAAAAGAGGGTGAAATTGGCAACCTAACTTGCCCTGTTTACATCACCGAGAGACCCCATTTCTTGGACCCATTTTTTCAAACAGGCCACTACATTTCCAATTTCACTAAATTGGCAAGCTAG
>CM021109.1:90892540-91124096 GCA_007115665.2 Sequoiadendron giganteum
CACATTCAAAAATGATGAGGCTCTCTCAGAATTCATGGGACTAAGGGATACAGTACCATACAAAGATTACAAGGTTGGGTTCGACATCACACTGAAAACACAAGCTTATTATGGGGAGACGATTGAGTCCTTCAGTAGCAAAAACAAAAAAATGAGAATAAGCTCAGGGTCATTGAGTGAAAACCACATAGTGGCACTCTCTAATCATATAATAATAAAACTAAAGGATGCGTCCAACAGTGAAAACCTCTCTAAGGAACTGGAGGATGAAGGATTCAATCTCCCCTCTATTGCACTTCATCAAGAGAAATTGACAGTCTTAGCAGAACAGTGCAATCCTATCAATCTGGGAATAGAAGCAACGCCACATATCACCTTTTATGCTGAATCACTTCTGACAGAAGAACAAGAATTTTTGACTACATTTCTAAGAGAAAGAAAGGTGAACTTTACATGGACCTATACCGACATGTTGGGTCTCGATTCGGAAGTCATGGTTCATCATTTAGCTATCTACCCAGGGGCAAAGCCAATGAGACAAAAATTGAGAAAGATGCACCCTCAGATAGCCTTGCTAGTCAAGGTAGAATTACAGAAACTCGTAGATGTCAGCTTCATATGCCCAATTGATTATCTAGAATGGGTGTCCAATCTTGTGCCAGTTTCAAAACCAAATGGGGGCATCCGTATCTGTACTGAATTTAGAGACCCCAACAAAGCGTGTCCCAAGGATGATTTTTTGCTACCTAACATTGATATGATAGTGGACATGACGGACAAACATGAGATGCTATCACTGATGGATGGATTCTCACGGTATAACCAGATTATGATCGCAAAGGAAGACCAACATAAGAAAATGTTTACATGTCCATGGGGCACCTACTGCTGGAACATGATGCCATTTGGGCTAAATAATGTGGGAGCAACATATCAAAGGGCCATGACACTAATTTTTCATGACATGATTCAAAAAATTGTGGAAGATTATGTGGATGATATATTGGCCAAGTCAAGGAAAAGATAAGATCATATAGCAGCTCTAAGTGCCATCTTTGATAGATTGGAGAAATACAAGGTTAGACTTAACCCCAAGAAGTACATTTTTGGCGTGCAGTCAGGAAAACTCTTGGGGTATATAGTATCCATGAGAGGAATAAAAGTGTATCCCTCCAAGGTCAAGGAAATTCTCAACATGGAAGCACCCAGGACCCTAAAACAACTCAGAGGCCTACAGGGAAGGCTCTAATCCATCCAAAGATTCATACCACAATTGGCGGATAAACAGATCCCATATTCACATATACTCCACAAGGGAGTAGCATACAAGTGGGATGACAAGTGTGATTAGGCATTTATTAAAATCATAGAATATCTACTCATGCCACCAGTGTTAATGCCACCTACTCTAGGAAAACCACTAATCCTATACATTTTAGCAACCATGGCAAATCTTGGTGCTTTACTAGCTCAACATGATGAAAATGGAAGAGAGAGAGTGATATACTACATCAACAAGAGAATGGTAGGGCATGAGCTCAATTACACACCAATAGAAAAAGCTTGCCTGGTAGTTGTGTTTGCAACCCAAAAATTTAGACACTACATGCTGGATCATCAAATCAAGTTGATTGCAAAGATAGATCCACTAAAATACCTACTCTCTAAGGCCACTCTGACAGGACGAACAACCAAGTGGGTGATGATATTGACAAAACATGATATTGAATATGTAGAGCGCAAGGCTATCAAGGGGCAAGCGATTTCAGACCAACTGGCAAAGGCTCCAATTTATTCAGAGAATCCACTCATATTAGAGTTTCCAGATGAATCCATCTTTAATCTCAACATAGACGATCACTGGAAACTCTACTTCAACGACTCATACACATAACATGGATCAAGAGCCGATGTTTTCTTTATCACCCCACAAGGGGATTGTATTCCTAGATCCTACAAATTGGAATTCCCCTGCACTAAAAACATTGTAGAGTACAAGGCTTTAACCATAGGTCTCAAGATTGCAGCACAGTGGAGGATCATGGAACTAAAGGTTTATGGAGATTCACAACTTATTATCAACCAAGTCAATGGTGAATACCAAACTAAGGATGATAAGCTGACACCATACAAGAAGTTAGTAGAGAGCCTCAAAGAATCGTTCATTGATATCACCTTTGAGCAGATACCAAGGGCTAACAACAGAGCAGCTGACACCATGGCAACAATTGGATCCTTACTAGATATCCCTCACAATGTCTCAAAACATGAATTCTTGGTAGAGAAGCTTCTCATACCCACATTCAAGGTACCAGAGTCAGAATATGTGTGCGAACTCATTGGTCCCGGTGATCCCTGGTATCACGACATCTATACTTACCTGAGAATAGGAGTCCTCCCAGCTGACATAACCCCAAACCTTAAACAAGCCTTTATCAAAAGGTCCTTACGTTTTTTCATCCTAGGAGAAACCCTCTATTGTAGGAGCATCGATGAAACCCTATTACATTGCTTAAATCCTGAGGAAGCCCTGACTGCTCTGACTGAGGTTCATAATGGGACTTACGGTTCACACTCAAGTGGTATGAACTTGGCCAAGAAGTTGTTGAGAACTGAGTACTACTAGCCAACAATGGAAAGAAAGGTACACGACTTTGTCAGAAAGTGTTTATAGTGCCAGCAACATGGAGACCTTATTCGTGCACCAGCTCAAGAGCTTCACCCTATTGTTACACGTTACCCCTTTTCCCAATGGGGGCTCGATCTCATTGGAAAAATCACACCCACCTCATCCAATGACCACAAATTCATCATCACCACTATAGAGTATTTTACAAAGTGGGTTGAAGCGATTCCCATGACATACATAACCGAAAAAAATATATCCAAGTTCATCCTTAATTATCTCATTTGTCGATACGGTGTCCCTCAATCCATTATCTCTGATAACGGGACACCTTTCAAGAATCAGGATGTCCATGATCTATGCCATAAATTCAAAATCCAACATCACTTTTCTACTCTGTACTATCCCCATGGCAATGGCCAAGCAGAAGCCACTAATAAAACTATCTTGAAAATACTTAAGAAAATAGTCAATGACTTTGGTCATGACTGGCATCTGCAGCTAAACCTTGCCTTATGGGCCTACCACACTAGCATCCACATGCCAACAAGTGCCACCCCATTCTCCCTGGTCTACTGATCAGAAGCCATCCTCCCAATCGAGATTGAGCTCCCATCATTAAGGATATCACTGCAGAACCTCATTAGAGATGAGGAATATCAAGTTTCAAGGTTAAATGAGCTAGAGTTATTAGATGAAAAGCCCATGGATTCCCTCAACCATCTATAGGTCTATCAAAACTGACTAAAACATAGCTACAATAAGAAGATCAAGAGACACACCTTCCAAGTCAGTGAACTTGTGCTGAAAGAGAACCAGAAGAATGTGCCAAATCTAGAAAGAAAAGGAAAAATTGAGCCCAACTGGTTGGGACCTTTCATCATCACAACAAGCTATAAATCAGGGGCATATCAGTTGTCAACATTAGAGGGTGAGCCTCTACAAGGGCTCATGAACATCTGTCATCTCAAAAAGTTCTATGCCTAAAATCTTGCAAGGTATAGAACCAAGAAATACAAAAAAATCAGAAAATATCCTAAAAAAAGGGCCACCTTGATGAAAACCTGGTGAATAGGCGTCTTGGTGACAACAAAAAATACAAAAATACAAAAATCCAAAAATTAGAAAAAGGACTGAAAACAGTAAAGAAAAAAATTGTCCTCTAGTGAAAACCACTTCGGTGGCGCTTTGGGCAAGTACCTTGGTGAAAACCTGGCAAACAGGTGCCAAGTGTAAATAAAGCACTCTCCATCCACTAGGATCTTCACGGCCTTTTCCACACACTCACTTATCCATTATATTCCATCTATCCTTCCACCATCCATTCGCATCTGTACCATAGCTTGATTTTGTGCTTGTATCATGTTCCACCATAGTACTACTTGGCATATTCCTAAGGTTAGTTTGTCCTGCCTTCATCAAAGTAGTCTATCACATTACGTTGAGGGCATATTCCTATACCTGGATTTAATCAGATTCATGTATATTCTTGTGATCTTCCTTAACATCAAAAAATCCAAAAACATTCAGAAAATCCTTCAAAATCCAAAAACATCCAAATCATGTCGAAAATCCAAAAAATCAAAAAATAGAGTCATCGACCGAACTACGTCATCTCTGAGCTTGAACGTAGGCAAGGTTGATCTTTTATCATCCCATGAGACACCCTAGGTCAGTCCTTTAGGTGTCTATCACAATTTGGCAATCCATTTTCCCATCTATCTCATCATTGAGTCAAGTCTGTCATTAGTCGAACTACGTGGTCTCTGCGTATATAACGTAGGCAAAGCTAATCTATGGATCAACTCTTGAGACCCCTAGGATAGGTCTTTAAGTTAGCCTCTTCATCATAAATCTTGAAAATACCAATTTTTTTTATAAAATATCGCAAAGATACCAAAAAATTCAAAAATCTAAAAATCAAAGCAGCCTCAAAACATTTGAAAAAACCCAAAATGGTGCACCTATCTCATCTCGATTTCACCCGCGATTATCTCATTCCTAATAAATAAATCATCACCTATATCCTTTGGTGAAGCAATCAGAAGCAAGTCTAGCAGATTCAAAATTGAGCACCCTAATTGTCAAAGTCTTAAGTCTAGGTCAGTAAGCAAGCAAGTTAATCAACTCGGAGTATCAATAGCTTATCACCCAATCAGTCTTACCAAAACCTTGATCACAACATGTCCTAGGATGTATCCTTCCCACGATGTACATAAGCATCAGGTATCTCATAGTAGTTTAGCCTTGTCTAGTGGTATGAAGAACATTAGCTTGTTTGTTTACTTTTTCCTTTCTTTGTATTTTTTAATTGCGCTCATTTCAAGGACCTCTCGATGATGCTTAAACAAAACAGGTTTAGAGAGAAAGGAATAAGGCAATGATTATTATCTTTTTTTATCTACTGTGCTTGTGGGATACTCTTGTAAAATAACTTAGTCATGTGTACTTTGTTAGGTTTGTAGGAAGGGTGTTTTAGCTATCTTGTTGACCACATAGGAAGGCTTGATTTCCTATGTTTTGGCCTGAGATGTTTAGAATATTTGAACTACATCTTGAATAAGGTTCCATATGCTAAGTGTGAATAGGCACACTCCTATCTAATTGTCAAGTCAAATTCCATCACACTAGGTACAACGCCATCCTGGTTCTTTATACCTTGATGCATCGTACCTACGTGCGTTATCAAACATAAAGTAATTGGCCCTTTGAAAATCCTGACTCCTGGTAAGAAAATCATCATCATCTCAATAACTTGTTGGATATCTTTTCTTCTATCTTCTTTCCATACTAACATGGTACCATGAAATTTAATCAGAACATTGCTAATGCATTCACCTTACATCCATAAAATCATTAGCATAATTACATATCATATCATATAGATCATACCACATCATATCATCTCGCATTATCATCATCTTAAGTCATGAGGAATAATATAGATTTGTGATTATAAGTATCTTAAGAAATCATTGCATTACATTCATACATTACACGAATCATTATGAACATAATAGAAATCATTAGAATCTATTATCATTACATAATCATTTGCATATAATTTAAATCATTAGCATGCATTTCATCCATACAATTGTCATCAAAATTCATAGAAAAGTACAAAAAGAAATGCATCCATAATTGTGATGTAGAAGCATAAACCATATTGCATAAAATAAGAAACATTTCATAACATCTCATAGGAAATTAAAATGCATCCACACATCATACATCGTAGAAAATATCATAAATTGAACCATCTCATAAATATCATCAAAAGTGTACGATTGTCATGGTAGAAAATCGGATCAAGTGTACATCAAAATACATGATACAATAGGGGCAATAATTAGAGCCCATGAATCAAAAATGGAAAATTGCCTGTGATCAAATGGCTAGCCCCACTGGCTATGCCCCTCACCCTCTAGCCTATCACCGTGATTCTCTAGTGGCCTCATCCTTGTCTGTTGGGAGAAGTCTGGCACCCGGCCTGCTGTTGGCATTGCCTATCTAGAATGTTGTCGATAGTACTCGGACTCTCTCACCACCTTCTGGTATGCTCTCAAAGATACTGATCAGCCCTAGGTGGATGAGGCTACACTCTCCAACTGTCACCTCTGACCAACCTCCTGATCCCTCTCGGATCAAGCCTGGTCCCTCTCAGCAGTGACTGTCAAAACCTGCTGCTGAGCCTGATCTCTCTTTGTAGTCAATATCTAGACTTGACCCTATAACTGCTGGATCAATCCATCTATGTGATTTGGCTGCCCTAGTGGCTGCCGCTGAGGAACTGCTCTATCCCTTTCTCTGGGCTGATCATCCTGTATCCCTACTAGTGGTGGTGCCTGGTCTCTTTGTGGTGTCTGATGTGGAGGAGGGCCACCTCCTCCCTTGTCCCCATCACCATCTCTATTACCATTGCCTCTACCTCCGTGTCCTCTGCCCCTGTCGACTGACTTGCCTTTGGGCCTCCACCATGGGAGTGCCACACCTAGAACTGTCAATCGCAATGGAGGCCTAAACCAAGCCCTGTATGCTTGGGTCACTCTTGCATCTACTGGCCCTTGATCATATGGCCATGACTTGGCCACTAGCTGTTTGAATGAGGACACTGCCTCAACTATCAAGATGGGCCAGCCTTGGGCTATCTCTCTCATGCTATAAGTGAATATTTCCATGTACTGATCATTCGGCCTATCTTGGACCTCACCAAACTGTCAGGCCACCCTATCTGGAAGGTAGTGCTCTATCATGGTATGTTCTCAACCCTGCATCCATCTGTCCTGTCGAGCAAAGAAAAACTACTCTGTATCATCATACCATGGGCCTATGCCCATCCAAGGCCTCCAAATGAACTCTCTCATCTCATCAAGGGCCCATCGCCAATGGGTGATGCCACCTGTGCCAATATGAGTAAAGTGGATATTTGCCCCACCATACTGCCAAATGACAGGGTCATCAATATCAAGAATAATCGGTGTGACATTTGGGCAGAGCACTGGAATCCGCTCCCATGCCCAAATATGTAGAAAAGTAACTCCGACCCCGAGAGCTCGACTGTCCAGGTATGAAAACTCATGTAGATCCCTGTAAAGGGAAGCCAACATCATTGGCCCCCAAGAAAAGTACTCCCTGTGGACAACCATCCGCTCCCATGCTAGTCCCCAGCCTGAACTGAAGTATCGGCCCCATCGATTTGGTGCCACAAGACCTGAAATAATAGCTGCAATGATCAACCTATAGGTAGGCACTAAACCCTGGTATCTCTCCAAGTCAATCTATCCATCAGAGAAATGGATCTCATCAACACCCATCACATCATAACAAGCATCCCTACCAGCATCTGGATCATAAATCACTTTGGCTCCATGGATAAGCAATCAAAGGATGTGCCAGACATCCTCGAGTGTGATGGTGGGCTCACCAGTAGGAAGATGGAATGATGAGGTCTCACTATGCCACTGCTCGGCCAAAGCGATCATCATCCCCAAGTGGGTCCGAACAGGAGGAACATAAGTAATGAACCAAAGGCCGAGCATACCAAGTTTCTCCTCGATGAATATGTACATACCCTATAATCTCCTAAGCACTGACCATCTATGATGCCTCGAATGAAGTATGTCAAGGTCCTTCTACACAAGAGAAACCATCGCGTTAGGTCTCGTAAAGAAATCTGTCTCCCGAGTCAGTTTGTTGCATTTGAAACAAAAAATGTAGCACTGTTTGCAAATGCGGCTCAGTTTGAAAAGTTCCAAACTGCGCCACCGCGACAGAGTTTGCCAATTTCTAAACTCCAAAGTGCACCGCGCGGTCCAATTTAAGTATGCAATTGACTTTGTGCCAAAACCCTAGTTTCAAACTGCACTGCACGATCAAATTTTCATATGCAACTAAGTTTGACAAAGAAACCCTAATCTCCTAACTGGCCCGTGGCAGCACTATTCTCATATGCAGCACAATTTGAAGCCATGCGGTGCCGATTGAGCATTTGTAGTGGTGCTATATAGTGCCGCTTGACCTAAGGTTGACCTAAACCCTATTTAATGCACATAAATCAAAAAATTAAAAGTTGGGATAGGGGTACATACCACAGGTCCTACGTCGACTGGCCACTGGCGCACTCATACCCTCTCTGACACGTGCCTAGGAGGTTGTCATTGCGCCATCTTGACCAGAACTTAGAGTTCAAGGTGTAGAAAATTCTAAAGGCTAAGTGTGCAAATAATTGAAAATCACTGCTCAAGGTCTATTTAAGCCTGAAAATTAGGGTTTTTTGACCTAATTTGACCATCCGGCTAGGGTTTTGGTCCCTCGATCATGTTTTTGTCCAATCGAGGGCCATGTTCCATCTTTTTTAGCATTTTAACGCATTTTTGGACCTGCCAGGCACCTTGTCCTCTTTTTTTTTTTCACAAGATCATCTAAAAAATAAAAATTTTTGCCTGATCTCTCGAGGGGGCAATATATCAACATAATCCTTCTATTGGGGCAACAGTGGGGCATTCAAAAAAATCAAGAAATCTTTGAACTTTGATCACAACAGTTAATTTTTTAAACCAATGCAACAAGTACATTGCTTCAAAGAGGGGAAAAATGTAGACATGAAAAATATACAAACACACTTGATCCTAATTACTAACATCACTTCATCCTAAATCATACTCTCAGCTTATCATCACTTTTTCATCTCTTAATTAGATGAATCATTATTTATTTAATTAGGTCTTTCTCCCTTGTTTATTAAATTAATCAGTTTAATTTAATTAATCCTCAATCCCTCTTTAATTAAATAATTTATCTTATTCGATTAAATCCTTAAAGTTCTCTAATTAAATTGAATAAATTAAACATTATTTGATTTAATCTAACATTATCCCCTTTCGTTAAATAAATCAAAACATTTATTTAATTAAACCTTTCCTCTCAATTCTAATTTAAATCAAATTTAAGTCTAAATTATCACATCTCCTAATTCCTCATTAAATTAATTAAACCATGACTAATTTAATCTTAATCCATGTCAAATTCTCTAGAGAATGCAACTTGCACAATAAATCAATTACTTTGATTTATTAAATTGCCTTTTTTTTTTCCACATGGAATAAAGGAGGAATATTCCTTCAAATTTGAATTTAAAATCCAAGTGGATTTGTCCTTCCAACAAAAAATTCACTCCTCTTACATGACCTTGTGCATTGAGCCAAGTGGCATTTATTTCATTCCTTTTTCCCTCTCACATGTCATTTCCTCAATTTCAAATTCCACCTAATGGCATTTATCATGCACATTGGCCAAAATTTGCACAACATTCAACTATTCACATCATGACAAGTGGAACTTGGCCATTGGATGTTGAATGATCCCACATTGCTCAATTTCACTCTCTTTTCCAAATTAGAAATCTATAAATTAGAGACTCTTCCTCTCATTCAATCATCCATAATTTGAGAAAAGTTACTCTCTTCACATTGAGAGCTAATTTTGCCTACTTCATAGCAAGTGTTCATGATTTTCATGATTTCATAGTAAGGTTATGCCAAAATCTCATCAAGGAGATTCAATCATTCAAAAATCATCAACATTGCAACAAAGGAGTTAGGAAAGGGCCAATTTCGACACACCAATTGGCACCAATTCCCCCATGGGATCAAGAGTTTGCATGCTTAATTAGGATTTCATTTATCTTTTCATGTTTGTTCTTCATTTTTCCTATTATTGAGCATTGTAAATGGATTTCATGGGGAATGTAGTGTTCTTTAATCAACTTACTAACTAGGAACATGAATTCCTTTACTTAGGGATTGAACATCAGAACCAGCAACCATAATCTGCTAAAGAACCTCATTTAATTATCAACCCGAGGACGTGAACTTGAAATGGGTCAGCACAATATATGCACTAATCACCTTTCTAGACATGCATGATTTCCTAAGATGTTTTATACTGGAATTATAATTACTGGAATAACTTTACTGGATAACTTACTTTGGAAATGAAAATTGAAAGATAAAACTATTCTGCATCTAGTGGCTGCAGGAACAGTTGACAGCTCTATGTTTCTGCTAGCTGCAGGAATAGTCACATTAACTTCTATAAAAGAAAGTGCAACTATCCTAACTTGCAGAATAAAAGTATAGGCAGATCCCTAAGTGGCCCCCCTTAGGTAATGCCAAAAGTAGACAATAGATTAGGCAAAAAAATTCATAAACTTTATTGATTCAAGGCAAACCAATACATAGCACGTAATCTCTTGATTGTATTTCTGAAATTGAAAATGTGTTTACAACAGCAATCTTCCAGCCCATTCTCTGAAGGAGAATGGGCTATTTATTGAAACTAAATCTAACTACTAACTAACCTTCCCTTATAAATCGGGAGGTCTTTATTACATTCAACTAACTTAGCAAAGCGGTGGATAGAAATGAAAGAACTAAGTCAAATCAGTTTATCAGTCTTAAAGTGCCATCATCCTAGATTTATGCACCATCAAGACGCTTGAGCTATATTTTTGAAACACCCCTCTTGCATGGTGGATGAGTTGAAACTGCCTCCCTATTCTTCTGCAGCTGAACCGGTCTTCATTGATTTGGTCTTCTACCCATGAGTGGGAATTGAATTCCTTCCTCTAATCATGGTACCTGCAAAATATCCTGCCAACTATTTCTGAGGTAGAGAGTTAGCTCAACACGTTCAACATTTAAGATGATTCATTACTTCATTTATACATCTATTTAAGCATTAACATAAAGCAAACATTATTCTAGGCGTGGCTGTAGGAAGTTCAACAGTAGAGGCTGTAGGAAAGGTTTGTCACCACACAAGGTTTATAAGGTATTCATCAAACTAACAAAAAATTTAAAGTAATAATCATGGAAGATTTAATGTAATATACTTATTATATTAAGCATAAAAAGATTGTGTTTTATCCCATAATCAGCACCGAATGTTTGTTTTAGCATAATGAAAAAGCATAAAAGTGTTTGTAAAAGTGTGATCTAGATGTGCCAAAAACTTGGCTCATCATTTCCCTGAACCGACTATTTGCTGGACCCTTCAGCAAATCTAGCATTTCATCTCCTGGAAAATTCTCTTAAATCAGCATTTTGCTGCTGTCCACACTCTCGATGCTAGAAACTCTAGAAGTAAGCTCGCATTGCCTCCAGCCTTTGCCATTTGTTATCCTCAAAAATCTTGTTATATATGCTGTTGTCCCCTGCATAGACAGTAATGGCCATAGGAGAATAGGTGGTTGCATAACCAAGGGCAACCAAATCTCCCTTTTTGTCCTGGCATTCCTCATGTATCTCTCTGCCCTTCTGGTTGCTGCATACAAGGTATTGAGAGTGTGTGGTTCTGCTCTTTTTAATTGAAATGGAAGATGTTCCCATCTTGTTTGAATGTGCAGGTTTGTAGCCCCAAGATCATTGTTTATTACTTGGGAATACTGAGAAAATACTTCTTGTCTCAAAGGCTCAATCAATGGCCTGGCTCTTTCATCTCTCCATAATTTCTTCCAATCAAAGTAGATACCCATTCCATTCTTTGATTCATTCCTTAGAAATAATGGCATATTGACTTCATCATGCTAATGACTATCAAATTGTTCCCCCCTGCTTATCTCATTGGTGATCCAAGAGATCAAGACATTGATATGAATATCGCCAACATAACATAAGGGGTTCCAATCTTTATCCTGGGGTACAACCAAATTATGCAGATAAAATTCACACAGGAGATTCCTGATGTGCAGAGGTGAATCTCTATATGCCTCATAAAATTCTTCTGAGGTATCTAATGAAGAATTTTTACCTTTCCAGATTCTAATCAGTTGGAAGTTCAAGTATAGCTCCTTGAGATACATTGCATAGACAGGTGAAGGCACTCGACATTGCATCAGACACGAAACAAACTCTACCACCTAGTTGAGAGTGTCATTTAAGTTAGCAATTTCTAGATTCTTGTTCTGGATTATTCTTTGTAATCTCTCAATTTCAAGTGTAGAAGTAGTTTGCTGATGCTAGAGTTCTTCAAAACATGCCATTCCTATAGCAAAGTTTGTGACATGGAGCGGAGGTCTATGAATATAGCTTAGTGCAGGTGATCCCTATATTTCTTCAGTTATATCCACCTTTCCTTGTTCCTCTTCTCCAATTACCTCTATATTATTTGATGGTTCAGAGTTTTCCTGTCCTGAATTACCCTCATGTTGCCAACCTTCCTGATCTTCTTGAGCAGCAGGAATCTCATCAGTCATGCAAATGCTATCACCCGCTTCTTCTAATGGAATCACAGCTGCTACCTCTTCCTTCCCAACATATCCAAATTCTTTCTGTAGCTATTCTGCCATACTTTCCTATATCTGCTCTGCAATGGTAGCCAATTCATCTAGGCCTACTCCTTCAGATGTACCTATGGTCTCCACAACAACAGGTTCCTCCATTTCTAATATAGGACTGGAAGGGTCTGAGGTTGGTGGTGCGGCTAGAGTGGCATCAAGTGATTGTCGAGCTTCCTGGTTCTGAAGTCTAGAACTCCTTCTTATGGGAGTAGGAATTGCCTTACGCTTCTTTGAGGGCTTTGCCACAAGAACAGAGAGGTTTTCCTTTTGTTTTCTTTTTATAGGCTTAGGGGTTGCCACAATGGGTGACTTTCCTTTCTTATCATTGGAAGAAGACTCAAGATTTTTGATAGGGGTTTTTTCAGAAAGAGGAATGTCATCTTGTGAATCAAATGATTCCTAAGTAGGGGACATGGCAGCAGAGGTCTGACCTATGGATTGGGAGGTTCGTCGATTGAAGGTAAGAGGTTCCCCTCTAGGTCCAACATTTTGAATTTTGGGATTAAAATTGACAATAAATTCCTCCCAGGTCATCCTTGATGTATCTTGAACATATTTTTCAACAAGTAATTTAATAAGGCAGTGGTGGGATACAAAGTTAACCCTACCCTTTCTAAATTTAGCAACACTATTGGATAATAGGTTGTAAAGGAAGTCAGGGACTTTCATCAACAATCCATGGCATAAATGAGACAAAATTTTGAAGTGATGAGAATGCAGGACTGAAAACCTACCTTCACAAGTTATGTATTTGATTATATATCCCACTCGTGACACCTAGTCCTGCAGCAGACTCATTCTTTGTGCACCTTGCTTATCTACCTATAGAGGAGGGTCATTCGGCCGAGTAAACTCTTCCCTGGCACTCTTTGCATCCCTCCCTCAAGGAAATGGTTCTCCGACTTGAGGTAATCCCGTTATCTCTGCAATTCTGTCAATTGATGCATTCACTGTTATACCTCTAACTTTTGCTTCTCCTTCTTGAAATGTCCTTGTAAATTCCTCTGCAATGTCTACATCAATTTTTTCAATCTTCAGGAAGTAATTAAACCACCCATATTATCTAAATGGTGGTACATGCAGCAAATCCTATAGCAGGATGTTATGATCTGTAGGCTCATGTTGAATCGGCTGACCTCCCATCTCCTTAGTTTTATGATCACCTAGATTTTCCAAACTTTCACAACCAATGAACTTCCTGCAACCCCAATTCTACAACACCTTGCCTCCCCTCAACCGAAACTTTTGAACCACTCTTCAAAATATACAAAAAATATAGAAAAGGAATTTGACCATTTAATCCTTTTGAAAGAGTAGTAATCATAGTTGAGTGAAGCACATTTAGGTTCATTATTGCAGGAGGGAATGGTGTTCAGTTCATTTAATTGTAGATTTCAAAAATCCGGTGCTCATGCCGAAATGACAGTGACAATGGTTGTGATAGGGCTTTAAGGTAGCGGAAACAATGATGTGGCACAAAGATATAAAATGGAAAAATGTGCCCAATCATTTGGAAAGACCGAAAGAGACGACAGATATATAGGAATGTAGTTTGCATTAATTAATACCGAAATAAATGTAATAAATGAAAAAACTAAGCAATCTTAAAGTGAAGTGTAACTCACTTGGATGGAACCGCCGTAATTACCTGATGTGACTTCACTTCTTCATTGAAAAATGTGATCCGTAGAAACATGGATGGTATGGAGAATGATAGGTGGATGAGGTGAAAAAAAGAGTATGAGTGGACGGATTACGAATGGAGTGAGTGAATGGAATGGGGATCTAAGTGGATGACCCCTTTATTATGATAGTTTTATGCACTTTTATGCATGGCTTAGGGAATTGAGTTGTAACTCCATCCCCTTGGTTGCAGGATCAACCGTTTCTTGCACAAATTCAAACTTGCTTAGAAATTCCTCCCTGTCAATGGTCCTCAATTGTACAACACTATTTGTGAATACTTCCTCTATCTCATATGGACCCAACCATCTAGTTTGTAGTTTTCCTTGATTGTCCTTATACCGTGAGTCATATAGCAGAGCCCAATCTCCCACTTTGAATTTCTTCTTTTTAATGTACTTATCATGCCATTTTATTCGCTGGTTCTGTATTATCTCAGTGTGGTGCAGGGCATTCTTTCGGAGCTCATCCAAGGCATTGCATTGCATGAGTCTTTCCTTTTGTGTAGTTGTTAAGTCCATGTCCATTTCCAATGTTGTTCTGAGAGTCTTATGTTCAAGCTCTATTGGCATCTCAGCTATTTTACCGTACACCATTTCAAAAGGTGTATATCCTGTAGCAGTTTTCCATGTAGTTCGGTAGGCCCAAATAGCTTCTGGTAACCTTGCAGCCCAGTATTTTCTATGCAAATCCATAGTCTTAGTCAAAATTGCCTCTATATCTCTATTGGTGATCTCCACTTGGCCATTAGCCTGTGGATGATAAGGAGTTGATTTCTTGTGTCTTATGTTATATTCATTGATTAAGGCTGTAATCAGAGTAGAGCTAAACTGTGCTCCCTGATCAGTGACTATTTCCCTAGGAACACCAAATATGGTGAAGATCTCCTCATAGAGGAACTCTTCCACCTTATTATCCCTCGCATGCTTCATAGGTCTAGCTTCTACCCACTTTGTTACATAATCTATGCATACAAGGATATAAGACTTACCATTTGAAGGCGGATCAATTGGCCCCACAAAATTCAGTCCCCATTTGTCAAAGGGCGTAACAATCACTTGTGGAAATAGAGGCATCTCATCTGATCTGGTTGGTCTTCCCATCCTTTGGCATCTATCACATTTTTTGGTGTATTTGGCTGCATCTTTATGCAAAGTTGGCCAATAGTATCTAGTATATAAGATTTTCATTGTTGTCCTTTTTGTAGCAAAATGTCCACCACAGGGCTCATCATGACTTGCATGCAGTATATCATGAGTATCTTCCTCTCATACACATCTTCTCATAATTTGATCTGGCCCTAAATAAAACATGCAATCTAAAATCCAGAAAAAGTTAAAAATTTTCTCTACCAATAATCGCTTTTCCTTAGGGGAGAATTGAGGAGTTCTTCTTGCAGCAAGATAATTTGCTATATCCACATACCATGGGTGAATAACCTTGATTGCAAACAAATGCTCATCAGGAAAGGAATCCTCAATAAGTGCAGAGTCATCTTGTCTTTGAATCCTAGATAGGAAATCAACAACCACATTGGCTTTACTTAGCTTGTCCACAATTGTAATGTCAAATTCCTGCATGAGCAACAACCACCTTGCTAGTCTTCCTGTTATTGAGATTTTTCTCATAAGATACCTGATTGCTGCATGATCGGTGTGGAAAAATATCTGATAGCCTGTTATATAATTCCTAAATTTTTTGAGGGCATAAATGATTGCTAACATTTCTTTTTTTTGTAACAGTGTAGTTGAGCTCAGCTCCCTACAAGTTCTTGTTGATGTAATACAGTGCATGTTCAGTTGAGCCACCCTTTTGTCCTAAGACAACACCAATAGAATAATCTGATGCATCTGTATGAATATGGAATGGAAGTGACCAATCAGGTCCTTTCAACATAGGTGCTTGTGTAAGGGAAATTTTTAGATCAAGGAATGCTCTTTCACATTCTTCTGTCCAGGCAAAATCTGCATCTTTCTTCAACAAACTGTATAGAGGGGCTGGTGTTTGACTGAAATCTTTGATGAATCTTCTATAGTATCTAGCATGTCCCAAAAATCTTCTCAGTTCCTTTTTCTTGGTAGGAAAGGGGAGATTAGAGATGACTTCAATATTAGAAGGATCAACCTGTATCCCTGCAGCAGAAATATAGTGACCAAGCACTATTCCCTCTTGCATCATCATGAAGCACTTATGACTATTTAGTGATAGATTATGATCTTCACACCTCTATAGTACCTTCTTCAAGTTGTCCTGCACTTCCTCAAATGTTGCACCATAAACAGTAAAGTCATCCATATATATCTCCATGCAGTCATATGAGATATCTGAGAAAATACTCATTACAACTCTCTGGAAAGTTGCAGGTGCATTGCAGAGACTGAAAGGAAAAATGGAGTAGGCAAATTTCCCCCAAGGGCATGTAAAAGTAGTTTTTTCCTGGTCCTCTGAAGCAATCTTGATTTGATTGTATCCACTGAAGCCATCAAGAAAAGAGAAATACTTTTTCCCTGATAAATTATCCAGTACTTGATCAATGAAGGGAAGAGGAAAACAATATTTCTTTGTTGCAGAGTTGAGCTCCCTATAATCTACACACACTCTCCATTTTCCTCCTTTCTTAGGAATGATAACCAGTGGGGAGACCCATTGGCTATCTGAGATTGGGTAGATAAAGCCAACATTCAACATCTTCTACAATTCCTCTTTAATAATTTCTCTCAAGGCTGGGTTGATTCTCCTCTGGGGCTGCCTAACAGGTTTGAACTCACTGTTGATGAAAATTCGGTGTGTACATAGCTTTGGATCAAGTGCTTTCATGTCACTATAATCCCAGGAAAAAGCTGGTTTATGGGTAGTAAGCATTCTGACCATTGATTCCTACTGCTTGCTGGTAAGTTTATTGTTGATATTCAAAGTTTTTCCCGTAGCTACCTCCACTTGGGAATTTAATTCAAGCATGGATATTTCATATAGAAAAGGCATGTCTACTTCATGGGACAATAATGTATGCAAACAGTCAGTTGCTACAGGATAATGAGCTGATGTGGGCGAAGGGAGAATGGTCTGCAAATAACGTGGATTTTTTTCACAATGAGGATGTTCGGTACCATATTTATTCAATAGGATATTGCATAGTATATCTTCCTCTTCTTGATGTGCAATGAAAGGCTCTCTGGTAATCATAATTAAACTGGCCACAGAGTTCACCTCCTCTTCTTCTCCCAAATCAGGCCAAACAACGTATCCAGACTCAAGTTGAGGCTGGGATGGAGAATATAAGGTAAGCTTCTTTGTGTTATACCCATCAGATATTGTCATGTTACTAGTCCTACATCCTATATAAGCATCTATAGTGGCTAACCACAACCTTCCTAGAATTACAGGATAACCTCCTAGTGATGCTTTTGGAGACAAAATCATAAAATCAGCAGGATATTCCCATGAATCTAGGGTGACAACTAAGTCTTCCACTACTCCATCAGGTTTGACAATTGAACTATCAGCAAGTTGCAAGACTGTAGGTGTAGGTCTTAGGTCAGAAATACTCAGCTTTAGTACAAGGTCTTTGGTCATGACATTGATAGCAGCTCCAAGATCTACTAAAGCATTCTTAATTTGAACCCCATTAATATTAATTTCAACAATAGAGCTGCTAGGGTTTGAATATTTTGGGATGGTAGGCTTCCCTAGCATCAAATTAGAGAGTTGGCCCAAAACATGAATAGTCTTAGGGTCTTTCTTCTTCCTACCCGACATCTTTAGACATGCTTATTTGATGGCTTTGCTGTAAATAGGTACTTCCTTAATTGTTTGAAACAAAGGAATTTTTACACATATGTGTTTTAGTTGGTCAAGAATGTCAAAGGTAGGCTCTCGCTTTTTCACAATTTCACCTTCCAACCTTTGTGGGAAAGGAGGTGACGGTGTATTGGATGCCTTAGGTAATGATGGAGTCTGTATTGGCTCATTGGGTTAGACTAGGCCATTGGCATCTTCTTCTTGCTCAATCTCCTCAGATGACAATTCTGAGATTATGGGAGGAGATGGTGTGGGCAACACAGTTCCTGAACGTAAGTTGATATTATTCAGGTTGAGAGCATAGGCAGGTTGATGATTAGGATCAAAAAAATAAACTTGTTGCTGCTGCTGTTGCTGAGGCTGATTATTTGGATTGGGTGCTGCTTGAGCAGGCAATTGGGATGGCTTTGGATTTTGGCTTTGACTGGCTATAGGAGGTGGCATAATTGACTACTGTTGGGGTTGCTACAGGAAACCAGTGGGTGGATTTAACCATTACTGGCCTCCTCTTCCACTGGTTAGACTGCTACCAATTCCCCTGTGGAGGTTGCCACTGATTTTGCTGTGATGACTGCCAGTTCCCTTGTGGGGGTTGCCAACGGTTTTTTTGAGCATTTGGCCAAGGGTTATTCCATTGAGGTTGAGAATACAGTCCATAAATTGGAGGGTACTGGTTCTGCCACTGATTATTATATGAACCAAAATTTTGCAAGGGGTCTTGAGGCATACCTTGTCTTGGGGCCCATGGCATGCGTTGAGCAATAAAGAACACTTCTTCCTCTCCTTCAATGGTTTTGAACTCAGTAGGAAGATGATGCACCTCCAAATTGGCCACTGCTTTGCATTTGCAGTCCTTCTTCCTCTGTCTGCAATGAGGGAAATATTTAGCTAGCATCACATCAGCTTCATCTTTCTTCCTTTTAGCTTGCATGGTGTCCAACTAAGTAGCTACATCATTTATAATGTCTTGCTTGAAGTCGGACAAAAGATTAGAGAGTTCTCCTTTTGATACGCCTGAACCACTTCTTCTTGCAATGGAGGGTCGAAACCCCCTGCCTTTCTTCACATTTTCCCTAGAGTAATTGAGATAGATCTTCTTAATTTCATCCCAATTACTTTGGGTGATATCTCCTCCAGCCATGAGGTCTAGTGCTTCCATGCAGGTATCATTGACTCCTCTTAGAAAGAGAAGTTTTTTAGACTCCTCATTTAGCTGGTGCTGAGTGTTTTTCTGCACACTGAACATAAACCTGGATACATAGTGTTGGCACTCTCAAATTTTGCAAATTTGAGATGCCCATTTTGAGAAAATTTGCCTCTGCATTTTCAGAAGTGCACTTGAGGGGTCAGTTTGAATGACCCACTTTGGAGAATCAGAACTTGAGGCATGTTGATTTTCAAGCAAAACCCATTTGCAGACGTGTTTGATTGACATATGTGAGCGTGTGTGTCAATTTTTAGCTTCCCACAATAGGTTCTGTCAGGGTTTTGAAAAGTGAAGTTGGAGGATTTTTGCACTGTTCTGTTGTTTGTAGATTGGTCAGTTTGCGAAACAGCCTCTTGTTTGAGCTTGGATTTCGCAACCAGTTGACTGTTATGTCTAAATGAATGCTATTCTATGTTCTCCATACCTAAATGATCTCGTGTGTCAGTTTGCAGAGCCTAATGTTTTGATTTTCTATTTTTAGCAGATCAAAACCAAATGTAGTTTGCTTAGTTTTGCAGTTGCATTTCTGATAGCCTTTCTGAGTGGTCAATTTCGATCATTAATATCTTTCAATCAGTGATGTTTCAAAGTAATTCCTTTTGCACACGTTCTCAGGGTATCTTAATGTTCCACTGTGTCTGATGGCAGTTCGTCAGGGGTTGATTTGTTACGTTTACAAATGAGCAATCGGGTGTGTTCTAATTGGTTTATAACAACTGCTGTTTTAGAAAGGTTTAGTCGGGCAACTTCACCGATTAGTATTCGGTTCCTCCTAATTCCTTTCTCTGAGCCGTCTATTGCATTATACTTTTGGGTCAAATGACTATGTGCTTGCAAGTTTTTAAGGTCAAACAAGGTCGTTTGCCCAATTTTCAAGATCGATTCCTGAGTCAACCTGGCCTATTTTATCCATTTTCCAAATGTGCTAGAAAGCAATTTTTAATGGCGACCCATTTCGTTTTTCAACTTCTAAGCTATTCAAAAGGGAGTGTCAAATCATTTGAACATGAATCTTGTTTAAAAATGATTTTTTTTTTAGTCAGGCTAAGCTAGCCCGACATGCTTGGCACTGTTATGACACCATAAAAGTTGAAATATTGTAAATGAGGATAGCAATTCATCTATGGTAATTCAAGAATTTATGTGCTTACATCTGGTAGCAAAATGAATTACAAAGCATAGGTATAATTGCTTCTATTGTTGCAGACGTGCACCAAGCATGTAAGGTGGAGGATTCATTGTTGTAATTGTGAATGCAAGTAAATGGGAAAGTTGGCGTAGGGAGAGGGGTGAGATGGTTTCATTTAAGCTCCCATGGAATGAAATCATAACACTTTCAATTTTGCTAAATTGTTTAAACAAGTTAGGTAAGTGCAGGTTGAAATTGTCATGTTCCTTTATTATATCGGCTTGGGGATAATATGTGACGCAGTTAAAATGGATACAAACTCATATGTTTTGTGAGTATTGGCATCATTGAATTAGATGTGACAGTTTCTATGGGTAAGGTAAAGTCCAGAGTAATGAAGGCACATGAGAACCACTATTTCAAACCACCTCTCAAATGGCAGACGTTCTATGAAACAAACCAATTGAATGGAGTATTTTATTTTCTAAATGGATCAAGCCTTGTAAAGAAGTTACAAGGCATTGAGTTCTGGTCATGGAGTAGAACCAAATTTTGCAAAGCATTATGAGGGAGCGGCGCTATTGAGGTGACTTGGTACAGAGTCAACATGGCAAACGCAATTGGCAACTATGTTGCCTGGAAAGTGCCACTTGACAGGAGCATGACCTGCAACTTGAGAGAGGCCTGCGTGCTTTTTGAAGAGGCTTATGCAAGGAAAAGAGGTGGGCATGCCAGATGAGGGCTACCAGCCAGGTGAATGAAGGTAGCCCGCGCCAAGTCATGGAGTAGAGCAGGAGAAGGAAACTGACTACACTAAAGAAGGAAATGACGAGGAAAGTATTTTGGGGTGCTATAAATGGAGGCTGTGTACATCCATCAAAGCATAGAGGGAGTACACTAACCAAGTTTACATGGAGATATCAGTGGCTGACTGAAAGCAACATGGTGGGCGCGGCTGGCAGAATGGAGGAGCTCACGCACAGTTCGCAGCAAATGAGAGCAGAGGGCATAGACTTCAGTTAAGGCATGATTTGGAGGGATTTTCTGAGGAAGCTCGCGGCCAGCAGTGGAGGCACAGGCAATATGTGAAGGCACGAGCCAGAGGTTGGAGGGCCCGCACATTTCATGTGTAGAAGGCACAAAATAGAGTGCAACCCGCATTAAGCCAGCCTGTAGATGAAGAGGCCACCAATGCACTAATCAACAAAATGGAAGAGTACTGCATGCAAAATGGTTTTGTTGAAAAGACCATAGAAAATTTTAAGCAAATGCCACAAAAGACTCTGTTGAGAGTGATCTCATGCAGTGCTATGACTGTAGCATACAAAAAATAATTTGATATAGGGAGGTGCCATCATATGCCAAAGATGGAGTTTATGAAAAGCTACAGAAACTTTCAAGCAAATGTATTTGAGGAGCATGATTTGAGGCAAATGCAGTTGGAAAGTGGGTGCGACCAGTTGATGAAGGGTACATGGCCGCCATGATTCCCGAGAGGAAGAGCTCAAGGATGCAAAATGCAAAAGGATTAGGGCAACAAAAGAAGAAATGATGCAGTTTGAAGATCCAACGACAAAGAACAGAGATGAAACTCCAGCAAGATCTCCACCATTTCCCGCCAAATTGCAATCGGGAGATGTCCACGGGATACGCATTGCATGATCGCGGGGAGAGGAGAGAAGAGAATAAAACATTTAATAATTAAAGATTTTGGCTAAAGTTTTAGAAAGTTTTGTGAATGGTGGGTCCTTCGCAACAAATATAAATGCTCGGCCAAATCTCCACCTTTGCCCGCCATATCACAATTAGAAATTACCCGAGGTTTAATGATGGCGATGGCGTGGGAAGACAAAGAAAGGAAAATTGAAATAGTTAATATTAAATATTTTGCCTATAGTTTGGCCAAAATTTTAAATCTGGCGAGCCCCCCAGGAATTTTAAAAAATGGCTTGGGTGAAGTTGAGTAGCCCGAAATATTAAAAAGGGGAGAAGCATAAAAACTTTTAAAAATTAAATGTCTTCCTAAGGTTTGGTCAAAACAAGTTTAAATGGGGTGGGGCCCGTTCCTTTCCTCAGGTGAAATTTTTTAAAAATACTTCAAATGAAATTTTGAATAAAATGGTAAGAGCACAGGGAGAAATAATTCATGTGAGGTTACTTTTGTTTTAAATTGGTGGGATGTTTTAAATGGAATTTTTAAACATTAAAATGCATAGGGATAGGATGAATAAAAATAAATATTTTATTTTCTATTGTGCTGGGGTAAAAATGAAAAGCTAAATACTTTATGCTTTTGGGTAAGGTATTTTTAATACTTTGCATAGAAGTTAAGTGAAATATTTTATTCACTAAAGTGAATAAAATGAAAACAGCAGTAAGTAAGCAAACAAAGTAAATTGCAGCAAAGGAGAAAGTGCAGAAAGAGAAAAGAAGATGATTTTCACGGGAGTGGAGTTCTCTTTCAACTGCAAGTGATGATTATAGGTGGACACATGGCTTTTTTCTGTTGAAAAAAGAATTAAGCACATGTTGTTTTGAGGGCAAAATCAAGTTTGTTACAGGGAAATGGAGAGGATATTCTTGCAGATCACTATTCAACGATGGAGATGTTTCCAGATGGCTGTTCCTGTTCGGATTTAGGGTTTCTTCTAGAATATTTTCTCCTCTTCTTATTCTTTTCTTCTCTCATTGTAAAAAAGGTTGAAGGAGGTGGGCAAGTTAGCAAGTTAGGTTAGCAAGTTAGCTAGTCAAATTTTTGGTGTGGAGCTACATAAAAAATTTAAAATCTGTAGTTACAGAGGCAATGCAAGTGGGTTTTGTGTCATTTTGTTGTAGGATTTCAGTTTATTGGGATTTAGTGTTTCATAACAGTACTGGAATTTGAGTTTACTTGATAAATCCAGGCTCATGTCTCTCCTTTGTGCAAGTGTATTCAAATTTTGAATGAAGTAATCAAGGGTTATTCTGTTCATCTCACTATTGTGGTGTGTGCAATTCTAGTTTTAGCTTTGATTCAAGGAATTAATTAAATTGCTTAAATGAGATTGCAGATTGATATGTTCTATACAAGGATTGGGTAAGAAGTATTGAGCTGAGGTACAAATTGGTGATACTGTAAGGCAGTATGATGAGAGATATTACATGTTATGTGTTAAAATATGATATGAACCATTAGGTGTTGATAAATTTGACTCCCCCAATGGATATGGCACTGGTCTGATTTGCATCTATTCTTTGTGATGCAGTGTTTTGTTTGTCTTCACCTGGGGCTTGCTACCACCATTTTAAAATTAATGATTTATCCTTCACCATGAAACTACTGTATTGTAACAATCTCATGCTCCAAGTGGTTGATATTACTGATGAACAACCAATTCATTTCAGTCTTATCCCATTCTGTTGAGCTATTAAGTGAGATTATCTATTTTTTCAAAGTTAATGATTATTTATGATTTTTGTTGCAGAAGTTGTAAACTCATTACTGGGATCACCCTCCCGGGTCTTGCAGAGCCCAAAGTGTAGGAGGTTATTGTTAAAAACAATCCTCATCAGTTGGTCCAGGTCCTCTGAGCTTCCCTTGATTGGAAATTTGGCAATTCCATAGGTAGAATAGGAGACAAACTTGGTTTATAGGAAAAAACACCAACACATAGTCCTCCAAGGTTTCATCCTCCTTTTGTGACATCTTGAAGATGTCATCTATTCTCATATCATTTCCCCTACAATATTTTTTATATTTTCCTAAGAACATCTCCTTCAATTCATCCCAAGTGGCCGCTGCATTGCCCCCTAATCCCATGAACCATCTTAAGGCTGTCTCCTTTAAAGTAGAAGGAAATAATTTCATCTTATGGGCTTCAGTAGTATAATCATAACTCCTACATAGGATGTCAAACTCAAACAAGAAGGTATGAGGGTCCTCTGTAATAAGGCCATAGAATTTTGGAAGCAATGAGGCAGGGATATTTTTGAGATTATTATTGTCATGCAATTCAGGGAGTGGAAATGGAAAAGTAGGCCTTGCCATCCTTGGTGGTGGTCTTGGGTTAGCTCCTAGCTCGTAGACGACAAGGGCAAGTGGGTTATTATGGGGGTCCTAGTTATTGAAAGTGTGCAGGTTATTCAATTATGCTATGAGTAAGTCAAGGTTACCAGGCTCATCAAACAGGTTCAAACTTATCTTTGAGGAAGAAGAAGATGAAGTGACTAGGTCCTGACCAGCATCCAAATATGGTTCTTCTGGGACAATTTCTGGGTCAATTTCTGGGTCATTTTCTTGGATATCTAAACTTCTAGGAAGGAATATTCCAAATTGGTCTCTTCTTCTAAGCATACAATAAAAAGTAAGTCTAAACTATGAAAAAATGCTGGAATAGTGAATTTTGATCTAAACACTAGGAATAGAATTTCAAGCTACCTACTAGCATGCCTGTAATAGGTCCTTAGTTTGACACCATCCCCAATAACGATGCCAAAAATGTAGTGTTCTATAATCAGCTTAATAACTAGGAACATGAATTCCTCTACTTAGGGATTGAACATCACAACCAATAGCCATAATTTGCTAAAGAACCTCATTTAATTATCAACCCGAGGACGTGAACTTGAAATGGGTCAGCACAATATATGCACTAATCACCTTTCTAGACATGCATGATTTCCTAAGATGTTTTATACTAGAATTCTAATTACTGGAATAAATTTACTAGATAACTTACTTTGGAAATGAAAACTGAAAGATAAAACTATTCTGCATCTAGTGGCTGTAGGAACAGTCACATTAACTTCTATAAAAGAAAGTGCAGCTATCCTAACTTGCAGAATGAAAGTGTAGGCGGTTCCCTAAGTGGGCCCCCTTAGGTAATGCCAAAAGTAGACAATAGATTAGGCGAAAAAATTCATAAACTTTATTGATTCAAAGAAAACCAATACATAGCACGCAATCTCTTGATTGTATTTCTGAAACTGAAAATATGTTTACAACAATAATTTTCTAGCCCATTCTCTGAAGGAGAATGGGATATTTATTGAAACTAAATCTAACTATTAACTAACCTTCCCTTATAAATCAGGAGGTCTTTATTACATTCAACTAACTTAACAAAGCGGTGGATAGAAATGAAAGAACTAAGTCAAATCAGTTTATTAGTCTTAAAGTGCCATCATCCTAGATTTATGCGCCATCAAGACGCCTAAGCTAGATTTTTGAAACACCCCTCGTGCATGGTGGATGAGTTGAAATTGCCTCCCTATTCTTCTGTAGCTAAACTGGTCTTCATTGATCTGGTCTTCTACCCATGAGTGGGAATTGAATTCCTTCCTCCAATCATGGTACCTGCAAAATATCCTACCAGCTATTTCTGAGGTAGAGAGTTAGCTCAACATGTTCAAGATTTAAGACGATTCATTACTTCATTTATACATCTATTTAAGCATTAACATAAAGCAAACATTATTCTAGGAGTGGCTGTAGGAAGTTCAACAGTAGAGGCTGTAGGAAAGGTTTGTTGCCACATAAGGTTTATAAGGTATTCATCAAACTAACAAAACATTTAAAGTAATAATCATGGAAGATTTAATGTAATATACTTATTATATTAAGCATAAAATGTTTGTGTTTTATCCCATAATCAACACCAAATTTTTGTTTTAGCATAATGAAAAAGCATAAAAGTGTGATCTAGATGTGCCAAAAACTTGGCTCATCAGGGAATCCTTGTTTTATCTTGCATATAAGCTTACTAATGTGTTTACTTCTTGTATTTGTGCAGGTATAAGATTGGGGTTCACACATACAACTAGATTTTAATTGTATTCTTGGATATCCTATTCCCAGCCAAGCTAATTGTTTTAGAAATTCTTTATTTATGTTTTCAAGAAACAATGCATTATCTAGTGAGGATCATCTCATAGCTTTCTTAAATCTAATAAATGGTTTTAAAATTGAATATGAAGATGTTGTAATGAAATTATTTATGCAATCTTTAAGTAATGATGTAAGGGATTGGTATAAGGGTTTTCCTAATGCAAGTATAGTGTCATGGGATGAGTTCAAAAGGCCATTCAAAGAGTAATATAGTGACAAAACCGATCCTATATTCATAATTAATGAGTTTACAAGAATTACTAAAGGCCATAATAAATCACTCTCATTTTAACACTAGGTTTGTGAAGGTCATGAATTAAATACTATAGTATATGAGACCTAGTGAACCCATGTGCTTAGTGCTCTATTGTAATGCATATGATCCTAAAATGGGTTATGAGCTCAAAGATAAAGATCATTATTCTTTAAAGGATGCTTTTAAAATAGCAATTCATATTGAAAATAATAGGAAATAATTTGTGAAAGTGAGCAAAAGGGATGACATAAAGATCCTATAGAACCCTAAAGGACATTAGAGTAAAGCTATATCCTCTTACGATAAACTTGACAATGTTATGAATGCCTTGAAAGACTTGAGCTATAAAGTAGTAAGGAATGAAAAGGGTTCGTATCATGATAAACCTAACTATCAAAAGATGGATAAGATGCCCAAGCTATCTTATCAACCTTATAATACAAATTGGCATAACGACAAACTTGTTCATAACAACCAAAGGATAATTCCTAATAGAGAAACTCTTGATGATCCTCTTAAAAGAAACAATGTTAATATATATGAGGACAACCCTTAGTGTATTGTATGTCAATTGCCTCATTCACCAACACAATGTATGGTTGCTCAGTATTTTGAATATTATAACAATCCCTATGATGATTGTGATAATACTCATGGGTAAGTGCACCAAGATGGTTCCCAAAAAGGGGACTTAAGTGGACTGCTTTTTTCTGAAATCAGGAAATACTGACCTTGGATGTGAAATTGAGGATACTTAGACTCAAAATTTTGAGATGGAACAAAAAGAAGGATTCAAGTGCTCCAAGTCTACTTTCTAAACTACTAATTTATTTTTAAAATTATTGAGATTAAGGGGTTCAAACGAGGGACGTACACAAATTGGTATTTTTTTTGTCAGAAAAATATAACATAGCAACTCTTGTACGACCCTCGTATGGTGAACTTTTTTTTAGTATTTTAAAATCACAACGGTCAGAAGTTAGCTAACAGTATGTAGTTGATGCACGATTTTTCTGATAATTTTTTAATGAAATTTTGTTTTTACTAATTTGCGAAGTGGAAATATCCTGAAAATAGAATTTTGGCTGTGCTACCCCTACAAATTTTGGAAACTAATTGATTTGTTTTTTTTTTTAAATTTTTTAATTTTGTAGAATGGAGTCTAGTTTCTAAAAATGTAATTTATTTGAAAAATTTGATGAACGATTAATTTATAATGAAAAAAATACCAAACATTGCTTTTTGGCAAAAAAAAGACATACAGATAAAATAAATTATGGATGAAAGACTTAACATTTTTAGAAAGTGAAAAAAATCACATCGTTGGATAGCTAAGAGATAACCCAACATTACCCATGTGCTCGATTTTTTCGTAGTTGAACCACGTGCAATCCTGATGGTGAGCACAAACTCGATTATGAGAAACATGGTGGATTTTTTAAAAACATGTCTCTGGTCATTGGGAATGCCCTCCAAGCCTTTGGGTTGGAATTCCAAGGCAATACCTTGCTTAAAGTTCGGTAATTCCCAAAGCAAGATATAACGCGAGCGCGTTATAACGCGCTCACGTTATATCTTGCTTTTGACATGGTTTTTGGTTCTGCGGGAACATGTCTACTAGCACATAATGCGAGCGTGTTATAACGCGCTCGCGTTATGTCTTACTTTATGTTTAATTCTAATGTATTAATGTATGCTGATATATTTTTATGTACATGTATGTATGTATGCTTGTATGGATGTAAGATTATATGTACAAATGTATTATGCTTGTATGTATGCATTTATGTATGTCTTTAGATGAAGGGAGAATTTAGAGAGAGTCTACAGAGATGGAGAGGGGGTTGAAGTGAGAGTTTAAGAGGGAGGGAGTGGGAGAGAAGGGGTTGGATTGAGGGGGACTTAGCTAGGTAGGGTGGGAGGGATAGAGGGAGGGAGAGAGAGAGAGGGGGGTTCGGAGAGAGAATTGATGGAGAGGGAGAGAGAGAGAGGGGGGTGGGAGAGAGAGAATTGAGGGAGAGGGAGAGAGAGAGAGACAAAGAGAAAGAGAGGGTTATGTAGGTAGGGTGTGAAAGGGAGAGACTTGAGAGTGTGAGAGGGAGAGACTTGAGAGATAGGTAGTGAGAGGGAGTGTGAGAGAGAGGGAGTGAGAGAGGGTGGTAGGGATTGATTGAACGAGAGGTACACAGAAAGAGGGAGATGGTAGATAGAGACAATTAGAGAGGGTGGGAAGGAGGGAAGGAGGGAGAGGTGAGATGTATAGATAGAGAGAAAGTGATAGGGTTTGAGGGTATAGGGTTGAGGGATTAGGATGGAGGACCTATAGGGTTGATGGTTTCTAGGGTATTAGGGTTTAAGGTTTGAGGGTTGATGGAATAGGTTTGATGGTAGAGGGTATTTGGTTGAGGGTATAGGGTAGAAGGTTTAAGGTTTAAGCATTTAGGGTTGAAGGGTTTGGGGTTAAGGGTTTAGGGTTAAGGTTTTACTTGGTTGAGGGTAGAGGGTTTAGGGTATAGTTTTGAGGGTATATGGTTGAAGGATTAGGTTCAGGGTCCAATGTAAGGGGTAGAGGGTTTAGGGTTTAAGGATTGAGGGTTGAGGGATTAAGGGTTGAGGGTTGAGAATTGAGGGTTGAGTGTTTAATGTATAGGGTAAAGGGTAGAGGGTTTAAGGGTTGAGGGTTCAAGATTGAGGGTTTAAGGTATAGGGTTGAGGGATTAGGATTGAGGGTCCAATAAATAGGGTAGAGTTTATAGGGGTTGAGAGATTAAGGGTTGAGGGATTAGGGTTTAGGGTAGAGAGTATTGGGTTGATGGTAGAGGTTAGAGGGTAGAGGGTAAAGGGTTTAACAGTTTAGGGTTTAAGGGGTTAGGGTTGAGGGTCGAGGGTTTAGGGTTGAGTGTTTAAGGTTTTAAGAATTGAGGGTTTAAGGGTCAAGAGGGTTGAGGGATTAGGGTAGAGAGTTTACTAAGTGGGTTTGAGGGTTGGGGGATTAGGGTTGAGGGTAGAGGGTATAGGATTGGCGGTAGAGGGTAGAGGGTTTATGGGTTAGGGTTTAAGGATTTAGGGTTTAGGGATGAGGGATTAATAGGTTATAGAGTAGAGGTTATAGGAGTTGAGGGATTAGGGTTTAAGGGTTGAGGGTTGAGGGATTCAGAGGGTATAGGGGTTGAGGGATTAAAGTTTAAGGGTTGAGGGTTGAGGGATTAAGAGGGTATAGGGGTTGAGGGATTAAGAGGGTATAAGGGTTGAGGGATTAGGCTTTAATGGCTAAGGGTTGAGGGTTCAAGGATTAAGAGGTTATAGTGGTTGAGGGATTAGGGTTTAAGGGTTGAGGGGTTGAGGGTTGAGGGATTAAGAGGGTATAGGGATTGAGGGATTAGGGTTTAAGGGTTGAGGATTGAGGCTTGAGGGATTAAGAGGGTATAGGGGTTGAGGGATTAGGGTTTAAGGGTTGAGGGTTTAGGGTTGAGGGATTAAGAGGGTATAGGGGTTGAGGGATTAGGGTTAAGGGTTGAGGATAGGGGTTGAGGGATTAAGAGGGTATAGGGATTGAGGGATTAGGGTTTAAGGGTTGAGGGATTAAGAGGGTTTAGGGGTTGAGGGATTAGGGTTTAAGGGTTGAGGGTTTAGGTCTCTATCTTCCACTCCCCACTTCTCCCCTTCTCCCACTCTCTCCCACTCTCCCCCTCTCTCCCTCCCTCTCTATCTCTAGCTCTCCCCTCTCTCCTTCCCACTCTATCTCCCACTCTCTCCCTCTCTCTTTCTCCCACTCTTCCCTTCTCTCTCCCTCTGTATCTTCTAGTCTCCCCCTCTCTCCCTCCCACTCTCTCTGAAACTCCTATACTCTAAAAAATACACTAAGAAAACCAAATTTCGTATAACGCGCTCGCGTTATAACACGAGCGCATTTTGTTCTCCACTAAAACAATAAAAAAATATATATACCCATGATTTGAAGGCCCACAGTCTGCATATTCCCCTGGTTCTATGCGTGCTCTGACAAAAAATATCTTTTTGATGATGTTGTGAAGTGTGCAAGCATCTTTTTCACATTCCATCACCTTTTCCATGATCTTTTTACCACCTTTGCATGAAATAGCAGAGTTTCCAGGTTGAAAGACATATAATATCAATTGAAGTCTGAATTCTATTGAAAACTGATATACAATTGAAGTGTGGAAGGAAACAAGCTTTTGAACAAGTCAAATTGTTGTGGAGTTTGAAGAAAGAAGAAGATAAGGCTACATAATTGGGTTGAAATCCTCCATTTGAAAGTCTGGTTTTTAAGGTATGTGAAGTCTTTACAAATTTTCTTTCATTCTATTATGGCTTGATTTCATTTTTGTTTATCATTATAACCTTAGGTTGTCAATGCACATTTTAAATTACGAAATTATATACACAATTATTTACACTTTCCAATTACCATTTTACACTTGCCAATTATAGAAATTCAGAACCATTAACCAAAATTCATCCTTTAAGACAACTCCAAGCCTCTCCCATTCCCCTGAAGGGTCCAAACACCTTCCAATACCTCTGCACAAACTGATGCAGTACAAAGGAAGAAATCAACACCTTTCTTGACACACTTATTCAACTATATTTCCCTTTACAAAACATTTGATTCGTATACTCAAATTAGCATTAAGAGTTCCCAATTCCTTAAGGACCTTCAAAACAACTTGAAAATCTTGAAAATATCTGATTACAATCAACTAGGTTCCTCAAAACATCAACCAATGATTATGTCATTCACAAGTTGTCTTAAATCTTCCATAATGGCACCATTGTTTACAAACACAAACTATAATTCTTAAGGCACAACCAAACCATTATTTGCTTAATAAATCTTTTGTTTGAGTTAGTACAACAAAAATGTAACATTTCAGAAGTCTGCCCTTACACACAAACTTAGTTCCTTTTTTCACTGTCCACATTACTAGTAGCCAAGTATCTACAAACTGTCACATGTATCTCCCAAACCATGCACACACTTCAAACTGTGATACTAATATTTTATGCAGATTTAGAGGACCCAAAACCATTGAAGATGTCAACTTGCCTTCAAGAGCCATCTAAGAAGATTAAAAAGGCGTAATGGACCAATCCCAACACTCCTCCAAGCTGGACAACAAACAAAAACATTATTTCCCAAATTTCACCCTTGGAATCTAGTTATTGTGCAAAACCAGTTTTGGGCCCAGGAAAATAAAAGAATGATTGTAGCACCAATTTCAGAGTTGCAAGACATACCTTAACCCATCACATGACTCCTTTGGGACAATATTAAGAAAATTGACCTTTTTCACTATTTTAGGCCTCCAAGTAGGCCAATTTTACAAAGGAACTACCCTTAGATCTTCACACCAGACTTCCAAACCCAAAAAAAGTCTTTAATTAGGTCTCAAAAAAGATAATTTCTAGGTCTTAGGATCTTACCCGCTCAACTAGGATTCCAATACAAAAACCCCCTTTTTTAAATGCAAAGAGGGAGGGTTTATAGAAACTCCTATACCCGGGCCTTCCCAGACCTTTCCAAAGCATCAAACATCTTCAAAATACCCTGCACAAGGTCAAAAGTTCATTACATAGACCACTCCTTCAACAATTGATGGGGAGTCTTATCTTTCAAGAGCAATATTGCTCTTCCAAAGACCTATTCTCTAGTCTTCCTAGGGTATTCCTCTCTACCCTACTCAGGGATCCCTCCTAAACCCCTCTCACCTCATAAGACTCTCCACCAATTTCAAATTCTTCACCATTGCTCTCAATTCACCACTAAGCTTCCCTAGGCTCCACACTGACCCAAAGTGTCCTAACCACTCTAGGGGCTAGGAAAGGGTATTCTCACTATCCCCTTGTTGATTTTACTCCTCAATGATCCATCTCATAGGATGATTTCACCTTGTACCCATTGCTTTCTTGAAAAACCCAATTTTAGGCCTTGTAGCCTTTTGCCCAATTAAGCCTCCTAGAACCCATTTTCTTGGCTTTTATCAAAAACAGTCTTAACAACCCCCAAATATTTTTATAGATTATTTCTAGTGGTACCCTAGGGTTCACGATTTACTAGGTGTTTAGTCCCTTTGGTGTCCATACATAGGACTATCATCATACCCCCTATTTTCAAGGGTTTCTAGGGTTCTGGCTCCTTTTTCCAACTTTGAGGGGTTTAATGACCTCCTCAACTCTCCTCCTTGCACAAAAATGTCTAGAATACATGTGACCACACTCTCTTTCTCTTGATTGGCACAAACCAATCCATTTAGCAACTTTCTTTACTGCTGTCCTCTCCAAGCCACTAGCCATAATGCACTTGCACTCGCTCAGTTCTTGATGAATTCACCATCTCCCCTGCAAATCAAGACACCACACACCATATGTGAATTTCAAAAATAGTACCCTACTTGATTCCAAGTGGCCATGGTAGCCTTTCCATGGGAATTCAAGTGGGGATCATTATTTCCAAAAATTGGTCTGAACCGGCTATGAGACCAAAAACTCTAAAAACCTACAAAACAGAAAGCAATTGAACTAAATGGCTAATATAATGCTTCAGAAAGTAATTAAGTGACACAATTGAAAGAATCAAAGAATTAGACAGGTCCTTTCAATCCATTCTTGACTAGATGAAGGCACAAAAACAGAAATTCAATGAAATTTGCACTCTTCCAACTCACAAATTCCCCTTCCAAAACTCCAAATCATACAATAGCTTTCCCACATGCTCAATTAGGGTTTTTCTAACCTTTTATACCTTTCTCCGATGTGCTAGGACCCTTGGGTCGGGCTTAGAGCATCATTAATACCCTTTTCCCACTTTTAGGACAAATTGCCAAGTCTACATGGACTAATTTGCCTAATTTCATCATTCAGGCTTCTCCAAACTTCAAGGCTCTAGAATACCCTAAGTTTTCCTTAAATCACATATCAAAAAACTATTGGGACTTTACATCATAGTCCTTAATCCCTTGGTGGTTGGCTAGAACCACATACAAGCCAAAATTGCCAAGATCTTCCAAAAGACCTTTAAGGTGCTCCTGCACCAACAATTTTTCAAAATCATTCCTTGGTTCCTCAAATTCTCATGGAAAAGTGCTTGTTTGAGCTAAGAACCACATATTATATTGTCATTAGTTTCATTCCAAGGCATGCTCAACAATAAAAGACCCTACTTTTGTACACGATGATTGTAAGTATTATTTAAATGAAGCCTTCAATGACATATTTTTCAATTATCTTGAATGGATACATTTTTTAGGAACTAATATTCATCTGATTACCATGGTACAGATAAAATTATCTGCCATGCCAAAGAAAAAGACAAAGAGGAAACTAATAGATGAAGAGAATGAAACCTTGAAAGAAAAGGAGAGAGTTCGGGTGGCGGCATATCATGAAAAGAAGAAATTGGAAACGATTGATGAAAACAACCCGATTGTAGAATAACCTCAACCTTCAAAAAGAGAACGGGAATTGGTAACACAACAAGCACGAATGTGAAAGCATCATTGTAAGACAAATACAGATACTGTAGTTGGAGACACACCCTCTATGACAAGTGAATATGAAGAGACACCATTAAGCACAAGCAAATATGGAGGGACACTATCTAGCACATGTGAATATGGACAGACACCATCTACTGCAAGTGAATATGGAGGGACACCATTTACTGCAAGTGAATATTTTTGGACACCATCCAACACATCTCAAGTTGAGAGTACATCATCACTCGAAATTGACGAAGAAGGTATGCCATCATTCCCATATGAACCTCAAGGCATGTCTTCTTCTCCACCCTCGATTGAAGGTATGCAATCTAGCCCACAATTAAATATTGATGAAATTCCTAATGTTGAGATGTATGTACCTAGGAGAATAGCACCAAGAATTTTGCGTAGAAAGCCAAAGTATTTGATTAATATTGATGATGAGATTTTGCAGCACATGGAAGGTAAGATTTCAACACACACTTGTAGAAGATATGCTGATAAGATTTGGGAATGATTCTTTGAAAGGCTAAATGAGACTGCAAGATGTCAACTATTTGTTGAAATGATGCGGGGTGTAAAGTATAGGAACATCATGAAGACTCTTGGGTTGAGAACATCGAATGCATCGAGTGAAGACACTATTGTGAAGAATCTAATGGATGCTTATGAGAGTGTGGGTAAGACCTCACGCTCAAAGGATAGTAATGTCACCTGACGTGTCATTACATCGACTTTGGTAAGTTGTCAAACAAAGAGAGCTCACATAATTAAAAAGACTAGTGAAAAAACAAGAATTAGTAGAAAAAATTTATCAAGAGCCATTCAAAGGAGGCAAAGAATTGAGGGCAATGATACAAATGAATTATGGGCATTCTTGGGGAGACTGTCACGAAAAGATAAAGAAGTTGTCGAAGCCTTGAGAACACTAATTGAAGAGTATTGGAAGAATAACACAAGGCCATCTCCGAATCAAAGGGATGTGGTAAGAAGGAGAATTGGTAGTCGGAATCATGAGTCACATCCAAAGCATTTTTTGGATATGACTCAAACCCAATTTTTTCAGAAATTTGAAAATGATTATCCTCAAATATTTTTTGAACTGCTTAAACCTTTTTATGTCAAGATAAATCACACATGCACTACTTGTTGTTGTAGACTACATATTGAATTTTCTAACCATTACGATGTTTATCATTCTATATGTTTAGATTTGCATACTAACGATGTTTTGTAGGATTGTGGCATAGAAGCCCCACCAAAATCTTTAAGAGAGTTCTTATCAAAAAATTTATGTCAAATAGAGGATGGCAGGATATTCTATAGGACAACATGCTTGAATGGTTCATGCGAGCATTGCGGTGGCTTCCAGCGTATGCCAGTATGTCAACATATGGAAAGCACAGATGAGGTGGGACAAAAACTAGTAGAGTTCGAGAAGTATAAAATAGTGGCATATGCTACAAAAGATGGGTCTCAAGCAAAAAGGTGTGATTTGGTTATTGAGAAGATTCCAGTGTACAAATTTATGACCACATTTCATGATAGTATACTGTCTGAGTATGCAATGCATACCCATAGAGCCCGATGGTTGGACACGCAGTTCAAGCTATGCAAGGACACCTTTCCAGTTGGAAGCATAGTATCCATGGTTGACCTTGCAAAGAACTACACTCTACAACCACAACATGAGGTGCAGTCACAATATTACAACTCTACACAAGTTTTGATATTTGTGCACATAACATTCATTCATGCATCTGATAGTACAAATGAGCAAAGGAAGGTATTGAGGGAGTACCACTTTTACATTAGTGATGATCACACACATTCTCCAAAGTTCGTGCAAGGTTGCTTCCAAATGTTCTACAGTGGTTTGGCTCAGGGGGGCATAGAATACGATCAACATATAATATGGTCTGATAACTGTGCAACACAGTTCAAGAACTCGCACATGTTCTACTGGTTGTGCAGGATGCATGTCATTACAAGTGTTCAACACATGTGGAACATTTGTGAGGCTGGACATGGAAAGGGGGAGCATGATGGTGTAGGAGCATGCATGAAAAGAGCATTAGCATGAGAAGAGTTAAAGTATAAAGATAGTGCAAAGTTGACAGATGCAAAATCAATCGTCGAGTGGTGTAATGCTTTGATGGGTCCAGGTAATTAAGGTACGTCTTCAGTTCGTAGAATTTTTTGGTTGATGGATGATAATAACATTGCACCATATGAAGAATGTTGTACACTAATAGGATCAAGTGAGGTACACTCTTTCCTTAGCTCAAATACAGCTTCATGGAGTATCGATACACGAAAGATGGCATGCTTTTGTTCTTCATGTACAATGCAAGACTGGAATGATTGTGAGTCAGGGGAGTGGGTTGACAAATGGTTCACAAGTTATCTTATCCCACTTCACATGTATTGCCCTCCGACAGCATTGGAACTGGCACAGATAGAATCATCAGTCGACTTTGACCACATATCAGATCTAGTTTAATGAGGTGATATATCTACTTTCTTAGTTGTTGAAATTCCATATCGTTAGATCTTACTTTGTACTTTATTCGTAATTTTGAAAAATTTCAAGATTTTTTTTGCACATATCAATGCAAGGCATGTTTATGCAGTTATTGTAGATGAAGACAATGAAGAGGGAACATACTATTACTTGTGTCATTGTGTTGAGAGAAAAAAAAAATTGGAGGCCCCAGTTATAGATGGAGAAAACATCGAATACCCTACAGGCTCAGTTGTGCTTACTGGAACATGGCTTAGAAGGTACCCACATTCAAGTGTTAAACATTGGCTATTTCAGGACTTTGACATGCATCGTAAGATTCTTCATTACTCGAACCTTGTCATGGCATCCAATGTTCATTTGACCAAATATGGGGGTAGACCTTTGAACAAGACGTTATGGAAGGTCCGTGAGTCTGACCATGAGGCAATACTTGACACAATAAAGAGTAGAGCAGACCCGGATGGTTTGTTGGATTAATTTGTAAGTATATGCACATTGGTTCTTATTAATTTATACTTGTATGCACATTAATTTGTTTGATGCCAATGCTATCATCTTCTTTTATAGTGATTGGTGTCCCCTTGCAAAAAATGCAGATATATGAGCCATCCAAGAGAATGTCAACCAAAAAAGTAGTGCAACATCCTTATTTTGATGCCTGCATGTAACATCTGTAAGTGCCTTCCATCTATTTTTATTTCATTTCCATTTTAGATGCTCTTTCCTTTTCTCTTTTACTTTGCGTATTTGTAAGTAAACTACTAAGGGTTGATTGATCTTTCGTTGCAGAAAATGCTGATTTAAGAGCCATCAAAGAAAATCTCAGCCAAAAAAGTAATGCAACATACTTATTTTGATGATTTTAACAAATATCAATTTTGATTTGAAGCCATTATAAGAGAGCATGTGCTTAGCGAGGGAATCTCAAGTTACTCATTTGAAGTTAACCTCATGATGAGCACTTATGATGTAGACATTTAAAGAGAATCTTGAATGTATGAGTGACATTGTAAAAGATCTGAGAGAACGAAGTGCCAAAGGCATTGTTATAAGATTTAATTACATAATGAGATATACTCAAATATTGTAAGGTTGAAGTTCATGTTTGGTGTAGTAGCACCTTGTTCTGTAAATGCCTTGACTAGGAAAATTTGCAAACTTTAAATTTTGAAATGTAAACAATGTGTAAAAGGTCATATAAAGGTCATGTAAACAATTTGTACACATTTCTTTGCAACTCGTGTGACCAAGCGGACTGTTTCAACATGTTGGAATAGTTATGTTTACACTAAGCATGGTCCTCTTTCGCATCAAAACACGTAGAATCGCTCCAAGCTATGTTCCACCAGATCGATCCCTTAAGGGTCCAAAGTGCAAAATAGCTACAAACTTCAGCATGCTATTACTTGGATACCATGACACTTAGAAACTTCTCATTTGATCCTATAGAAAGGCATTGGGCCCCTCTAGAAAAAATTCTCTCGGTTTTGGCTATCTTGGAGTGGTTTTATTGTGGCGGCGGATTTTCACTTGATGGAAAACGTGTCAAATTCAAGCTGTGCAAAGTTGCAAATTGGTGCAACTTTCGCTCTGCAACTCGTGTGACCAAGCGGACTGTTCCAACACATTGGAATAGGTATGTTTACATTAGGCATTGTCCTCTTTTGCATCGAAACATGTGGAATCACTCCGAGCTATGTTCCACCGGATCGATCCCTTAAGGGTCCAAAGTGCAAAATAGCTGCAAACTTCAGCATGCTATTACTTGGATATCGTGACATTGAGAAACTTCTTGTCTGATCCTATAGAAAGGCATTGGACCCCTATAGAAAAACCTCTCTCGATTTTGGCTATCTTGGAGTGGTTTTCTTGTGGCGGCAGATTTTCACTTGATGGAAAATGTGTCAAATTCAAGCTGTGCAAAGTTGCAAAGTGGTGCAACTTTTGCTCTGCAACTCATGTGACCAAGTGGACTGTTCCAACACATCCGAATAGGTATTTTTACGCTATTCATGGTCCTCTTTCATACCAAAACATGTGGAATCGCTCTGAGCTATGTTCCACCGGATCGATCCCTTAAGGGTCCAAAGTGCAAAATAGCTGCAAACTTCAGAATGCTATTACTTGGATACCGTGACACTTAGAAACTTTCTACCTAATCCTACAGAAAGGTGTTGGACCCCTTTAGAAAAACCTCTCTCTATTTTGGCTATCTTGGAGTGGTTTTCTCGTGGCGGCGGATTTTCACTTGATGGAAAACGCGTCAAATTCAAACTGTGCAAAGTTGCAAAGTGGTGCAACTATCGCTCTGCAACTCGTGTGACCAAGCAGACTGTTCCAACACATTAGAATAGGTATTTTTATGCTAGAAATGGTCCTCTTTTGCACCGAAACACGTGGAATCGCTCTGAGCTATGTTCCACCGGATTGATCCCTTAAGGGTCCAAAGTGCAAAATAGTTGCAAACTTCAGCATGCTATTACTTGGATACCATGACACTTAGAAACTTTTTGTCTAATCCTACAGAAAGGTGTTGGACCCCTCTAGAAAAAAATCTCTCAATTTTGGCTATCTTGGAGTGGTTTTCTCATGGCGCTGGATTTTCACTTGATGGAAAACGTGTCAAATTCAAGCTGTGCAAAGTTGCAAAGTGGTGCAACTTTCACTCTGCAACTCGTGTGACCAAGCGGACTGTTCCAACACATCTGAATAGGTATGTTTAGGCTAGGCATGGTCCTCTTTTACACTGAAACACGTGGAATTGCTCCGAGCTATGTTCCATCGGATCGATCCCTTAAGGGTCCAAAGTGCAAAATAGCTGCAAACTTCAACATGCTATTACTTGGATACTATGACACTTAGAAAATTCTCATCTAATCCTACAGAAAGGTGTTGGACCCCTCTAGAAAAAACTCTCTTGATTTTGGCTATCTTGGAGTGGTTTTCTCATGGCGGCAGATTTTCACTTGATGGAAAACGTGTCAAATTCAAGCTGTGCAAAGTTGCAAAGTGGTGCAACTTTCGCTCTGGAACTCGTGTGACCAAGTAGACTATTCCAACACATCCAAATAGGTATTTTTATGCTAGGAATGGTCCTCTTTCGCATCGAAACACGTGGAATCGCTTTGAGCTATGTTCCACCGGATCGATCCCTTAAGGGTCCAAAGTGCAAAATAGCTGCAAACTTCAGCATGATATTACTTGGATACCATGACACTTAAAAACTTCTCCTCTGATCCTACAGAAAGGCATTGGACCCCTCTAGAAAAACCTCTCTCGATTTTGGCTATCTTGGAGTGGTTTTCTCGTGGCAGTAGATTTTCACTTGATGGAAAACGTGTCAAATTCAAGTTGTGCAAAGTTGCAAAGTGGTGCAAATTTCGCTCTGCAACTCATGTGACCAAGTAGACTATTCCAAAATGTCTGAATAGGTATGTTTACGCTAGGCATGGTCCTCTTTCACATTGAAACACGTGGAATTGCTCCGAGCTATGTTCCACCGGATCGATCCTTTAAGGGTCCAAAGTGCAAAATGGCTGTAAACTTCAACGTGCTATTACTTAGATGCCGTGATGCTTAGAAACTTCTCATCTGATCCTATAGGATCATGTCGAGCCTATCTAAAAAAACCTCTCTTGGTTTTGGCTATCTCAGAGTGGTTTTCCAGTGGTGGCGGATTGTCACTTGATGGAAAAAGCATCAAATGCAAGCAGTGCAAAGTTGCAGAGTGGTGCAAATTTTGTTCTGCAACTTGTGTGACCAAGCGAACTATTCTAACACATCCAAATAGGTATGTTTATGCTAGGCATGGTCCTCTTTTGCACTGAAACACGTGGAATCATTTCGAGATATATTCCACCGGATCGATCCCTTAGGTTGGAGGAGTCTTAAGTTGCAAATTTGTAAGTTGCTTAAAGCAAAAAATTTGAAATGATATTGAATGGCCCACTTATCACTCATTGCATCTAAGTGATGCTCATAGAGGTGAGGCACTAGGCCTTCTCGAGAGGTCACCCATTCCAATATACTCCAGCTCAAGCACTTAACCACAAAGTTTTTTCCCCAAGAAGGCACAGTGGAAAAGGCAGAATCCAGTGTACTTTTGATGAGTGGAAAGGAATTCCTAAGAGACATGAAGGAGGAAGAAGGAGTTGTCTATGCAATCATGTTGAAGCCAAAGGAGGAGGAGTCACCTAGTCGGCTACCTATGACAGCAGAGTGAAGCAACTGCTGGATCAGTTCAGGTATATCATTTGTGAAGGCACACCAACTACACTACCACCTAAGAGGGCAATCAGTCATCAAATTGAATTTGTACCAGGAGCAACATTGCCTAACAAGGCTGCATAAAAAATGACACCGGAGCAGAATAAGGAGATAGCAAGGCAAGTTCAAGAACTTTTGGACCAAGGGTTGATCAGGAAAAGCATAAGACCATGTGCTATTCCAGAGGTGTTGGCACTTAAGAAGGGAGATAAGTGGAGAATGTGTACTGATTCTAGGGCCATAAATAGGATAAACATTAGATATAGGTTTCCTATTCCTAGGATATAAAACTTAATGGACTATTTAGGGGGTGCTAAGTACTACTCCAAGATTGATTTCAAAAGTGGCTACTATCAGATTAGGATGAAAGAGGGAGATGAATGAAAGTCAGCTTTTAAAACCACATAGGGGTTATATGAGTGGTTAGTAATGCCATTCGAGCTTACAAATGCACCTAACACTTTTATGAGGGTGATGAATGAGGTCTTGAAGGACTTTATAGGAGTCTTTGTGGTAGTCTACTTAGATGATATCCTCATCTTTACCAAAACAAAAGAAGAACATATGAAGCACCTAGAACTTGTGTTGAAGAAAATTCAAGAGGAGAAGCTCACCATAAATCTTGATAAATAGGGTACTTGGTAACTTGTTGAGGTGTCTAACTAAGGAGTATGGACAAGGATGGGAACAAGTCATTTCACAGGCAGAATTTTCCTACAATGATAGCACAAACAGGTCTACTGGTAAGAGCCCACTTGAAATTGTATATGGGTTACATCCAAGGGGTGTACTTGAGCTAAGAGACCTAAAAGGTTATGAAGGAATCAGTGGACATGCTGATGATTTTTCTCAATCAATGAGAGAGGTTCATGAGCAGGTAAAGAAGACATTAATGGAGGCTAACCAAAAGTTGAAGGCTAAAAGAGATGAAGGGAAGAGAGATCTACAATTTGAAATAGGTGATTTGGTGATGGTATACTTGAACAAGGAAAGACTACAGAAAGGCATACCAAGTAAGCTACAGATGAAAAGGATAGAGCCATGTAAAGTGTTGGCTAAGTATGGATCCAATGCATACAAGGTGGAGTTACCCAAGGAGATGTCCATTTCGCCTATCTTCAATGTGAAGGACTTGGTGAAGTATAAAGGACTAGAAATGGATGAGGAACAGTATAGTGCTGAGGTGAGTAAGGATGTGGATGAACTCAAGGTACCTGATCAGATCAGACCACAAGTGGACAAGATTCTAGACTCAAGGGTGAAGAAGAAGACTAGGCACAAGACATACATGGAGCACCTAGTGAAGTGGAGAAATCAACCAAAGTCAGAGGCTACTTGGATAGCAGAAAGTGACTTTATGAAGCATGGAATTAGTGAGGAGCTCTTGACACCATAGGTTCCTTAGCTTCTTTGTTGCAGGGGGGAGAATGGTGTAGGAGCACCTTAAGGTCTTTTGGAGAGATCTTTGCAATTTTGGCTTGTAGGTGGTTCTAGCCAACCACCAAGGGAATAAGGATGATGATGTAAATTCCCAAGAGTGTTTTTGATGAGTGAATTAGAAATAGGTTTGTTAGGGGCTTGCAGTTTGGGTAAGTCTTGGACACTGTGAGCATTTTGAGCAATGTTGCCTTGGCTATTTATCCTAAAAGTTGGAAAATGGCATTAATGATGCTCTAAGCCCGACCCAAGGGTCCTAACACATGGGAGAAAGGTATATAAGGTCAGAAAAACCCTAATACCTGGGTTGGAGGATTGTTTTCATGAATTGAGACTTGGAGAGTACATTTTTGTGATTGGAAGAGAGCAAGTTTTCATTGAATTTCTGTGTTTGAGCCTTCATCCAGTCAAGAATGGATTGAAAGGACTTATATGATGCTTTGAGTCTTCCATTTGTGTCACTTACTTACCTTGTGTAGCATTAGATTAGTCATCTAGACCGACTGGTTATCTTTTTGCAAGTTTTTGGTGTTCTTGGTCTCATTGCCGGTTCAGGCCAGTTTTGTGAATAATGAGTCCCACTTGACTTCCCTTGGATTTCCTCTCATGGAAACTTGGAATCAAGTTGGGGACTATGTAAATAGTGTACATATAGGTTTTGGGGTCTTGTTTTGCAGGGAAGGTGATGAAATCATCAAGCACTAGGCGAGTGCAAGTGCATTCTGGCTAGTAGCTTGGAGAGGACAACAACAAGGAGAGTTTCCAAATGGATTGGTTTGTGCCAATCAAGAGTATGGGAGTGTAAGCACATGTATCTCAGTCATGTGTGTGCTAGGAGGAGAGCTAAGGAGGTTGTTGAAGCCCTCAAAGAAGGAAAAAGAGCCAAAAACCCTAAGAACCCTTAAAAATAGGGGGTTTGAGGAAAATCATATGTACGAACACTTGTAGGACCTAAGGCTTGGTAAATATTGGAGCCTTGATGGTCAAAAGAAAGAATCTACAAATTTTTTTTGGGGTGGTTAAGACTGTTTGTGAGAAAAGTCAAGAAAACGAGTTCTAGGAGGCCAAATTGGGGCAGAAGGCTACAAGGCCTAAAATTGAGTTTTTAAAGAAAGCAATGGGTAAAAGGTGAAAGAATCCAATAATATGGATTAGTGAGGAGAAAAATCAACAAAGGGACAACTAGGATACCCTTCCCTACCCCTGGAGTGGTTAGGACACTTTGGGTCAGTGTGGAGCCCAAGGAAGCTTAGTGGGGGATTGGGAGTGATGGAGAAGAATTTGAAATTGGTGGAGAGTCTTACGTGGTGAGAGGGATTTAGGAGTGATCCCTGAGTAGGGTAGAGAGGAATACCCTAGGAAGACTAGAGAATAGGTCTTGGGAAGAGCAATAGTGCTCTTGAGGGATATGACTCCCCATCACTTTAGCTCATGAAGGTCATGAGACAGCCATTAATGGGGAGTGGATACATGAAGAAATGATTGAGAATGATAATGGCTTCAGACCTGCTATAAAGGATTTTTTTTTTTGTTTCAATGATGCAAGAGGTTTTTGGTTTCACTACCAAAATGAGCCTATGAAGAATGCATGTGAAACTCCTTTTGACCTTGAGGGTGTACTTACTCCATCTCAAGGATCATGCATTGAGGATGACATAGATCAATGCTAGGGCTAACCAATTAATAATTATACACGTGAATAAGTCAAACATGTACATGTCAATAAGGGAACTACAAGTACTCATAAACACGTAAGCCTCAAAAATTATACACACGAATACATAGTATACACAAATTAAAACAAAGTATATGCACAAATACAAGGTATATGCATGAAAACATGTAAGCCACAAAGTATACACTCGAATGCACGTAAGTCACAAAGTATACATGTAAGTTGTAAAGTATACACTTGAATATACGTAACTCATATCTATTGAACCATCAATTTAGAATGCAAATATGGACATGCATCGAAAAAAGATATTTGTATTAACCAAATAGCCATGTAGGCATACATAAATATATGTCGATATAAGTATGAAATATATGTACAAAATAGCCATATAGGCTTACGAGAATGCCATCTAGGCATACAATGTCAAATATGTCCAATAAAAAATATGTACAAAACTGCCATGCAGGCATACAATAAAGGACTCTAGAATCAAAAGTCATTGCTCTCCATGCCCAGGAAATAAAATCTTTCCCTTTCCTTTTCGCTCGGATGGCGATAGGTCTGTCACTCATTTTTGCTTGCGCTCGTGGAGTGCTCCTGCTACTCCTCCTAGGGTTTAGTTCATGGTGAAGTTTTAACTGTTACAATAAGAAGTAAAGACATGAATATATAGAAATTACATTATAAAAAATGATATATTTGACAAAATAATCACTTACAGCCATCTCACGATCTCTCTCCATGAGGGAAATATCCCCATGCCCATGCTTAGACGTGCTCAAGCCCTGTATAAACCATACAAATAGATAAAAACTACGTGAATCAATAATGGTTTGATTTCTCACTAACTAACATCTATAACAACAAATGTAAATTAAAATTTACTAATTTGCCTCATACCTCTTTTGTTAGAGCCATTGAGGATTGTATCACAGATGTCACACTAATATCCATTGCCTTCGTCACATTCAGAGGTGTATCGTCTCACAACAACTAAAAATAAAACAACAAATTATTCAACGTAATCAACGATGTGCATGTATAAACTACAAAAATTTATTAAGTACTTGATTCATTAGTTAAACTCTTTATTCTATTACCTGCGTGAAGGTTTGAGTAAATCCACTACCACTAGGAAGTGTTCCATCAAAACTTCCAATATTAGTCTGTTCAACATCCAAAATTGCATATTAAATTACAATTCATAAAACAATGCCATTAATATGCAATAAACTTATAATTGTTTACTAGTTACATACCCTAGCGATAGGTGTACTGCAAAAATAGGTTGGTGGGGGGCCGGTGTATCTAGTCTCAACACTGTGACCTTGCAATTTTATTAAAATCATAAAACATTTTTAGTTAATCTTGCATTTCAAAATCAAAATTTAATAAATTAAATTCAATGAACACATGCACTAACTTTTACCTGACTATCAATGCCATATGCCTCATGCAAAATGTCAGCTGCCCTCTCCATCTCCATAGCTATAGACAGATCCTATGTATCGGTCTCCTGAGGGTCAGTGGGGTAATGTGAACAAGTAGCCCCGCAAGATTGACACACATGTGTTCGAAGACCACCACTGGAAGACTCCCCTAGATGGCGTTGTAGAATAGGGCTAGTATGATGGATGATACTTTGGGTCAAAGTGCTGATTGCCTATAATGTCTCTACATCAGTACTTTCCTTCACAACAGAAGGCATAACAATGTGCTCATGAGGTGGCCTAGCGAGAGCTCATCTACCTTTCCACGTAGGATCCGGCTGTGCACTAGGTCTATCCTGAGCTGACCCCCCACCTCTCCCCTAAAAATCCCTCATATCAAAATAATTTGGTATTTTGTTCAATATGAACTCACTGTATAGTTTCCTAAGGAAATATTGCGGGACCTCGCAATTGTTGCACGGTGGGTAATCGAAGACCATGTACCACCTATCATAAAACCGCTCCTTCATTTGTTGGTGGTGGCACCAATGGATAGGAAACCTCTTCGCATTGAGGGTAAGATTTTGATTTGTGCGTGGGTTGGTGAAGAATGAGCACAAATCACCTTTTGTTATTTTTAAATCTTTCACATACTTGTATGATAGTTTATTTGCATAATACTCCCTAGCCGCCTACCTCCTATCTTCCCATCCAGTTATTTGTTTGCTAATTGAATCTACATTTGTTAACATATCTTTCAATGAATTTGCTAGGGTCATTCTTTCTATGGTTGAACCATTTGGATCACTCAACCTATTGATCAAATCCTCAATTTGTTTTTTGTTGTTCTGAATTTCACTCATTAAATTTTGTTGAGTGCCAGAAGGGGGTTGAGTGATTGGTGGAGGAGGTTGATGTTGTGGTTGATTTTGATCTTCAGGATTTGGTTGGTCCTCCTGTTGAGGATTTTGAGGGTTTACAGGTTGATTTGCATCTCCTAAAAATTCAAACAAATAGATATCAAATTCAACCTAAAACTATCAAATTAAAAAAAAAAAGCATAGAATCCTTACCTCTTACAGCTCCTCGTCATTGTGGCACCATTGTTGCAAACAAATTCGGATTCTTTGTGAAAAAATTCTTCTCCTAGAATGCGAGCATGATATTTTGGGGTTTTTGGCCGTGGGTGCAGCAAAAAAACCAGTCGAAATATAAATGAGAGATTTACATTTGTTTTTTTTCTTTTAACAGTCGATAACACGAGCACGTTATAATGTGCTCACGTTATGGCTTTGTAGTTGTAGCCACCAGGACCTTGCCTAGGTTTAACGGAAGACATAACACGAGCGTGTTATAACGCACTCGCGTTATGGTTTTCAACTTTTTTTTTTGAGGGTGTCCATAGAATTGCTACCCATTTGCATGCACCCACCTTCATGATGAACACCATGCAATCAATATGATGTCAAACAAGATGTGGTTAACAAGTGAAGATTATTCTTTTGATGAAGGATTCAATGAGCCAGATTTCCATGATAGAAGGTATCATAAACATAGTTATCACCAATTTTTTTTTGATGATGATGAAGATAATGATGACATACATAATGTTGTGTCATCTAAATATGATATCAGGTTGAGGAGACCTTCAAATGAAGATATTAGAGCAGTAATTGTAATTACCATTTCCAGGTCAAGAACAATTACAATTTGAGAAATAGAGTAGTTAATAATGATTATGGAAAAGTAGGAAGCATTTTCATAAAGGAAAATAGGAATTAAGTGAATGATCAACATCTTACTAAGAAAAGAGAGGATTTGAAGCTAGAAACAAGGATGCAAAATACAAAGGAAAGGGCATTGAAAAGCGTATAGACAAGATTATTTCTCCTCCCATAAAGGTCAAGTATCAAAAGCTGAAAGTGGAACAAGGGAGGGGATATACTAAGTGAAATCAAGGAGTTGAGAAACATAGTAAAGAGGAGAGGGTCAATGATCAGATTATACTCGCTTTTCAAAATTATGATATTCCAAAGTATATATTTGTTGATATGGCTCAATGTTATCTCATATTAAAGTGCTTGTTCCTCTACTAGAAATGATGAGAATTGAGGAACACAAAGAGAAGGAATTTTCCCTTATCAATGGTGCAACTATAGCCTTCGCTAGAAAGAAGGTTGTTACCCTACCTAAAAAGGGTAAAGAAAAATAAAAGAGAATTGAACTTGAAAATGCTAACACTGAGATGCTTGAGGTATGTATAGGTTCAACACTAACTAAGTTCCCTAATCAAGTGAATCCCTTTTATGTTACTCTTCAAATCAATGAAAAATTGATCATAAATTGTATGATATATTATAAGGCCTCCATAAATGTTATGCCTATGGCAATAATGAGGGAATTAGGATTGAAAGTAAGTAAAGCTTATGGTAAGTGCTTTACCATGGATTCTAGAGAAGTCCTAATCACGAGAGTCATAAAATGATGTACATTTTAACCTTGTTGCATTTCCTGAGAAGGAATTTGTGATAAACATTATACTGGTTGATATCCCACCTCAATATGGGATGTTATTATCAAGAAAATGGTCTGCAATAGTTAGAGGAAGCATACAATTGGATCTATATTCCATGATTCCTATCAATAGTAAGAGTGTTAAATTAAACAGAGAAAAAAATATCCTAATCTTGTGGAGGATCTACAACTGGCTGAGAAGGTGTGTTTCATGGATATTGACATAGATAGCTTTAGAATTGAAGAAGCTCCAGTTGACAAGGAGGTTAGACCTATATCTCAGGAAATTAAAAAACTTGTTCAAGAGAATGTACTATTGTTAATTTATTTTGATGCAATATCTCAAGAAATTAATAAACATGCTCAAGAGGAATGGAATATTAATTTATTTTGATGGAGCATGTTCATATCACCAAGAGGTAAGCCCTACAAATACTCATTTTCTCTAAAATTTGAATGCACCAACAATGTTGCAGAATATGAGGCTTTGTTGTTAGGACTCAATATGACAAATCAAACATGATATTAAGAAGCTTAGAGCTATAGGGGAATTTGAGTTAGTTGTATCCCAAGTAAGAGAAAAGTATGTATCGAAATAGAAGAGATTGAAGCAGTATAATTTTTTTTTATGGGATACTATTGAATTTTTTGATGCATTTTCTATGACTAGGTAGAGAGGTCTAAAAATGTAATGGTTGATTTTCTTGCTAATATAGCTATAAGACCTGATGATATCAGATTTTTTGGGATATCCAAGGTTGAAATTAAGACAAGGCCATCCATCCCAAACAATATTTTTAACTAGTAGGTATTCAACAATGATCAAGATTTGTTAAATTTTTTGCATTGCATAAATGAATACCATAGTCAAGAAGTTTACTTCCAAGGTTTTTTAGAGGTAATTAATGGAAAGGATACTATCTTTGGAAATGAGGTGATTCATCTGAAAACCAACAAAATTTCAAAAGGACTAGTAGCCTTAGAAAGGGTATTTGATAGTTCAAACAAGTGTGATATGAAGTTAGTCCCTACATGTGTACTAGACTTGGAAGAGGTAAATTTGGGAACAAATAATGCACCTAAGAAGGTTTACTTTGGAAAAAAGTTGAACCCAAAAATTAGAGTAATGCTTATTTTGTTGCTTAGGAAATATAAGCATGTCTTTTATTGGTCATATGACGATATGAAGGCTTATAGGGAAGATTTATTCCAACATGATATTCCTCTCAAACTGGATGCAAATCCCTTAAGGAAAAAGAAAAGACCAATCAAACCTACAATAGCAAAAAAAATGCAACAAGAATTGATGAAGCTTAGGGATGGTGGTATCATTAAGTCTATTAGACATTCTACTTGAGTTTCAAATCTAGTGCTAGTTAGGAAGAAAAATGGAGACGCTAGGTTATGTGTAGACTTTAGAAACTTGAATGTGGATTAACTACCCATTGCCTAATATGGAGGCAATGTTACAAAAGGTCAGTGGTTGTGAGTCGTTGTTAATGATGGATGGATTTTTAGGCTATGTAACCAAGTTAAAGTGAAAGAATTTAAGTAGTACAAGAATTTTTTACTACACCATGGGGCACATATGTTTATATAAGAATGCCATTTGGTTTGACAAATGTAGGGGCAACATTTCAGAGAGCTATGGATGTTGCATATTTAGATCTTAAAGATGTGTTCATGGTTGATAATCAAGATGATTTGACTATTTTTTTTAAGAAAGGAGAAGATCATCAAGTATGCATCTAGAAATGATCTTTGCTAGAGTTCTGTAATATGGTATTTCTCTTAATCTCAAAAAGTGTGTATTTGGGGTTACAAAAAGGGAAATTCTAGGCCACATAGTATCAAAAGAAGGAATCAAGATTGATCTATAACATGTAGCAGCTATTGAAAGGATCCCTCATCCAAAAACCATCAAGGATATTCAATCCTTCTTTGGGCAGGTAAACTTTGTGAGGAGATTTTTAACAAACTTTGTAGAAATAAAAATATCCATTTCTAAGATGTTGAAGAAAGGTGAATCAATAGCATGGAGTGAAGACCCAACCAATGCCTTCCCAAGTATCAAAGAAGCAATTAATAAGGCTCATAATCATCTTCATGTTTAGTAGAATTTTATCAAACTTTCCTACTTTATTAATGCCCTTTTACATTACCCTCTTTATTTTACTTTTAGTATTTTTAGGGAGAGTTCTTTTTAAAAAAATTTGTAGGTAGCCACTATTTTAAATGTGTGATAGATGCTACTGATTACATTATTTTTTCTATTTTGTAGGTTTATGATGGAGTGCTTATTGGAAGGAGAATTCAAGAATGATATGTATGCTTTGAGAAAATTTATACCCTTTTGAGTATTCTAAAAATATTTAATTTCCATGTTGATTGCATGTTTTACTTTAACATGCATCCACCTATTAGTTTGCATGCACATAAAAGTGAATATAAATTTTAAGGATAAAAATCTATACCCATGCCCTTTTCCCTTATATTTTGGACCCATTTCAATTAGTGCCCTTTATATACTAACTACTCTACATTTGACATATTCTTCCATGAATTTGACTCATGATATCGCCCTATCTTGATCTCATTATCATTCATCCTTAGAGATTGATTTGCTCCCTAGATCTATTGTCCATCACCCTACATTAGATCCAAGAATGTGAACTTATCCAAATCATTTTCGCAATTGCAAATTTGAACCTCAAACTTTTAAAATTCAAAATTCAAATCTACGCTTTCTTTTAATAACATATATTTATATTAATTTATATAAAATTCAAATCTACACTTTCTTAACCTCCCCCCTAATTTTAAGGAGCCGACTAACTCCTAGACAAAATTCACCTAGGTACATCAAAAAATGCATGAAAAAAATACATAACAACATACATGGATACATACATGACATGATGAGACGTTGTAGTGTAGGGCCTGCCAGACGCCTGAAACCGGCAGACGGGACAAAACGTTTGGGCGATGGTCAGGTGGGAGTTAAAGACGCTGTCAGGAGGGTTTTCTCGCTTGTTCCCAGGAAAAAAAGTGGGCGGGTTAGCTTCGTCGACAAGTTCCTTTTGTCTGGCATGGGAAAAGTGGAAGGGAATGACGTGGGCCTTTTTTGTTTCAAGAAAGCAAGGTGAAAATACTATTTGTTTCCAGTCTGCACATTGAAAGGGAAAGCTGAAGGTCTGAGTGCAAATGGATGACTTGGAGGAGAATACTAACCAAATCAAGGTTGTAAGATGAAGTGTGGAGTGCACATGGAGGAGTTGGAGGAGAATACCGACCAAATCGAGGTGAGGGGTAATTCTATTGCAAGCAGAGGGTTTTACAAGATCTTTTAATTTGAATTTTGGGAAACACAATGTGGAGTATTTCAGTTTCTTGAATTTATTCAAAAACACACATTCCATTGTTGTGTTTAAATTTATGTTGATTGAAAAAAAAAGTGCATAAAATAATTGTGAATGAGAAATGCAGTGTTGGGTTTCAGTTATTTGAATATCCTTGTTTAAATGTAAATGGTTGCCTCATGGTGGTTGTTTGCTTCTTAACACCAATGGTTTTGCAACATGGAATGTTACAAAATAGTATGAATGTCTTCGAAATCACACCTTCCATTGTTGTGTTTGAATTTGAGTTGATTGAAAAAAATCTGCACAAAATAATTATGAATGAGAAACACAGTGCTGGGTTTCAGTTATTTGAATATTCTTGTTTAAATGTAAAGAGTTTCCTCATGGTGGGTTGTTTGCTTCTTAACACCCATAGTTTTGCAACATGGAATGTTACAAAAACAGTATGAATGTCTTCCAAATCACACATTCCATTGTTGTGTTTAAATTTTAGTTGATTGAAAAACTAATTGCACAAAATAATTGTGAATGAGAAACATAGTGCTGGGTTTCAGTTATTTGAATACCTTTGTTTAAATGTAAATGGTTGTCTAATGCTGTGTTGCTTGCTTCTTAACACCCATGATTTTGCAACATGGAATGTTACAAAACAATATAAATGTCTTCCAAATCACACATTCTATTTTTGTGTTTAAATTTCCATTGATTGAAAAATAGCTGCACAAAATAATTCTGAATGAGAAACATAGTGCTGGGTTTCATTTATTTTAATATGCTTGTTTAAATGTAAAAGGTTGCCTCATGGTGGGTTGTTTTCTTCTTAACACCCATGTTTTTGTAACATGAAATGTTACAAAATAGTATGAATGTCTTCCAAATCACACCTTCCATCGTTGTGTTTAAATTTTAGTTGATTGAAAAAAACAATTGCACAAAATAATTCTAAATGGGAAACACAGTGTTGGGTTTCATTTATTTGAATATCCTTCTTTAAATGTAAAGGTTGCCTCATGGTGGGTTGATTGCTTCTTAACACCCATGGTTTTGCAGCATGGAATGTTACAAAATACTATGAATGTCTTCCAAATCACACATTCCATTGTTGTGTTTAAATTTCATTTGATTGAAAAAAAAAAGTGCACAAAATAATTGTGAATGAGAAACACAGTGCTGGGTTTTAGTTATTTGAATCTCTTTATTTAAATGTAAAGGGTTGTCTCATGCTGGCTTGCTTGCTTCTTAACACCCATGGTTTTGCAACATATAATGTTACAAAATAGTATGAATGTCCTCCAAATCACACATTCCATTGTTATGTTTAAATTTTAGTTGATTGAAAAAAACTTGCACAAAATATTTTTGAATGGGAAACATAGTGCGGGGTTCCAGTTATTTGAATCTCCTTGTTTAAATGTAAAGGGTTGCCTCATGATGGTTTGTTATCTTTTTAACACCCATGGTTTTGCAACATGAAATGTTACAAAATATTATGAATGTTTTCCAAATCACACCTTCCATTGTGTTTAAATTTTAGTTGATTGAAAAAAAAACTGTACAAAATAATTGTGATTGGGAAACATAGTACTATGTTTCAGTAATTTGAATCTCTTTGTTTAAATATAAATGGTTGTCTTATGGTGAGTTGCTTGCTTCTTAACACCCAGGGTATTGCAACATGGAATGTTAAAAAATAGTATGAATGTCTTCCAAATCACACATTCCATTGTTGTGTTTAAATTTTAGTCGATTGAAAAAAAAAATTGCACAAAATAATTTTGAATGGGAAACACAGTGCTGGGTTTCAGTTATATGAATCTCTTTGTTTAAATGTATAGGGTTGTCTCATGCTGGGTTGATTGCTTCTTAACACCCACATTTTTGCAACATGGAATATTACAAAACAATATGAATGTTTTCCAAATCACACATTCCATTGTTGTGTTTAAATTTAAGTGGATTGAAAAAACAACTGCACAAAATAATTGTGAATGAGAAACACAGTGCTAGGTTTCAGTTATTTGAATCTTTTTATTTAAATGTAAATGATTGTCTCATGGTGGGTCGCTTTCTTCTTAACACCCATGGTATTGCAACATGGAATATTACAAAACAATATGAATGCCTTCCAAATCACAATTCCATTGTTGTGTTTAAATTTAAGTGGATTGAAAAAACAACTGCACAAAATAATTGTGAATGAGAAACATAGTGCTAGGTTTCAGTTATTTGAATCTCTTTATTTAAATGTAATTGGTTGTCTCATGGTGGGTTGCTTTCTTCTTAACACCCACGGTATTGCAACATGGAATAATACAAAACAGTATGAATTTCTTCCAAATCACACCTTCCATTGTTGTGTTTAAATTTTAGTCGGTTGATTGCTTCTTAACACCCATATTTTTGCAACATGGAATATTACAAAACAGTATGAATGTCTTCCAAATCACACCTTCCATTGTTGTGTTTAAATTTAAGTGGATTGAAAAAACAACTGCACAAAATAATTGTGAATGAGAAACATAGTGCTAGGTTTCAGTTATTTGAATCTCTTTATTTAAATGTAAATGGTTGTCTTATGGTGGGTCGCTTGCTTCTTAACACCCATGGTATTGCAACATGGAATGTTACAAAATAGTATGAATGTCCTCCAAATCACACCTTCCATTGTTGTGTTTAAATTTTAGTTGATTGAAAAACAACTACACAAAATAATTGTGAATGAGAAACACAGTGCTGGGTTTCAGTTATTTGAATCTCCTTGTTTAAATGTAAAGGGTTGCCTCATGGTGTGTTATTTGCTTCTTAACACCCACGGTTTTGCAACATTGAATGTTACAAAATAGTATGAATGTCATGCAAATCACACTTTCCATTGTTGTGTTTATATTTTAGTTGATTGAAAAAAAAATCACACAAAATAATTGTGAATGAGAAACACAGTGTTGGGTTTTAGTTATTTCAATCTCCTTGTTTAAATGTAAAGGGTTGTCTCATGCTGGGTTGGTTGCTTCTTAATACCCATGGTTTTACAACATGAAATGTTACTATAGACCCCAATCCTATACCTGCACAAAGAAAAGAAGCAAACACATTAGTAAGCTCAGATGCAAGATAAAAAATGATTCGCCATGATCCATTTGTAATGCTCAAATAGGAAAGAAAATGAAGAAATGAACAAGAAATCAATGAAATCCTAATTAAGCAATGCAAACACTTGATCCCATGGGGGAATTGGTGCCAATTGGTGTGTCGAAATTGGCCCTTTCCCAATTCCTTTGTTGCAATGTTGATGATTTGATGAGTGATCCAACTTGTTGAAGATTCAATCAAACTCCATGATGAAAAAATGCATAACCTAGCTAAGAATTTGATGAAATAGATGAAACTAGATATGTTTGAGGATGAAGTTGAGTATAGTAAGTTTATTCAAGTTGTGGATGATGAATCAGAGGAAGAGTCTCTCATTTATAGATTTCCAAATTGGAAGAGAGAGTAAGATTGAGTAATGTGGGATCATTCAACATCCAATGGCCAAGTGCCACTTGTCAAGATGTGAATGGGGGAAGGTTGTGCATATTTTGATGAATGCACCCATAAATGCTATTAGATTCAAATTTTGAATTTGAAAGTTGGCAAGTTTGGAGGGAGAGAGGAATGTAGTTAATGTGACTTGGTTCAAGGCTAAAGACATGTAAGAGACATTAAATGCCTTGTTGGAAGTACCCATCCTTTTTTGGAGGGATTTTTGAATTGGAAGAATATTCCACAAAATTCCCTTTTGAATGAAAATTGATGAATTAATAAATCAAATAAATTGATTTATTGTGCAAGTTGCAAGATCTAGAGGATTGGAGTGATTAGGATTAACATTAATCAGGATTTGATTAATTAAGAGGGGGATTAGTTGATTTGACCATTTTGACTTAGATTTTAGGATTTAAATAAATTAAAGTTGAGAGAATAATGATTTTAGATTTAATTAAATAAAGATTGATTTATTTAATTAAAGGAGGATGATGTTGGATTTAAACCAAATAAAGATTTATTTAATTTAAATGAGATGACTTTAGGGATTAATTAAATAAAATTATTTATTTAATTAAAAGGGGAATTACAAATTAATTAAATAAAATTGATTTATTTAATTAAGAGATGAAGAGTGATGAATTTAATCAAATACAAATTATTTGATTAAATGACTAGAAAAGAAGATGGTTCAAGATTAAATGGTGTTAGTAAATCAGGATCCATTGTGTTAGATCGAATTGTATATTTTCCATGTCTACAGTTACAAAATAGTATGAATGTCTTCCAAATCACACATTCCATTGTTGTGTTTAAATTTCAGTGGATTGAAAAAATAACTGCACAAAATAATTATGAATGAGAAACACAGTGCTGGGTTTCAGTTATTTTAATCTCCTTGTTTAAATGAAAAGGGTTGTCTCATGTTGGGTCAGTTACTTCTTAACACCCACGGTATTGCAACATGAAATGTTACAAAACAATATGAATGTCTTCCAAATTACACATTCCATTGTTGTGTTTAAATTTTATTTGATTGAAAAAAAGTGCACAAAATAATTATGAATGGGAAACATGGTGTTGGGTTTCAGTTATGTCAATCTCCTTGTTTAAATGTAAAGGGTTGTTTCATACTGGGTTGCTTGCTTCTTAACACCCACGGTATTGCAACATGGAATGTTACAAAACAGTATGAATGTCTTTCAAATCACACATTCCATTGTTTTGTTTAAATTTCAGTTGATTGAAAAAAAAACTGTACAAAATATTTTTGAATAGGAAACACAGTGCCAGGTTTCAGTTATTTGAATCTCCTTGTTTAAATGTAAAGGATTGTCTCATGGTCAGTTACTTGCTTCTTAAAACCCACAGTTTTGCAACATGGAATGTTACAAAACAATATGAATGTCTTCCAAATCACACATTCCATTGTTGTGTTTAAATTTCATTTGATTGAAAAAAAAGTGCACAAAATAATTGTGAATGGGAAACACAGTACTAGGTTTAAGTTATTTGAATCTCCTTGTTTAAATGTAAAGGGCTGTCTCATGCTAGGTTTCTTGCTTCTTAACACCCATGGTTTTGCAACATGAAATGTTATAAAATAGTATGAATGTTTTCCAAATCACACATTCCATTGTTGTGTTTAAATTCCAGTTGATTGAAAAAAATTCTGCACAAAATAATTCTGAATGGGAAACACAGTGCTGGATTTAAGCTATTTGAATCTCCTTGTTTAAATGTAAAGGGTTGCCTCATGGTGGGTTTTTTAATTTTTAACACCCACGGTTTTGCAACATGGAATGTTACAAAACATTATGAATGTCTTTCAAATCACACCTTCCATTGTTGTATTTAAATTTTAATTGATTGAAAAAAAATTGCACAAAATAATTGTGAATGAGAAACATAGTGTTGAGTTTCAGTTATTTGAATTTCATTGTTTAAATGTAAAGGGTCATCTCCTGGTCGGTTGCTTTCTTTTCTAACACCCATGGTTTTGCAACATGGAATGTTACAAAACAACATGAATGTCTTTGAAATCACACATTTCATTGTTGTGTTTAAATTTCAGTTGATTGAAAAAAATTTGCACGAAATAATTGTGAATGGGAAACACAGTGCTGAGTTTCACTTATTTGAATCTCCTTGTTTAAATGTAAAGGGTTGTCTAATGGTTGGTTTCTTGGTTCTTAAAACCCACGGTTTTGCAACATGGAATGTTACAAAACAATATGAATTTCTTCCAAATCACACATTCCATTGTTGTGTTTACATTTTTGTTGATTGAAAAAAAAAATTGCACAAAATAATTTTGAATGGGAAACACAGTGCATTGTTTCAGTTATTTGAATCTCCTTGTTTAAATGTAAAGGGTTGTCTCATGGTCAGTTGCTTGCTTCTTAACACCGACGGTATTGCAACATGGAATGTTACAAAATAATATGAATGTCTTCCAAATCACACATTCCATTGTTGTGTTTAAATTTTAGTTGACTGAAAAAAATTTGCACAAAATAATTTTGAATGAGAAACACAGTGCTAGGTTTCAGTTATTTGAATCTCCTTGTTTAAATGTAAATGGTTGTCTCATGGTCGGTTGCTTGCTTTCTTGAAACCCACGGTTTTGCAACATGAAATGTTACAAAACAGTATGAATGTCTTCCAAATCACACATTGCATTGTTGTATTGAAATTTTAGTTGATTGAAAAAAAAATTGCACAAAATAATTTTGAATGGGAAACACAGTGTTGGTTTTAGTTATTTGAATCTCCTTGTTTAAATGTAAAGGGTTGTCTCATGGTCAGTTGCTTGCTTCTTGACACCCATGGTTTTGCAACATGAAATTTTAGATAACAGTATGAATGTCTTCCAAATCACACATTCCATTGTTGTGTTTAAATTTTAGTTGATTGAAACAAAACTGCACAAAATAATTCTGAATGGGAAACACAGTTCTGGGTTTCAGTTTTTTGAATCTCCTTATTTAAATGTAAAGGGTTGTCTCATGGTTAGTTTCTTGCTTCTTAACACCCATGGTTTTGCAATATGAAACATTACAAAATAGTATGAATGTCTTCCAAATCACACATTCCATTGTTGTGTTTAAATTTTAGTTGATTGAAAACAATTGCACAAAATAATTCTGAATGGGAAACACAGTGTTGGGTTTTAGTTATTTGAATCTCCTTGTTTAAATGTAAAGGTATGTCTCATGGTTGGTTGCTTGCTTCTTAACACCCATGGTTTTACAAAGGTGGCAAAATTTTGATCCCAGGTTTTCTTCGACATGGTGCTTCGTGGTGAACTTGCGGAATGGGAAAATGAGCCAGTCCCAATCATTTAGCCTAATTTAATGTGGCCCGAGGAGGAAAAACTCGAATTGTTTATGAGCTACGTTTGCTTGCATGGAAGGAAAAGACCAGCTACACCAAATATTTCACGGTGATCTCTGTCTTAGATAGAGATGAAGAGCGAGCCAAATTTAATAATTTGTTTAATGAAATGCTTGTGGAGATTTTTTGGGCTTTGGCTCCTCTGGTAGTTTAGCGAACTTGGTTTCTTTATGTAGTTGTCAACGAAAATAATTTCTTTCAACATAAACTGAATCTTTACTTTACATGCATGAACATTTTGTAATTATGAATAGTGACCGAAATCCTAGGGTGTAATGGAAATAGTGTCCATTTCTTAATGAATTATTGCAACCTCGACCGTTTTTAAGGAGGATTGTGAATAGTTATTGGAGAAAAAAAAGGGGAGGAAATAAAGAGAGGAAAAGGGGGGAGAAGGGAATTTTCTATTTTTAGAAAATTTTGTTACGAAGCCATGGAGTCTTTGAACCCATATTTTGTATTGAGAAAAAAAGAAATAAGACTGAATCTTTGAGTTTGTTAATATTTTCTTGATCGCAAATGTCTCTGTGCTTCTATGATTGTTCTTCAATATGATATTTGTTGTGTCGAATTGTGTTGATGTTTTATTTGTTGAATTTGTGAATTCTAAAAGAAATCATCCTATGAAATTAGTCTATTGTTTATCTTTCCTTGTCTCATGGTTGGTTACTTGCTTCTTAAATGGTTGTCTCATGGTGGGTTCCTTGCTTCTTAACACCCACGGTTTTGAAACATGGAATGTTAAAAAATAGTATGAATGCCTTCCAAATCACACATTCCATTGTTGTGTTTAAATTTCAGTTGATTGAAAAAAAAACCGCACATAATAATTATGAATGGGAAACATAGTGTTGGGTTTTAATTATTTGAATCTCCATGTTTAAATGTAGAGGGTTGTCTCATGGTGGGTTGCTTGCTTCTTAACACCCATGTTTTTTCAACATGGAATGTTACAAAACATAATGAATGTCTTCCAAATCACACATTCCATTGTTGTGTTTAAATTTCAGTCGATTGAAAAAAAAACTGCACAAAATAATTCTGAATGAGAAACATAGTGCTGGGTTTCAGTTATTTGAATCTCTTTGTTTAAATGTAAATCATTGTCTCATGGTGGGTTGCTTGCTTCTTAAAACCCATGGTTTTGAAACATGAAATGTTACAAAATAGTATGAATGTCTTCCAAATCACACATTCCATTGTTGTGTTTAAATATCCGTTGATTGAAAAAAACTGCACAAAATAATTCTAAATGGGAAACAAAGTGTAGGGTTTCAATTATTTGAATGTCCTTGTTTAAATATAAAGGGTTGTCTCATGGTGGGTTGCTTGCTTCTTAACACCTACCGTTTTGAAACATGGAATGTTACAAAACTGTGTGAATGTATTCAAAATCACACATTCCATAATTGTGTTTGAATTTCACATGATTGAAAGAAAAGTGTAGAAAATTATTGTGATTAAAAAATCATAGTGTTGGGTTTTAGTTATTTGAATCTCCTTGTTCAAATGTTAAGGGTTGTCTCATGGTAGGTTGCTTGATTCTTAACACCTACGGTTTTTCAATATGGAATGTTACAAGACAGTATGAATGTCTTCGAAACCACACATTCCATTGTTGTATTTGAATTTTGCATGATTGAAAGAAAAATGTAGAAAATAATTGTGATTCAGAAAACACAGTGTTGGATTGTTGGACTGTTTGATTTCCAACATGCTTTTGTGTTATATTTTATGCGTAGCTTGATTGAATTTATCACCTTTAATTTTCCTCGGTTGAAGCCGAAATGTTCCATTGGTTTCACGTGGGTTAGAGCAATGCAAACACATTTTATCTATGTTTAATGAATGATTTTTTTCCTTTTCTTCACAAATCCACACTAATTTTAAGTATTCATCCAATTATGTGATTTCCTAGAATGGGGAGAGTTTTGAAATGGAAGAAACAAGATGAATTGTAGGTGCACGATGTACAAAATGGAGGCTCTCCTTTTTCGTCTTCCGATTTGGAATGGGCTACTATTTCTGTCAACAAAGATAAGGTCCCTGACCTTGTTGCAACAATTCCTCTTATGAGACTTGATCATTTCATTCATGGTGAAATGTCTGTTGAAGGTGTAGAAACTAAATTTGTAGAGAAGAAAATAAGAGAACCTACCACCTCGTGTCCCGTTTATGACAAAACTTATAGAAAAACAATTTTGTATCAGAGGTTTGTATATATTGACATTCATTTCTATGGTCGAATGATATTTTACTCTCTCTTGGTTGAACATGATGAGATGATGCCTTTCTCGTAGCTAGTGGTGTCAATATGGTCCTAAAGACAAGAGAGACCATCCTCCACTAGAGAAGAAACCACATAAGACGTTTATACAAATGCGAGGTTGTCAATACCACTTCATGGTAAAGGTTATGGAAGACAAACTTGATGTTGCCTATATTATCTATAAAGAAATGCTCCACGTTGATAAAAATGGTGAATTTTTCCATGGCATTCATGACACAAGTGGAGAGAAGTGTTCTATGTTTTCCGCTAATCTATCCATGGAGTGCAAAAGCTATATTGAAAGCCTTTTGCTCATGGATGTCATTGTCAATGCAATAATGGATAGACACATCAATGATCCTGTGTTATGTGGCATGATGTCCAAGAGAGATCAATTCCTTACAAGAAAGGATGTAATGAATGCCTAGAAAAAGGCACGTTCTACTCATGCACATAAACACAAAGTCGATTTGATAAGTATCCTACTGTGGAGCGGATAGGACTTTGAAAAATTCTTCTACTTTCAACAGCCCAATGGGAACAATACACCTTTTTTTATTGAGGTTTAGACTCCATGGACACTGGATAGGATAGTTAGCTTCTCACACAATTCATTCATCTTGATGGATTCCATGTTTGCAACTAACAAATATGAGGTGAGGCCTTACAAACATTGATAAATAGTTCTTTGTGTTTTCAATGATCTTCTTGGCTGTAAACTTCACAATGCTCATGCTGAGTTGTTCTCTCTACAATATCCATTATATACTCTCCTCGTTTTTGACGAGCAACAGAGTGGTGTGCCATTTGCGTGGGTAGTCTCCTCATGAAACAAGATTGAGGACATCTCTGCATGGCTACATGTATTGCTCGACCGTGGAAGAAGAGCCACTTGCCCGATTGGAGAATCAATGCATTTTTGACCGATGATGCAAATGCAGAAATCCAAGCCATATAGTATGTGCATCCCTTTCTTAATTTGTGTACCTTTCTCATTTTCTATTCATTTTCAATGCCACTTTCTCATGCAGTCGAGTGGTAAACAATATTGTTTGTATTGTGTATTAGGGTTGTCTTTAGATGTCGGGTGATTCTATGGATTTGGCATACCAAAAGGGCTTGGATAATGAATGTATCTAAGTATGAAACCAAGGAAAGGGAAATGAACATCTTCTGCAGTCTTGGTGCGATCATGATGGCAATCAATGACACTGAATATTGCGTCACTCACCTATTGAACTCTTTCTTTCAGGAATTCAATGATCAACCCCGATTCTTATAGTACTTCAACAAGACCTAGTGTGAAGGAGAAGGTCAAATTGGTGAGTTGACAATTTTTGTCACCTCACATGATTCACACCTTTCAAATTCTTTGATGTCACCTCTAATACGTTGTGGCTTACTTGACTATTGAATATTTTTTTCACATCCATGTGGGCAAAAAATTGCAGACTATTCCCACATGCCAACCAGGATATGAATGCAACTATTGTGTCGTACCATTGTGCATTAAAAAATTGGTACTTGTGTGATTGTTCAAAAAAATGCAATAAGAGAATGGACTATTTGTATTACACACTTGTGTATAAAATGGAACCATTGTATAGGCAAAAGGAAAAGTTGCAGCATTATGGTTTTTTTACGAACAAAAAGTATTTTAATATGCGATCTAGTGTGGAGCAGGCCAAGGAAATTCAGGACGATGACTGTATTCCTGATGAAACAAATCTTGGACGGTACTGGGTGAAAAGTCAAAGTAGGTCAATGCACTAACTTGTTCAGAAATTTGGGGAGCACCTTTTTGATTGTGACTGCCCTTGGATTTTGCAAGGGAACACTTGCAAACATGTTGTCAAGGTTGCTCAATTGATTAAAAGATCATCTGCCGTTGAAGGGGTGGTCCACGGTAAGTGAATTTTAATTCGAATTGCGTTACTTTATTGGAGTCAATTGTGTTTTGTATTTTCTACAACCTAATACAAATTTATTCTATGTGCTCATTTAGACAGGGGAGGTCAACCAATTGATACTGACATAGATTTGAATGAGACATTGTCAGAGGGGGACGTAGAAGAAAACAATCCTAATGTTCCGACCCCTACGCAAACTCCTTCTATGACTCATGTATATGATGAACATGTGGTGACAATGTCTCTTTGGAATGACACTAACGAACTCTTGAAGAAAGTGATGTGTACACTGCCACAATCTCTATAATAAGTGTAATCATATGCAAAATGCATGGACAGGTTTCTAGAGGACCTATGACAATCAAATACATTTCCATTTGAATTCATTCTAGATCCTGATGAAGCTACAACTACCACCATTTGCATGCATCCATGGTTTAGTGCAACCAGGGATCGTCGTCAATGTCCAACCTAGCATACGAAGCATTCTGCACAACAGCCATATCACTGAACCCCTTTGGATGACTCCTTTCCCTTGTCCACAAACAATAGTTTGAATTTGAATGTCAATATACAATGTGAGACTTCAGGTGCAACTACTATGGATGTGGTAGAGGATACATCTAATACGGTTGACTATGAGAAAACCCATTTCAATTTCTTTATTGTAATAGGAAATGGTATTGCAGATTTATTTTTTCTAGTATGTGCTTATACCACATCATAAAATTTATGATTTCTTTTATGGATTTTTTTGTTCACTTCATCATTCCAATCTTGGGAAAGGAGTCCTCGCCGACGACTGTCTTTCGTGGGTGTAAACCCAATGGAAGGTATGTTTCGAATTTAATAACTTTTCTTACATAAGTCTAATTTTGGGTATGACATTATGTAATTTAAGAAGTGTATCATTTGAATCATGCAGGGGAAGTGAACCATTCAATGTTTGGTTGCTGATCTTTGGAAAATACAAAAGTTTTCCAATGAAAAAGGATGCGTACAAGTTGGTAACTGAGGAAAGTGCATTCAATGGGGCTGAAAGTTTGTTCCTAAAGCATGGGCAGACATTTGTAAACATGTTTCATATGGTGGTAGGGCATGGGAAGGTTTGGAATATAATATTCTATGAAACCCTCATTTGTTAGAGAATTTTTTGTGCATAAAGTAAGGGTTTAGTAGATTAGCGTTGGCTTGAGCCTTTGTATTTGTAAAAGTAGGTGATTCCTAAGTTATGAGAGTTGTCAAAGGTCTGTTTCAATTTGTTAGGTGTTTTGATGATGATTTAAGACCCGCTCCTTTGTAAATTTGGGCTAATTGAGTGCATTTCCAATGGTACTATCATGTTTTCAAGCATTCTTTTCAAAACAATATCATCTGAATTTGTGATATGTAAAAATTGGCACAAATGGGTTTCTGGAACAACAAATACCTTATGGAACAAACATTTCAAACAAGCTCTTCTTCGCTGTCGTGGACCCCAAAATAGGCCCATTTTACAAACAGACTAATTAAGCCTAAAACATTCTTCAAACACGACTAATTAAGCCTGCCAAAAATTAATCTTACCTTAAAATTTGCTGCCCCCAAGTTTGATAGACATTCACTTAATAAACCCACCATATTTCACCTAAAATTTGCCTTATGAAAGATGTGCGATACAATGGATGTAATCAATGATGTGATCTCTGTCGCTCGGGGAATGATTTTGATAGGTTAGGTTTTTTTTGTTGGGAAGACGGTTTTCTCAAGGGAGAAAGGAATTAGGTGGTTTGAGTTGCTGTCCCTATTGACTGTGAGTGGGAAAGAGCATGACAAGTGAGGTTTAAGGTTAGGGTTTCATAAAAAAAGTGAGGGTAGTGATATCCCTTGTTCTTTTAAGCATGTACATGCCTAAATAAAGGTGTTTGAGTTGGTTTGAAGGTTTTAGAAAGAGTGGAATATAGCTTTCCAAGTTACCCTCATGTCAATGGATTGAAACAAGGGTTTCATGAATAGGCATTTGGGAAAGATAGTCTCTGCAAACCAAGGGTGGATTTGGTGGTTTTGAGGACTGGTGAGACCTGCCCCATTGGTTTCTTGGGCTGGTTGTATGATTTGAGTGGTGTGTTTACTAAAATTTGGCGTAATTGGCCTTGTCGACAACATTATTTCTTGTTTTTGTTTAAGTTGTTCCAAAAGAGCCATATGTGGGTTTCAAGTATGTTGAGGGGGACTGAAATGGGTCTCTACAATGATGATTATTTGTAGGGGTTGTTAAGAGTTTGAGATAGTTAAGTTGACAAATTTGAGTGTGTTTTCCATCGTGCAACTGTTATGTGCATTTTGTGTTTGGAACAAATGAAGACATATTGAAATGGAATGTTTTGTGAAAGAAAGGGTTGCCACAAAACAAGAAGGTGAACTTTGAGACCTTGTTTTGTTACAATCTGCAGAAAATAAAAATGTCAGGCACAACCCACTGTGTTTTCCATATTGCAACTGTGATGTGCATTTTGTGTTCGTAACATAAATATATTTTCTACAATTCATTAGTTCAACTCATCTGATTGCAACAAATAGAATGCTCAAATTATTTTCCATGTTGGAAAAGACACTGTCCATACATAGTTAGTTAGTTATGAAAAGTTTTCTTTCACTTTCAATTTTTTTTAGCAACTGTTTCGTGTGTTTCTAATTAGAGAATGTTGTTGTATGTGCTGAAATTTTTGTTCTCTTTCTTTTCAGGCATTGTTCTTCCTGCTGTTTGACTCGTGTATTTCCATATGCCCATTGGAGATACTACACGTGCTACCTCGTTCAGTTCCAAACAATAGGTACAATCTCTTTAGTGCATAAATTATCTATATCTTCCACTTTTCTCGCCTATTTTTTCACTGTTTCCATTGCATTGATAATGTCTTTCTAATTAGAGAATGCAGGTCTACCTTCTGAAAAAGTTGTTTTGTCTTTCATTTCAGGAATTTTACAACTTGCTGCTGCAGTTCTATAGAAGATGTCCCACAGTTCTCGAGCATGGGTGGCTAGTTGGTTGACCAACTACCACCCATATCTGCCACACAATATTCTTGCTCGAATTGAGGAATCGAGCCTCCTGTACAGGTTGCTAGAAAAGATGTTAAGGAGAATTAATAGAAAAGGGCCAAACAACATAGATTTGCACTATGATAATTATGCTCACCTCTTCAACAACATCTTTGGTGTATGGGCACATATGGGCATGGACGTTCAATATTAAAATATAAAAATAGAGATTGTCAATTTATGTGATTGGCCAATGTCTCTTTACCGAGAAATTTGAGACCTTTTCCTAGCTGGATGCATCTAGAAGGTGTGCATTAGACCAATAGTTATCATACACAGGCAGAATCTTACAAATTAGTTGAGGATGAGGTTTATGAGATTCCTCAAGGGGGAATCTCTAATTAGTAATCACAAAGGTCCTATGGAGGAATGGTTACTAGCCGTGTTCAAATTCAACCACATTGTCAGGTTTGAGATCCACTGTATCAGGCCCTCCTTTAGGCTACTACAAGAGAATTACAGGGTGCCAAAATTGTATGCTGTCAGTTCCACCTTGACAATCAGAGTGCGGAAAATGCTTCCAGATGCTGAGAACACAAAGATTATACATGTTCGTAAATGGTTGACATAGTCCTTAGTGTTACTAGTATTAAATGTGGATTGTAATTTTCTTCAGATTGTATAATATTGAATTGAAATGTTTTTACATTTCATTGTGTGATGCACATTGTTCTTATAAAATTTGATGGTGAGCTTGAATACACTATTTTGTTACAATCTGTGTTTTCCATTCTACAACTTTTCTTGTGCATCTTCTCTTGGAAATGTATAAGGATATTGAAATGGAATGTTTTCTGCAAGTAATGGGTTGTTAGAAAATATGAAGGTGAACTTTAATACACTGTTTTGTTACAATCTACATAACACAAATCATTCTCTTAGAACAAGATTTCAGAGGTGAGGGACAACCCTGCGTGTTTTCCATTCTGCAATATTTTTTTCAGCATAGTGTATTGCAAACGTATAAGGAAATTGAAATGGAATGTTGAAATGGAAATGGAATGTTGAAATTGAAATGGAAATTGAAAATCTATAAATGTCTTTGTACATTGGTGACTTGATGAGTTTTGTTTGTGGATTATGAGTCGTTGTTGTATAATTTTATTTTGTAGATATTTTTGGGCATAGGTGACTCCATTCCAAGATAGGGATTGGTGAATTTATGAGTATTTGGAGACCATTAATTGACTGTCCTATTAGGACAAAATTGTCAAAAGGCGTAGATTGAACAATATTTGGAGTGTTTGGAATTTCCTTACTTGAAAGGCTAAAAAGACATTGAAGAGTCATTCAAATAGAGTTTTTTACATGCCATGGAACTAAGTTAAGAGTGTAAGAGAGTATTTTGTTGTTTTTTGTCAAATTGAATGATTAAAGGAAGCCTAATAAGGCCGATTAAGGACAACCTATTTTGAAAGTTCACATATCGAGATGTTTAAGTTGGGGATTGCTTTCTGTCAGTCGTTTGTTATTGGTTAAAGTGTTTTGAGGAATCTATAAGAGGTTTTTGGGCCTAGTTTCCAGTTTGGGTATTTTCAAACAAGGGTTTTCTAAAGGAAAGTTGGCTGAAAGGTGGAGTTTTCCAGTTTAGTCATCTAACTTTTTTGCAATAGCATAGCGAGTTTAGTTATTTGAACCATGCAATGCCATCAAATGTTTCCTACAAGCAAGGGTAATTATAAAATACAAACATGAAATTCAATAAATTATCTTCTTACGATGTGCATAACACTAACTATTGTCTTTGAACAAGATATGAAAATTGTGGGACAAACCTTGTGTGTTTTCCATCTTGCAACTTTTTTTGTGCATCTTGTATTCGAAATGTATAACGATATTGAAAGGGAATGTTTGCTACAAGTAAGGGTTGTTATAAAATATGAAGGTGAACTTTAATACACTATTTTCTTATAGTGTGCATAACATAAAGTGTTTTCTTTCAAGAAGAATTAGGAAGCCCTCTGTGTTTTCCATCCTGCAACTTCTTATGTTTTTTTGGTGTGGAACGTTTGCTGCAAGCAAGGGAAGTTATAGAATATGAAGGTGAACTTCAATACATTGTCTTCTTACGATGTGCATAACACTATTTGTTGTCTTTGAACAAGATTTGAAAAGTCTGGGACAATCCAGCGTGTTTTCCATCTTGCAACAGTTATGTAAAATTTGTGTTCGAAACATATGAACAGATAGTGAACAAGATTGATTTTCTTAAAGTAAGGGGTTTCATAAAACAAGAAAGTGAAGTTGAAAACATTATTTTGTTACAGTCTAGAAAAAATAAGAAGTGAGCCACAACCCACTATGTTTTCCATGATGCTACTGTTATGTAAATTTTTTGTTGGAAACATATGAGCAGATATTGAAAAAGAGTGCTTTTCTCAAAGTAAGGGTTGTGAACAAACAACAACGTGAACTTAAAAAACATTAATTTATCACAACCTGCATAAAATAAGAAGTGAGACACAACCCATTGTGTTTTCCATGATGCAACTATTATGTAAATAATGTGTTGGAAACTTATGGGCAGATATTGAAGAAGAGTGTTTTGCTCAAAGTAAAGGTTGTTAAAAATTATGAAGCTCAACTTCAATACATTGTCTTCTTAGGGTGTGCATAACACTAAATGCTATATTTGAACAAGATTTGCAAAGTTTGGGACAACCCAGTGTGTCTTCCATCTCACAACAGTTATGTAGACAAACTATTATACACAAACCAATTCAAGCTATATGGAGAAAATACTCCAAGATAAATAGTTTTTTAGAATTAAATTACCCTCCTTAAATGGAGAAGAGGTTTGAACAACTAAGTTTGTAGAGGATAAACCACTCATAGAGAGTGGTGTTTTAGAATATTGAGACTTAAAACCTTACTTTAAAGGTTTTCTAGAAGGATGAATAGGGTTTTCTAATCCACCAATATATGATTTTCTTTGTCATTGGAATTTGGGTATGGGTACACCATGAAAATGAATACTTTACCAATCACATTGTTGTCATTAGCATATGGTTGAAGGTACATAATAAGAATCAAGGGTGCATTACTAGATTGCAATATTTTGATGGGCCTATTGTAATCACCTTTGCAATTGTTGACATTAGTCTGATTTTCATCATTCTTTTCTTGAGGCATTTCACTTGTTCATTCAGAAGTTGATTTGATCTCGTGAGTGACTCATGGATAGTCCTTATTTTTATGTTTTGAGGATTGAGACCCAACATATTTTTTAGGTACTTTATATACAATATGCATTTCAAAAATTAGTATATCATTGGTTTCCTTAGGGTACTAAGATATGTCTATTTATTATTGACCATGTGTTTTGATGAAGCCAAATAGATATTGTCTATTTCAACACACACCACCATCCATAGAGAGTCCAAAGAATACAATTTAGAAATGGCTAGCAAAGAAAAGGTAAACTAAGAAATTCAACCCACTTTAACACTTTAAACTAGTCTATAAGAGAATTATTCTATCCACTTCTATGGATTATCACAATCCAAAACTAGATTAGTGACACTTAATGGGTTTCAAATCCCATGACTCATGGATTGTCTTTTAAAAGAATTTCTCAAATTTCTTGATAAATGGTGACATCAATTGTTCCCATACCAACCACTTTAGCATTAGAAACCAAATGTAAAGTGCAAGATCTAGATCAATTTAGTTATCAAGCATGTTTGATGATTTTTAACATGAGTGAACATAAAGACCATAACCAGATCACAAAGACTGAGAAGATTATAGAAACCGAAAAGCTGAAATATTTACAAGATAACATGATCTTACGACAACTTTAAAAATGAATAACATACTCAATAAATAAATGAACATGAGGACAAAAACATTTCAGTGATAATGACAACTGATAAAACAAAAAATATTTCCTAAGTGGAAAACCCTCATGGGGTATAAAAACCACTCGTAAAATTGCGTCACTGGCTACAATGTGTCTCACTGACAATACTATTTCACCGATATATTTCAAATGTCTCACTAGCAAAGAAATTTTCCTCACTGGAAATGTGTTTCACTTACAATGTGTCTCTTTGACAATGTGCCTCACTAGCTTATACATTGTCACTTTTCAAATATTTTTGAATTCACATACAAAGTATCATCTTTGTTTCTCTACTCAACATCTCCTGATCTCATATCACTTGAGATTCAGAAGCAAAGTAAAATTTATTTCACATACAATATATCATTGTATATATTGTGATTATAAACAATGATACACCATCCAATGAAATTAGTGCTCTACAGATGCTTTATAGATTCTTCTCAATGTATTAGATATACAAATCAAATAATCATAAAATTTGAATCACTGTAAGCCAATAACTCTCATATCAAGAATGATGTCTCTTTCTGATGCAATCATACTCTCCATACTAAATTCCTTCAACAACATGAATAAATAGTGTTCTCTATTTTTGAATAGAAAGATAACTGTCTTCATAACTGTTTCAACTCATATAATTGTATTTACATATAGTCACAATTTTAGGTCCTTATCACAATATGCAAGGTGAATGAACATGAAACAATATGCAGTGTACTAGACTTGAAAAACACTTGTATGCCAAGTCAAGTGATTGTCAAAGAACTAAAATGAAGAGACCATCAACTGAATTACCAAACCAATACTACTGACTTGTTTACGAATCAAGAACATCTAATTGTCTTATTGCTTTGACATTAATGCCAACACATGCTAGAGGGGACAACACAAGAGTTATGTAAAATTTGTGTTCGAAACATATGAACAGATAGTGAACAAGACTGTTTTTCTTAAAGTAAGGGGTGTCATAAAATAATAAAGTGAAAAGTTTGATATGAAATGGATAACAATTATGTGTTCCAATGACATGAAATTAGTATATATGTTCAGCATAATTGTTCAATAATAAAATAATTAGAGAATCCCATGAAAAGTCTTGTATGAAATGTATAACACCATAGTGTCGAAATATATATGCAAATGGTGTATCTCTACACCATAATTGTTTAATATTCAAATAATGAAACCCACATAGCATAATCAATATTTAGAGCCTGTCTCATCAATTCCTACACTGCCTACTCCTTGTAATCCAGTTCAGGCCTGCGTAATATCTGGCATGTTTCTTAGGGTCCTTATGTATTTCGGGAGGGGTGATTCCAGATCCATGAACCCTTGCAGATGATAAACATGAAACAAAAAATTTATTCATAGTCTATGCTTTGAGTCTATGCTTTGTCCGTGTCAGGTTTAACACCTTCACCCTATAGCAAGAAGTTAATGAGAATTAACATATGTATGGAAACAATATACGTAGTATGATATATATACAACAACATATCATTTATGTGTACCTCTAGAACAAAATGTTTCATCTTGGTGAGTTGCCGTATGAAAATGCTGCCCACACACTCTCCGATGGTCTCTACGCCAGGCATGGGAAAAGGAACATAGCATTGACCATCAATGGCCTCAACAATGCTGACTCGCATAAATTTTTTGGGTGTGAGCATTTTTTTTGACATGTACAATGCCTTTGGAAACCTGTTTATATAGCTTCCAAAGGTCGACGTGATCATTGAACTTAAAAGTTATGCCGTTGAACTCTATCATATGTTCATCCACCGGAGTTGCCTACAATGGAAACGTCATTGATGTGAAGCATAATTGAAGGCACATTAAAAGATTACTAAAGAAATAAGAATAGAAGCATGGAAGTGTGTCGGGTCTCATACCAATATAGATGGCATGCCATAGCTCTCCTTGTCCCCATTTCCATCTTTCCTTAATCATACTCTCAACATTTCATCATATTATGTCTCTTAATTTAATAAATCATTATTTATTTGATTAAGTCTCTCTCCGCCAGTGATTAAATTAATCAATTTAATTTAATTAACCTTATATTTTTGTTTAATTAAATAAATCATTTTATTTGATTAAAGTCTCTAAATTCCTCTTATTAAATAAAATAAATTAAACCTTATTTGATTTAATCTAACATTATCCCACTTAGTTAAATAAATCAAAATCATTTATTTAATTAATCATTTCCTCTCAATTCTGATTTAAATGAATTTAACAATTTAAGTCAAAATTGTCAAATCATCTAATCTCTTATTAAATTAATCAAATCTTGATTAATTTAATCTCTCTCATTAAAATCCTCTAGAGAATGTAAGCAGCTAATCTCACCATCAACAATCATCAAGCTTACAAATAGGAATTGGGAAAGGGCTGATTTCGACATACCAATCAACACCAATTCCCCCATGGGATTGATAGTTGTTCATTAAAATAGGATTTGCTTACTTCCATTTATATTGTTCTTCACTTGTTTTCCTATGTTAATGTTTCAATCTAATTTCATGGGGAACCTTGATTCTCTCTTGCATTTGATCTAACATTATGCTTGTTTTCTGTGTTTGTGTAGGTTATGAATTCTCGGTTCACATTCTGGCATTAGAAGGAGGGCATTTGCTTCTAAATTCGTTTTTACAATCTTACTTGTATCTCTGTTGTAGGAAATTTCGTTCACATAGATGTGTTAATTGTTCTATTAATAGTAGCCTCTACTGTTATTTATGGTTAATTGCCTTTTGTAGATCATTGCATTTCATGAGAAGATAGTTATCTATGTTTCCAGTTCTGCATATTCTAATGTCTGAGAAATTTTTTCATAGAATACGAGTCGTGATTTTTTATTTATTTTTCTTTATGCTTAATTGTTCATAATAATCTAAAAAGATCAAATCATAATCTGAATAGGCTTTGCTGCAAATTTCTTCTTCCCCCGTGCTTTTCCTTGTAGTTCTCTCGCATAGCCGAGTTGGCTATCTCCCATGTTACCGTGTCTCTCGGTCTATTCACCCACGGTATAGCGGTGTTGGGCATTTTCCTCAGGCCTCAACTCCATCTTTTCTACCGCCTTATCGTGGTCTTCACCTCTTTCCCCTGTGATGTGGCAGTACTAACTATGACAGTTCTCTCCATTGTTTAACCGCTGCTCTGGCTACCTATCACCCTCCACCGCATCACCGAAGTCTTCTTCCGTACCCGTTGCGGTTGAGCGGTGTTAACCGCGTTACCGTCACTTATTTGTTCCCTGTCCATGATAGAGCGGTGTCCACCATGTTACTGCCAGCTAGCTTTCCCTTACTCGCGGTTGAGTGGTAACCGCTCACTGTTTTCACCTCTATCCCGCAGTCTCCTGCCTAACTGCCAACGGTAGCATGGTAGCCACCAAACACCCTCACCACTATACCGCGGTCTCCAGTCTAACCAGCTGCGGTACCGCATTAAACCTACTAACCGCCACTGCATCACCGTAGTCTTCTACTTTACGCTCTGTGGTATCGTGGTGAACTTGCTAACCGCCGCCCTAACTGTCATCTCACTATCACCGTGGTCTTCTATCTTCCCATTCATGGTACCGCGATAAACCTGCTAACCGTCGCCCTCACTGTTACTTCACCGCCACTGTGTAATCGTGGTCTTCCATCCTGCTGTCTATAGTATTGCGGTAAAACTAGGCTGACTTTGCAAGCCACCACCGTGTCACCACGCAACCTACCTTAACCATCCACGATATGGTGGTAGAGGCTGTAAATTTATGAAATAGATAGCGGTGAAGGAATTTTTTTGCATTATAAGAGGGGTAAATATTTTTTTTTAAGAAATGGCATTTTTTTTTAAATAACCTATGTTTAATGCATTAATATATGAGAGATTTTGTGAATTATTTTATTCATATTAACTTTGTATTTTCTTTTACAGGTTGATATTGGAACCAGACCAAGGAAAAACAAGATTGGAATCCAAGATTCACAAAAGCATTTTTTAATGCTTATTGAGATAGATTTTTCCATTTTCATGCTTGTTTAAAAATAATCATTTGACTTGATCCTCTTGGTTAAAAAGAATCTTAGACATTTACTAGATTTTGATTTGGTCTAAAATTGAACAAGGCAAACTTCCACACATCAAAGTTAGTGCTTTAAAAAGAACTCATCTTTTGCTTTGAGGATTAAAATGAACATGTGTACTTGATGTCTTGTAATCCTTTTCACAAAGTAATATCATTTAAAAGGCGTATGCACTTCTCTCGCACTTCATGATGATCTTGAGAATCAAAAGTCTTTTTTTGATATTAAGTTGTCAAAAGTATTACCTCCACACTTCATTTTTTGGGTTTAAAATTGAATAAAACACTTTGCAAGTGTGAGTAGGCTTATTGCGTGTGCTCTCCCTTTGTTTCTAAACAAAGGTTGATCAAACTACGATAATTTTACTTGCTTTTGTTTATCTTAGTGGGCCTGCCTTGTGGGAAAAAGTACTCACCCAAGGGAACGACTCAACCGGTAACACACTAAAGCCAAGTGTATTTCCAACTGGGATATAAAAGTGGGTACTGGAACAAAAGCCAGTATCACGTGGTTGGCTCCGACGAGAAGGGCAACATTGGTCTCTTGCCGCATGGGTCAGCCTCCACGAATGGAAAGTCCGAATTAAAACCCTTGTTTAGAAGGCCAAATCCTTATCTATTTTGTTGGTGCAAAAGGTCATGTCCTTTGAAGCTGCCCCACGTTATACATGCAGTTTTGTTGTAGAGATGAAAATTATGCCATGGGAGATTCATGGGTATTGATGCTTGGCTAACCCAAGAAGTGTGTGCACTGTAAGGGGGAGCTTGTATGGTCAAGCATCAAGTCATCCGCACAAAATATGTGCACCTGGATTCGTCCAAGTGGGAACCCAATAAAATATTGTCTCATCATCCTAGGGTTGTACATGTGCTTGGAAATGAAAAATACATTGCTTGGTCCTCAAAACAATTGAAAAACAAACATTCAGAAAGAACTCCAAATTTCAAACCCCTTGGAGGAAACAAATATCCTTGACGAATTTAAGTACTCTTGCTTTCCCTAGGGATCATATCCTTAGAGGTTTCTAAGTGCTTGGATTTTATCATCATTTGTTTTCACTAAGGTTAAACCTAGGGAAATTTTGCCCTAATTTCCTTGATTTCCACATAATGGACCTTGTAGGATGAAAAGAAAGTGGGATATTAGACATGCAACTTGAAACATAATAAAAAAGTTCTTGTATCAAAAAGAATCAAATGTAAGCAAGATAACAAACAATTGAACCACACATGTGCTTGGTCCCTTTTGAGTCACTTGGTTTTCATGCAAATATTGGTCTTTTGGTTGAATTACTCTTAGGGAAAAGCATGTTCTTCATTACCTTGGTGTTGTAAGTAGGTCCTCGTAGGGTCATCTAGGATCAAGTCAAACACTTCACCCATTCCTCAAACATCAATCAAATCTCATCCCATCAACAAACTTTTGGGAACTTTAGCAAAATCATTCATGCTAAACTTAAAGGCTAAATCGACATCACTATATCTTGGCTTAACACACCTAGCCAAGTAGTCAAATCCCTTGAACAAATTTTCCTCTAGGATAACGCAACTTCCTAAGGTTCACTAGTTCATGATCACCTTGGTTGGCTCAACACACTTAGCCAATCCATTCTCTCGTGCGAGTTTTTCCTAGGATAACACAACTTCCTAGGGTTTACAAACTTAGCACCATCTTTGTTTGACTTAACACACTTAGTCAAACCATCCTCAATCAAAATCAAATAAAAAACAAGTCCTAAAGTCTAGCATTGATCCAAAGTTCCTAAAATTTTAAATGCCCATATCATTCACCCCTTCCATCTTTCATCTCATCATTGGTCCTAAACCCCTCAGAGGTCAACAAGGTCAAAACACAAGAAGAAAATTGAATATAAACCTAATTCATCCATCATGAGTAGTCCAATTCAACCAAACTATCCAAGTCTCGCAATACCAATGGATTTTTAAAACTTACATTTGTACAATCCATACATAGGATCATTATCTCCTCCCAACATCAATGGTAAAAATGTGAGCATGCCCAATCTAAATTTTGGAACACCTCTCCCTTTGGTAGATTTAAGTCAAAACCAAAACTTACAAATCTATCAACCAAACAATCAAGGCATGAGCCTTCCAACCATCAATCAACCAAATCCGAGCAACACCCCCTTCATAAGTCAAAACATCATACCAAATTCTCTCATCCTGCCATCAACATCGCAACAACAGATGGAAACCATCCAAGCAACCCCAACAATCAACACCATTCCCAATCCACCACCACCACCGCCAAAACACAACTTGACAAATTCATTCTTCATCATGTTGCAAACTGCTCGACAAGCTGCCAGCCAAAAGGCACTCCAAAACCAACAAGCTGCACAAGCAGCTCAACTAGCCCAACAAGCACAGGCTCATGCTCAAGCCCGACACCAGGCTCTACAGGCGCAAGCACAATTCTGGGCACTATTTCAAGCAATCCATCAACAAGTAGCTCAACAACAAGCCCAACAACAAGCATTGTTGGCACAACAACAACGCGAGCACCAACATGCATTGTTGGCTCAGCAGCAAACGCATGCCTTAATCCCACAACAAAGCTTGCAACAAACTCCCACCACAATTGTTGAAAACAATAATCAAGATCTATCCATCAATGAACACCTCGAAGATGTTTCCACCTCATCTAATGATCAAATAAACATACATCAAGATCCATTTTTTAGTCATGATCAAGACCGCCCTACAAAGATCTATTTCAAGGAGTGTTGATGTTATTTGATCCTATTGACATAAACCAAGATCCATCCACCAAAGATCGTGTTGACAATGTCTCTACATCACCTATTGAATTAGAGGACATATCCCAATAATTTATTCCAAATCATGATCAACATCTATCACCAAGGTCTAGCAATGATCCTTTCCAAAACATATGGAAATCCTTTGACCTCATGACATTTGAGAAAATTCCTATGCTTAATGAAGATATCCAAGAAAGCAATCGATTCTTTGAAATCGACCCATGTCAAGAACTTGATCCAAAGCATGTCAAAAGCAATTCCAAAATCATTCAAGATCAAGAATTTTTATCTCCAAGCTACTACAATGATATAATGGACACTCCCCTATCTATACAAGATGGCGCAAATGATGATCATATCCATATAGCACATACCCCTCCGTCTACCCGTGAGATGCTTTCTTTAGATGGACATGTAGATGATCTTCATTCAAAACAAGAGTCTCATACTCTTGATATCATTACCAAGGAACAAGAGTCTCCTACTCTTAACATTTCTACACATAATCAAGATATAGAGAAATCCAGAGACATATTAGAAATAGGTCATGAAGAAGGTTTCTACAAAAGTTGTGAATCAGAAACATCATGTGAAAGCATATCAAGAATGAATCATGAGGAATAATTTTACGAGGATAGTTAATCATCAATACCTCTCGAAGAAGCATTACAATATGATATCTCACAAGATGAAGCTAAAGGTATCAATCAGGAATTCATCCCACATATAGAGGATCCTATCACTTATAAAGTTGGATCACTTACCTTTCTTAGAGCAAGCCATCTCATCAATAAAGAAGATGTCAGTTTTGAAGATCCACCACAAAGCAGAGAAGGATTAGCACCTTGTTTCCAAGGTAAATCATATCCTATTGCATATAATTTTTTTTAGCAGATGAATTATCAAGGTAGAGGATTAGGCCTACATGAATAGGGTATCCTAAAACTAGTGCAGATTATTAGAAATCCTAAGCATCAAGGGATCTCAACATATCAGTGATACCTCTACAAAACTGGGGGCAACTTTGTCTCAAGCAAATGTCAACATAGGGAGCACAAAGAATCCTTATGATGAAATCAATGCCAATTATACAACCCACCACGTCATGAATCTTCATCCACCCATCACCCCATCTACAAATTGGGACCAACGTCAAAAGAAGAATCAAAGCATGAAGAATATTATCAAGGAAAAAGAAGCTAAGAAGCATGGAGGACAAATAAAATACATATGGATACCAAAAAATACAAAGAATGATTATCCCTATCAAACTCCATTAGTCAAAGAAACTATGGGGCAAAATCAAAAAGGGAAAAGTATCCATCAAAAATTTCCATAAAAGCAAAAACAAGCTTCTCAACATACAGAGTGTATCAAGCAGTTGGTCCTAATTCTATGCACACTTCCGTATCCACCCATTATTGCGCATCTTCCCAAGTTTGGAGAGTCAAAGGTTCCAAACTATCAACCAATCCATCTTTTATTCCTAAACACACTCTGCCATCCACATCTCCACACATGATATCCAATTCTTACATTGACCATGTGTTGGCAATGACCCTTCATCATAAGGATTCAAAAGGTACTCTATCATGATGTGCACACAAAGACAAAGTTAACTCTGGTATCAGCAAAGCAGAATGGTGCAGGAGCACCTTAAGGTCTTTTGAAAGGTCTTAGAAAATTTTGGCTTGTAGGTGGTTCTAGCCAACCACCAAGGTAATAAGGACTATTTGATAAAGTCCCAAGGTTGATTTGGTGTGTGTGTTGTGGAAAGTTTGTTTAGAGTCTTGAGTTTTGTGTATTCTTAGGACATCCTGCAAAGTTGTCATGACAACTTTTCCTAAACACTAGGAAGCATTTATGTTGTTCTAAGTCCGACCTAAGGGTCCCAACATGTGGGGATAGGATATATAAGGTCAGAAAAACCCTAACCTGACAGTTGGAAGAGTTGGAAGAGTTGGAAGAGTTGGAAGTACTATTGTACGGATTGTGTCTTGGAAAGAACAAGTTTTTTTTACTGTGTTTTTGAAATAGAGCCTTGATCCAGTCAATTAATGGATTGAAAGGACTGAACTAATGCATTGAATATTTAATTTGTGACATGTAACTACTTTTTGTGGCATTGGTTTAGTTGTTTGGCATGACTGGTTAATAGTTTATAAATTCTTGTGTTCTTCTGTTTCACTGCCCAGTTCAGGGCCAGTTTTGTAAAAGATGCACCCCACTTGAATTCTCGTGGCTGAACTTCCATGGCCTCTTGGAATCAAGTAGGGGACCTTGTATATAGTGTAAATATGGTCTTTGGAGTCTTTGTTTGCAGGAGATCTAGTAATTCCATCAAGCTCTAGGCAAGTGCAGGGGCATTTTGGCTAGGTGCTTGAACATAACAAAAGCAAGAGGGCTTACTTAACAGATTGGTTTGCACCAATCAATGGTGTAGAGGTGTAGGGGTATGTGACTTGGACATGTGTATGCAAGGAGAAGTGCAGAGGAGGCCATTAAAGCACTCAATTAAGTTAAAGAAACCAGAATGTGTCACGTGCCCTAGAAACCCTTGAAAATGGGGGTTTGGTGACAGACCTATGTACGAACACCAAGAAGGTCTAAAACTTAGGAAATCTTGGAGCCTAGGAGGTCTATAGAGAGAATCCCTAAATATTTTGGGGGTTTGTTAAGGGAGTCTTGGGGTTATTCCAAGAGCACTGGTTTTAGGAGGCCCAATTGACCAAAAAGGCTACAAGGCCTAAAAACAAGGTTTACATGAATTCAATGGACAAATGAAGAAGGAATCCAACAAGATGGATCAGAGTGAAGTAAGATCAACCAAGGAATAGTTGGAAGACCTATTCCTAGTCCAAAGAATGGCTTGGGGAACGTTGTGGTAAAGTTGAGCCCAAAGGTGCTTAGTAGGGGTGTGAGAGAAAAGGTGAGTGTTTGAAATTGGTGGAGAGTTCTATAAGTAGATAGGGGTCTTAGGAGTGACCTCTGAGTAGGGTAGAGAAAAATACCCTAGTAAGACCAAAGAGTAAGTCTTAGAAAGAGCAAATGTGCTCTTGAGAGATAGTACTCCCCATCACAGAACAAATTTCTAAAAATTTTCTTTCAAGTGCACGTATCTTGGCAAAGAAACTTCTTCAAGTAGGATACCGATGGCACATTATGATAGAAGCATCAACATCAACACCACTAGGTAGTTCAGCATGAGCTTAAAATCTCTCAGAAAATACAAAAAAAAATAAAAAAATACAAAAAATACAAAAATCCAAAAAAAAATCAGAAAAAGGATTGAAAACAGTAAAGAAAAAAATCATCCTCTAGTGAAATCCACTATGACGGCATTTCAGAAAGTACCATGATGAAAACCTGGCAAACAGGTGTCATGTGTAGAATCGAGCATCTACATGTGCCGTTTCAAGAGAAAGTATCTTATCACATCCATAATAAAGCCAACATTCCAGCGATATCATTCGTTCATCCATGAACCATTTATCCAATCCATCTTCATCTATCTGCATCCATCATCCAAGCTATTTTAATCTTGATGAAATTTTGGTGCACACTTTACACTTGCTTATGGTAGTCATCTTGACATGGGTCATTTTCATTGATCCCATCCTACCCAAAGTTATCGGAGCCATGAAAGCATTATCCAAATGAGCATCCTCTATTTGAACAACTTATCTTATCACAAGATAATTAATATCCATCCATCTATTCAAGCATCCACCCATGGCCATTCAAACATTGCTAGACACTGGGGGCAGATATTTACATCTTGTTTCGAGAATAAATCTTGATATATATCCTCAAACTTATGTGATGATCATAACATTTGGCAAACGTGAAATCAAATTGGTCAAGAATTTGTGAGCCAAAATACAAATCACTAGCCCATGGCATATTTTGACATGACAATGTTTCTTATCAAGCTTTATCTTTCATCGAACATCAATCCAAGCAATCCATATCAGTTGCATCTAATGTGTACTTCAGCATCACATCAAAATCATCAAAACAATTTTGTTCCAAATCAAGATTCATCAATCCTGGTCAATCAAATCCAATTAAGTATCACCTTGTTTGACTTAACACACTTAGTCAAATTATCCAAAGTATCACCTTATCAAACCACCCTCTTGTGCACGAGTTTACTCTAGGATAACACAACTTCCTAGAGTTTACAAGTGCATTATCATCTTATTTGATGTAACACACTTAGTCAAATTATCCAATCCATCATCAATTTGTTTGACTTAACACACTTAGTCAGTCCTTAGGCGCCCGTCACAATAAAATGGCAATCTGTTTTCCCATCTATCTCATCATTGAGTCAAGTCCATCATCGGTCGAACTACGTGGTCTCTGCGTGTATAACGTAGGCAAGACTAATCTATGGATCAACTCCCAAGACCCCTAGGATAGGTCTTTAAGTCAGTCTCTTTGTTATAAATATCAAAAATACTAAAAACATTCGTAAAACATCTTGAAAATACCAAAAACAACCTCAAAATATCTAAAAATCAAAAATGGCGCATCCATCTCATCTCGCTTTCACCCATGCTTGTCATCACTCATAATAAAATCAATCTTCTCTTTCACCCTTTGGTGAGTCAGTCAGAAACAAGTCTAGCAGGTTCAAAAGTGAACACCCTAATTGTTAGAGTCTCGAAAGTCTAAGTCAGTAAGCAAACAAGTTAATCAAGTTGGAATATCAATAGCTTGTCATCCAATCAGTCCCACCAAAAACCTAATCACAACATGCCCTAGGATGAAGCTTTCCTGCGATGGACATAAGCGTCAGGTACCCCATAGTAGTTAGTCTTGGCTAGCAGTATGAAGCACATTAGCTTGTTTGTTTACTGTATTTTGGTCTTTTATTGGCTTATCTTATTTTGCGCTCATTCCAAGGACCTCTCGATGATGCCTAAAAAAAATAGGTTTAGAGAGAAAGGAATGGGGCAATGATCATTATCTTTTTTATCAGTTGTGCTTGTTGGATGTTCTTGTAAAACAACTTGGCAAATACTTGCTTTGTTAGGTCCGTCCTAGCAAGGTTTCTGTATGTCAAGTGTGAACAAGAATACTCCTATCTAATTGATGATTCAAAGTCCATCACACTGGGTACCACACCATCCTGGTCCTTTATACCTTGATGCATCGTACCTACATGTGTTATCAAACATAAAGTAATTGGCCCTTTGAAAATCCCAACTCTTGGTAAGCAACACATCATCATCATCATTCATAACGTAGGATTGTGTGAATCCTCCTTCCATTCTTCTCATTCTTCTATCTTTACTAACATTTCTATCTAAAATCGGTGTGTCGCATCAAAATGTACACGAGGCTATCCATGGTTGATGACTATCTATACATCATCAGAGTTATCTACATCAAATAATTATCTTTCGTCCTTCAATCAATAGAACCATTCCTCTCACATTTTATTGTGATCTCGATCGGAAAATCGAACATTTCCGCTCGATCTCTCGAGGGGACAGTATACCAGCGTAATCCTTCTCGCTGGGGCAATAGTGGGGCATTTGAAAAATCAAAAAATTTTTGAACTTTGATCACAACAGTTTATTCTTTGAATCAATGCAACAAGTACATTGCTTCAAAGAGGGAAAAAATGTAGACATGGAAAATGAACAAGTTCGGTTCGACATAGTTGATCCTGATTATTCACGACATTTCCTCCTAAATCATACTCTCAACATTTCATCATATTCTATCTCTTAATTTAATAAATCATTATTTATTTGATTAAGTCTCTCTCCGCCAGAGATTAAATTAATCAATTTAATTTAATTAACCTTATATTTTTGTTTAATTAAATAAATCATTTAATTTGATTAAAGTCTCTAAAGTCCTCTTATTAAATTAAATAAATTAAACCTTATTTGATTTAATCTAACATTATCCCACTTAGTTAAATAAATCAAAATCATTTATTTAATTAATCATTTGCTTTCCATTCCGATTTAAATGAATTTAACAATTTAAGTCAAAATTGCCAAATCATCTAATCTCTTATTAAATTAATCAAATCTTGATTAAGTTAATCTCTCTCATTAAAATCCTCTAAAGAATGTAACTTGCACATGAAAATAGATTTAATTCATTTATTAAATCTCTATTTTCTCTCACATGGCATCAAAAGAGAATATTCCCTCAATTTGAATTCAAAAAGTCCAAGTGGACTTGTACATCCGACAAGGCATTTAATGTCTCTTACATGTCCTTGGCCTTGAGCCAGGTGATATTAATTTCATTCATTTTTCCCTCTCACATTTCATTTCTTCAAATTCAAATTCTACCTAATGGCATTTATTATGCACATTGACCAAAATGTGCTCATTCCTCAACCATTCACATCTTGACAAGTGGCACGATGTTGAATGATCCCACATTGCTCTATTTCACTATCTCTTCCATTTTGGAAATCTATAAATTGGAGGCTTCTCTCCTCATTTTATCATCCACAATTCAAGCAAGTATACTATACTTCATTTAATCCATAAATTTCACATACCTCATACAAGGTTACTCTCTTGAATTGAGAGCTAATCTTGCTCACTCCATTCAAGCAACTAATCTCACCATCAACAATCATCAAGCTTACAAACATGAATTGGGAAAGGGCTGATTTTGACATACCAATCAACACCAATTCCCCCATGGGATTGATAGTTGTTCATTAAAATAGGATTTGCTTACTTCCATTTATATTGTTCTTCACTTATTTTCCTATGTTAATGTTTCAATCTAATTTCATGCGGAACCTTGATTCTCTCTTGCATTTGATCTAACATTATGCTTGTTTGCTGTGTTTGTGCAAGTTATGAATTCTTGGTTCACATTTATAACAATCCTTACTTGCACCAAACATTCCATTTCAATACTGTTATACATTTCAAACGCAAGATGCACAAAAAAAGTTGCAGGATGGAAAACACACAGGGTTGTCCTCGCACCCCCCACTGCGACATCATTTCATGAAAAATGGGCAACATTCAAGCATACCTTTCTCATTTCCAAAGAATGCACTTCTCTCCATCATACATGGATGACACCTTCCAACAACACAGAGCTGAGTGGGTGAGATTGTGGAAGAGGTGGCAATGTGTGCTGGAGAGAAGAGCTTGTTTTACAAATATTACAAAGTAGCTCGAAAGATGCCCAATTGTCATGAAATTTTGACATGTCTTTTATCTAACGCTTGTATGGGGCATGCAGAGGTCGACATTTTCATAGAATGCCAAGGCCAACAATGTGTAATTGCAGGATGGAAAACACTGGGTGTTATTATACCTGCAAACCAAATACCATTTACAAACCCTTCACAAGTAACAACCCAATTCGTTAATCACCCCTCAGTTGAATTTAGATGCTTTTATATATCTCACACCTACAAGTCCACTCCATGCTCTCAAACCTTCATATTTCAACATGCAAAATGAAAGAACTCACAACACACATTGTTTTTCAACCGCCAATTATTTTCCACATTACACTGTCCCATCATAGTGTTTTTGCATGTTATGATGCCTCTGACATGCATTCTTCTAGGGATAATAGAGACATCCAATTGCAAGGAAGAAGCTAATCTCCCTACCAAATATAGTAAAATCAAGCTATTATCCCTAAAAAACCATGTGTTTGAAATGATAACATAATTAGACATAAATGATATCAATTTTCCACAATCCATATTGATTATTGCTAGTTGATTTGTGGATTCGATTGTATAAGAATTCTTGCATCAAAATTTTGGATCACACTCCATGATCCAACATCAGGATGAAGAAGACAACATTAGTCATCATGATGTTGGATCACAGAGTCTCATCTGCAACGTTGATGCAAAAATTCTTACACAATCAAATCCACAAATCAACTAGCAATGATAAGTATGTATGTCTTATCCCTGAAGAAGGGAAATACATTATCATGTGTAAGCCATGTCACAAGGAGATCACCTTCTGCAATTGGGAGTAGGCTATTCTCCCTAAAAAAATGTGCGTCACATGCATCATAATAGTCATCTTGTTTTCAAAATAATTGTTCGGTATGGATGGACAAAAAGCCCAAAACATGTCATTGAAAACTATTATTTGTAAATAGAAAAATGAGGTGCCAAGAATATAATTAAATTGGAAAACAATAGGTATTATGATACTTGCAAGGAACAGTGTTGTAATAGATGGTTTGCAGTGTTGGAAAACACACTATCCCATTTCAGTTAGTTTGTTATGAAGAGTTTTATTTCGTTACTCCAAGAATGTAATGCAATCCACTTTCAAATTGTGGAACAACTCTTTGATATAGTCCAAATATCATTTCGGTTTCTCTATCTGATTGGAATAAATAAAATGCTTGCATTATTTGCAGTGTTGGCAAACACACTGTCTCTTCTCACTTGCAGAGGGTTTTAGAATAGTATATGCATTGCTTGTTTCTTAACACCCAAGGTTTTCCAACATACATTCTTACTAAATAGAAACAATGTCTTCAAGAGATTTTGTAATATAGACAGTATCAATGTATTCAAAAGCCCTTTCAAAATTTCTAAGGACTTTTAATTTGGGCAAAAACTGCATTGAAATTTCGCATGACTGAAAAAAAAGTGCACAAAATAATTGCAATTTGGAAAACCCAATGTTGGGTTTCAATTATTTGAATTTCCTTGTTTAAATGTAAAGGGTTGTCTCATGGTGGGTTGCTTGATTCTTAACACCCATGGTATTGCAACATGGAATGTTCCAAAACAATATGAATGTCTTCCAAATCACACATTCCATTGTTGTGTTTAAATTTCAGCCGATTGAAAAAAAACTGCACAAAATAATTGTGAATGGGAAACACAGTGCTGGGTTTCAATTATTTGAATCTTCCTGTTTAAATGTAAAGGGTCATCTCATGGTGGGTTTCTTTCTTCTTAACACCCACGGTTTTGCAAGATGGAATGTTACAAAACAGTATGAAAGTCTTCCAAATCACACCTTCCATTGTTGTGTTTAAGTTTCAAGTATATAACAAATTGCATGCCTCATAACACACTACATTTTTCAACCTCCACATCACAACATACCCAAGCCCTTTTTGGTTTTAAAACCAGTATATCTAGGTGTGCACATTGTATAGTGCATGTTGGAAAACAAAATGTGTTTTGAAGCCTACCTTTACTTATACCCAACCTTTGTCTTGTAATGCGAATATACAAGCATATAGATAGTGTTGTATTTTATAAAATAACACATCTCTCATTTAAGGGGGACTCTAATAACCCTCAACACATAGTGTGATTCATAGTACACACTTCAGTCTATTTTGCAACAATTCATGTTGGAAAACCCTAGGTGTTAAGAAACAAGCAACCTAAATAGTGTTGTAAAACCCTCGACAACACTATTGGATAGTACCCGTCACCTCAATTTGGTCGGTATTCTCCTCCAAGTCGTCCACGTGCACTCAAACCTTCTACTTTCCCTTTCAATGTGTAGACTGGAAACAAAACAAATAGTATTTTCACCTTTCTTTCTCGAAATAGAAAAGGCCCATGTCATTCCCTTCCACTTTTCCTGCGCCAAACAAAAGAAACTTGTCGACAAAGCTAACCCGCCCACTTTTTCACCCAAAAACAGGTGGGAAAGCCCACCTAACGATGCCGTTAACTTCTACCTAACCATCGCCCAAACATTTGGTCCCATTTGCTGGTTTCATCACTTTTTCTTTCCATGTATGTTGTTATTCTAATAGCTCTTTTACAATTTGTCTATTTGTCTATAATATTTAGGGCCAAGTAATGTAGGCCAAATTCTCAATTAAGTTATTCTTACCCATTGGATTTACGAGTTCCATTTAATACAGTGCATAGAACTATTTCAAGTAATCAAGTTTGTTACATCTGCACATCTTTTTGCAATGTGGTGGTCAGATCAAAACATACTGAAAAAGAGCAGAAATAGGATATAGCAATAGCATTTTACAAAATTTCCATAAGATGTTAAAAATGAACCATTTATAACCTACTAAATATTTTAGACAAATAGTGAAATTGTAAAAAGAACTATTACGAAAAAAATTACGAACCACATATAAACTCTTTTGGTGAAAGATTTCAAATTAGTGCAAAACACTTAAGAATCACATGAAAATGACAGCTGATTGAAAACCCCAACATTTCACAATTTCAAACAAATTGACACTTCTAAATGCATAATAAATTTTGTAAATTTAACTGTCCACTACACTTGTGATTCAAGCTATGGCAACCAGAATCACCTGTATTTACTACAGAAGGTTCACATCTGTTGAAGCATCCTTCTCAATCCGCTTGCCCTTGTTTTGTTCAATTTTATTTCCTAGCCTATATCAACCACCTGGAAGAAAGACAAGTGTTAGCGATAGATTAAATTGGCAAATTAAAGACAATTGGTGCTAGAAATAATTTTTTTTCTTCCAAATTTCCCCAATATACAATTTATATGTTCTATTGAGTGCAAAATGCCAGCTTGCACAAACAATAAACAAACATATTAAACTGTACATTAGGAATTTAATTTCCAATTTAACCTATCACTAACACTAGTATATACTAGTATATATATCAATAATCATATTTTCCATTTTTCCATTATGCTTGAACTGTGAAGCAATGAATGTTCATTTTTTTGGATCAATTCATTTGTTCCAATCAGGAATCAGGAGAAAGCTAACTCATAAACAAAAATAACCTATGTATGTAACATGAGATAAAAATGGCATTTCATTTTCCTCATTCGATTCGACCAAATACATGCTTGCACTATTTGCAGTGTTGGAAAATACAATGTCTCCATATAAGGTGTTAAAAAACAAGCAACCCAAATAGTGTTGTAAAACCCTCTGCAATAGAGAGGAGACAATGTGTTTTCCAACTGTGCAATTAATGAGAGCAATTCATTTGTTCCAATCAGGAGAAAGCTAACTCATAAACAAAAAACACCTATTTATGTAACATGAGATCAAAATGGCATTTCATTTTCCTCATCTGATTCGACCAAATAAATGCTCACATTATCTGCACAGTTGGAAAACACATTGTCTCGATATAAGGTGTTAAGAAACAAGCAACCCATATAGTGTTGTAAAACCCTCTGCAACAAAGAGCAGATAGTGTTTTTTCCAACTGTGCAAATAATGCGAGCAATTCATTTGTTCCAATCAAGAGAAAGCGGGTTCGTAAACAAAAAGAACCTAAGTATGTAACATGAGATAAAAATGGAATTTCATTTTCCTCATCTGATTTGACCAAATAAATGCTCACATTATTTGCAGTGTTGAAAAACACACTGTCTCGATATAAGGCGTTAAGAAACAAGCAACCCATATAGTGTTGTAAAACCCTCTGCAACAGAGAGGAGACAGTGTGTTTCCCAACTGTGCAAATAATGCGAGCTCATAAACAAAAAACACCTAAGTATGTAACATGAGATAAAAATGGCATTTCATTTTCCTCATCTGGTTTGACCAAATAAATGCTCGCATTATTTTTAGTGTTGGAAGACACACTATCTCCATATAAAGTGTTAAGAAACAAGCAACCCATATAGTGTTGTAAAACCCTCTGTAACTCAGATGAGACAATGTGTTTTCCAATTGTGCAATCATCTAATTCGACCAAATAAATGCTCACATTATTTGCAATGTTGAAAAACACACTGTTTCCATCCTTGACCGTAAGTCCCTCCCCAACCAGCAAATTGAAAAATCAAAATGTGGAAAATGCCTATGCTTCGCATCAAGCAATGCGTTTGAGGGGTTTCTAGTGGTTTAGCTACCTGCAACTCCATTTTCCTCGCCAGAGCATCCCTCCCACCCACCAAACTCGAGAAATTAAAAATGTGGAAAATGGCAATGTTAGGTGCATTTTGTCTAGCTTTTCGACTTTAGACAAAAAAGCACCTATGTATGTAATATGACATCAAAATGGCATTTCAATTTCCTCATATAATTTGACCAAATAAATGGTCACATTATTTACAGACTTGGAAAACACACTGTCTCCATATATAATGTTGTAAAACCCTCTACAACTGAGAGGAGACAGTGTGTTTTCCAACTGTGCAAATAATGCATGCAATTTATTTGTTCCAATCAGGACAAAGCGAATTCGTAAACAAAAAACACCTATGTATGTAACACGACATCAAAATGGCATTTTCATTTTCCTCATCTGATTCGACCAAATAAGTGCTCACATTATTTGCAGTATTGGAAAACACACTGTGTCGATATAAGGTGTTGAGAAACAAGCAACCCATATAGTGTTGTAAAAACCTCTACAATTGAGAGGAGATAGTGTGTTTTCCAACTCTGCAAATAATGCAAGCAATTTATTTGTTCCAATTAGATAAAGAAAGTGAAATGACATTTGGACTGTAGAAAAGAGTTGTTCAAAAATGTATGAAAAACATGCATGACAACATACATGGAAAAATACATAACATGACGAGACGTCGTAGTGCAAGGCTCGCCAGACCGACGATCAATGCGAAACCGATAGATGAGACGAAAAATTCGGGCGATGGTTAGGTAGGAGTTAACGACACCGTCAGGTGGGTTTTCCTACTTGTTTCCAATCGAAAAAGGCAGATGACTTAGCTTTTGTCGACAAGTTTCTTTTGTCTGGCACAAGAAAAGTGGAAGGGAATGACTTGCACCTTTTCTGTTTCGAGATAAAAATGTGAAAATACTAGTTGTTTCTTGGTATTGGGCCTTTTCTGTTTCAAGAAAGAAAGGTGAAAATACTGTTTTCTAGCAACAAATAGCCGTTCCTTTCTTTAGTGTTCATGGAAGAATGGAAAAATGGCACATACACAGAGTGGATATACATACCTTAGCGAGTTCCGAACACCTGCAACTCTTCCCATTGCTATCCACCAAAACATAGTTGTCCAAAAATGGAGAAAATGGGAGCTTGTCTGGGCTTTTTGATATTTGCAAATAATGGTTTAAAATGCCACGTTTTAGGCTTTTTTGTCCATGCCGAAAAATTATTTTGAAAACCCACCAGTGCTGTCACGTTTTCCCGATGACGGTTGCAGGTATTAGGCCTTTTCTGTTTCGAGAAAGAAAGGTGAAAATACTATTTGTTTCCAGTCTGCACATTGAAAGGGAAAGTTGAAGGTTTCAGTGCACGTGGAAAAGTTGGAGGAGAAAACATACCAAATTGAGGTGACAGGTACTATCCAATAGTGTTATAGAGGGTTTTACAACACTATTTGGGTTGCTTCATTCTTAACACCAAGGTTTTTCCAACATGAATTGTTGCAAAATAGAATGAAGTGCATGTTATGAATCACAGTATGTGTTGAGGGTTAATAAAGTCCCCTTAAAATGAGAGATGTGCTATTTGATAAAATACAACACCATCTATACATTTGTATATTTGCATTACAAGACAAAGGTTGGGTATAAGTAAAGGCATGCTTCAAAATACATTGTGTTTTCCAACATGCACTACAAAATGTGCACACCTAGATATACTGGTTTAAAAACCAGAAAGGGCTTGGGTATGTTGTAATGTGGAGGTTGAAAAATGCAGTGTGTTATGAAGCATGCAATTTGTTATATACTTGAAACTTAAACACAACAATGGAAGGTGTGATTTGGAAGACTTTCATACTGTTTTGTAACATTCCATCTTGCAAAACCGTGGTTGTTAAGAAGTAAGCAACCCAGCATGAGATGACCATTTACATTTAAAGAGGGAGATTCAAATAACTGAAACCCAACACTGTGTTTCCCATTTAGAATTATTTTGTGCACTTTTTTTTTTAAATGATGCGAAATTTAAGCACAACAATGGAATGTGTGATTTTGAATACATTCATACTATTTTGTAACATTCCATGTTGCAAAACTGTGGGTGTTAAGTTGCAAGCAACCCAGCATGAGACAACCCTTTATATTTAAACAAGGAGATTCAAATAACTGAAACCCAACACTGTGTTTCCCATTCACAATTATTTTGTGTAGTTTTTTTTTCAATCAACTGAAATTTAAACACAACAATGGAATGTGTGATTTGGAAGACATTCAAGAAACTGAAATAATCCACATTGTGTTTCCCAAATTTCAAATTAAAAGATCTTGTACAACCCTCTGCTTGCAACATAATTACCTCTCACCTCAATTTGGTCGGTATTCTCCTCCAAGTCATCCACGTGCACTCAAACCTTCAACTTTCCATTTACATTTAAACAAGGAGATTCAAATAACTGAAACCCAACACTGCGTTTCCCATTCAAAATTATTTTGTGCAGTTTTTTTTTCAATCAACTGAAATTTAAACACAACAATGGAATGTGTGATTTGGAAGACATTCATATTGTTTTGTAACATTCTATTTTGCAAAACCATGGGTGTTAAGAAGCAAGCAACCCAACATGAGACAACCCTTTACATTTAAATAGGGAGATTGAAATAACTGAAACCCAACATTGTGTTTCCCATTTAGAATGATTTTGTGCACTTTTTTTTTTCAATGATTCAAAATTTAAACACAACAATCGAATGTGTGATCTCAAAGACATTCGTACTATCTTGTAACATTGCATGTTGCAAAACCGTGAGTGTTAAGAATCAAGCAACCCACCATGAGACAACCCTTTACATTTAAACAAGGACATTCAAATAACTGAAACCCAACATTGGGTTTTCCAAATTGCAATTATTTTGTGCAATTTTTTTTTCAATCATGCGAAATTTAAATGCAATTTTTGCCCAGATTAAAAGTCCTTAGAAATTTTGAAAGGGATTTTGAATACATTGAGACTGTCTATATTATAAAAGCTCTTGAAGACATTGTTTCTGTTTAGTAAGAATGCATGCTGGAAAACCCTAGGTGTTAAGAAACAAGCAATGCATATACTATTCTAAAACCCTCTGCAAGTGAGAAGAGACAGTGTATTTTCCAACACTGCAAATAATGCAAGAATTTTATTTGTTCCAATTAGATAGAAAAACCAAAATGACATTTGGGTTGTATCAAAGATTTGTTCAACAATTTGAAAGTGAACTGCATTACATTCTTGGAGTAACGAAATAAAACTCTTCATAACAAACTAAATGAAATGGGATAGTGTGTTTTCCAACACTGCAAACCATCTATAACAACATTGTGCCTTGCAAGGATCATAATACCTACTATTTTCCAATTTAATTGCATTCTTGGCACTTCATTTTGCTATTTGCAAATAATGGTTTTCAATGACATATTTTGGGAATTTTTTCCATCCACGCCGAACAATTATTTTGAAAACCCGTCGGCGCTGAAACGTTTTCCCAACGACGAGGCATGAAATGGCAGACGGGATGAGATGTCCGACCCTCAAGTCTTTCCTTCCGTCTGACCACCTTTTCCATCGCGGGTTCTTTCCACCCAGCCACATTTTTCGTCGCAGCTCTTTTGTCCATTCGGTATGGGGGGTGATATAACATATATAATATGTTATATACATTGGCGAATTCTATCAAGGAGTTTGCTTTCTCCGTAGGTTCAAATGAAATGCAAAGAGTATCATTACATTCCTACTATCAAAATCCAAAAAGGTTCTCCACACAATCACAAAACATACCAAATTGAGTTCAAGGGTGAGTAACCAATTGGGTTGTTACTTCTAAAGGCCCTTACAACACTCACAATTTTATGAAACACTGTGTTTTCCAAAATGATAGTGTATAAAATGGGCCCAAAGATGGGATGTCATCTGGGATTTTTGCTATTTGCAAATTATTATTTTGAACGCCACGTTTTCCGCTTTTTTCTCCATTTCGAATAACAATGTGAACTATGGTGAACATAGGAAAGTGTGTTTTCCAACACAACAAACAATCTATCACACTGTGCCTTGCAGGTTTCATAATACCTATTGTTTTCCAATTTCATTACATTCCTACTATCAGAATCACAAACGGTTCTCCACACAATCACAAAATATACCAAACTAAGGTCAGGGGTGAGTAACCAATTGGGTAGTTACTTCTAAAGGGTTTTACAATAGTTTGAGTTTTAGGAGACAATGTGTTTTCCAAAACAATAGTGTATAAAATGGCGAAAAAAATGGGATGTCATGTGGGATTTTTGCTATTTCCGAATTATGATTTCGAATGCCACGTTTTGTGTTTTTTACCCATTCCGAATAACAATGTGAACAATTGCGACATTCTGGGTTTTACATGATTTTTAAAATATAGCATTTCATTGCAAAACCCACAGATTCTGCTTTCTATAAACATTATTCAGTAATTTCACTCATATTTCTACAATGGGTTGTTGCTTATTTCATTCGAAAATGGCAAAATTTGAAAACCAGCATACGGGGAGGAAACAAAACAAAAATTAAAAAACCCTCGACACAAAAAAACATTATCAGACCTGCATTTCAACTAAATAGCCCTTTTCCCAACGAAAACCCTGCAAAATTCAAAATAAGAATGTGAACAATGGCGATGTGCTGGGCTTTATGTGATTTTGACAATAGTTTGTGGTTTCTGTAAACCTTATTCACTTATTTTGATTTTCACAATGCTTTGTGGTCTCTGTAAACCTTATTCAGTTATTTCACTCATATTTCCACGATGGGTTGTCTCTATTTCATTCGCCAACCCCAAATTTTCAAAACCAGTAGACGGGAGGAGACAGAATTAAAAAACCCTCAACAGAAAATCACAAAACGAAAACCCCGCAACGAATAGCCGTTCGTTTCTTCAGTGTTCATGGCAGAATGACACATACACAGAGCGGATATACATACCTTAAAGAGCTCTGCATGCTTGCAACTCTTGGCTTTGCTATCCACCAAAACGTCGCTGTCCAAAAATGGAGAAAATGGGACCTCTTCTGGGCTTTTTGATATTTGCTAATAATGGTTTCGAATGCCACGTTTTTGGCATTTTGTCCATCCATGCCGAACAATTATTTTGAAAACCTGTCGGTGCTGACACGAACACAATTTTCTGGCGATGGGATAGGAGACGACAAAAAAGGTTGTCAGACGGAAGGAAAGACTTGACGGCCAGACATCTCATCCTGTTTGTATGGGGGGCATATCCTATGTTATATACATAGGTGAATTTTGTCTAAGAGTTAGCTTGCTCCTAATTTTAACAACATATATTTATATTAATTACGCCGAAGGCATTCCCTCACTGAGCTTTTCCAACTCGTTTTTACACCGAACGGTTCAGATTGGCGCACATGGGGTGGACAACGATGAAATGAATCTCATCCTTTCATCATTTTTCACCATTTTCCCGGTTGTTACGTTATCCAATGGTTATATGACACGAAGAGATGGTGAGGATAAAGTCGATAGAAAGTGTTGCATGACTTTGACAATTTTGAAAAGATCACTCAAAATTATTCGCAAGGAAAAAAATCAATTAAAATAAAGAAATATTAATTGCGTTCCCTCTATGAGTGTCTTCCGCAAAATCTTTGCAAAATCTTTAAATCTAACGTTTCAAATTTAAGCAGCAAGTATGAGGACCATTCAATTAATCTGGACGGTTAAATACAACTGTCATTTTCACTGATATTTTCCCCATTTATTCATGTGGCTTTACCTGTACAGTCTGCTCAAGGCTTATCATGTATTTAATCTGGCAACCGGTAGGTAATAAAATTCCAGCAAACTGCAAATGTGTTCGATTGTTTTAAATTTTTTTTATCAATTTTTTTGTTTAGATATATTTTATTTTTAATACTATTTAATAATTAATTCTAATTTATAGTTTTAAATATAATTAATATTTTTAGTTAGTATATTTACTATTTTGAGTTAGTATAATTGAGGTAAAATTTTCACCTCTAAATAATTATATTTGTTTTTACAAGCAGTTGCAATTGTGATCAAATTACAAAAATCTTTAATTTGAAAATAGAGTACATAATTATTAAATCCAAGTATGCTTATTTTTAAAAAAACTGATTTTTACATATTCTTTCCAATTTTTAGTAATAATAAACTATCAAATTTTGTGAACCATTAATTTTTCCGAAATCATATAGTGATTAATTATTATGGGATTAAATTATTTAATTAAAAATGATACTTTAATAAAAACATATTTAACACAGAGTTTTGAAAGTTTAATTTTAAAGACAAGTAAGATTTAATCTTAGGTTTAACATTTATTGTATATTTTTATTTTTATATTCTTTTTTTTTTAATTATTAATTTAAAAAGAAATTAACATTTATTATATATTTACATTTTTATGTTAAAATTTAATTTTAAAATTAGTAATTTAAAAAGTACAAATAATAATAAATAAAAAATCCGTAATTTAAAAAAAAAAATACTAGCAATGTCTTATGGTAAATTTTGTAAATGTCAAATTAATTATAAAATAAAATAAAAATTAATACTAAAGTGGAATTAATTATAATTATATAACAAGTACTATATTTATATTATCATACTTTTATATTGTACAAGTAATTTAAATGACACGATATATGTTATTAAACTATAAATATAATAAATAAACTATTACAATAAATAGTAATAATTTTATGAATCATGTTTGGATCCTTGTAAGTGAATGCATAGTTGATTTGAAGCTATAACTTCTCCTTTGAGACCTTTGTTTCATAAATAACATTATTTGTTGAATGGTCTATCAATTGACCAAAATTAGTAATTAATAAATGTATGCAAAAAATAGACCAAAATTTATCCTAATTGACCTTCCACACTTCTTGGGCGTACCCATTGCACACTAAGGTGCGATTGCTAGTTTATATACCAATTACACACTTGTTCTCCATCATTGTTGCAAAGTCTCTTAATTTGTTTTCCAAAAAAATCAATCTGATGAGAACATGACTTCGAATTCCAATGGTAAGATTTCTGTCAATTCGAACCCTGTCTGTATTTTTTATGCTATCTGCCGTCATAACGAGAAAGCTGGGGTTCAGAGGGACATTCGAACCACTTTTGCGTTGCGGGAAAACACTCAGCGCCCTGCAATCAATCTATACGCCATTCCCTGAAGAACTGTATTGACTAGAATGTGCTTTCAGATGGTAACACGCACTTTTTTACAAAACAAACTGGTCAACATGTATGACAAGTGCGGAAATTTAATGGATGCTCGCAGGGTTTTCGACTGCATAGTAGAACGAGATGTTATCTCGTGGAACATGATTATTGTAGCTTACCGAAGGCATGGGTTTGTTCAAGAGGCATTTACACTTTTTAGTCAAATGCAACGAACAGGTGTCCAACCTGATCGGTTTACCTTTGCACACATCCTCCCAGCATGCGCCAAAATGAGATCCTTGGAACAGGGTGCGGAGATTCATCAGAGAGTAATTGAAAGAGGGCTTTTCTCAGACGTTGTAGTTGTGAATTCCCTCATAGATATGTACGTGAAAAGTGGAAGCATACAGAAAGCACGCGAGTTATTTGACAAAATGCCTAAGCGAGATCCGGTTTCATGGACTGTGATAATGGCAGGATGTGCGCAATACGGTTTTCTTGATGATGTGTTAAAGATTTTTAAGGAAATGCCTCAAAGAGATGTGATCTCATGGACTGCAATGCTTGCAGTATATGCGCAAAATGGGCTCGCTGAAAAAGCCCTGGAGATTTATAAGGAAATGCTATTTGAAGGAGTAAAACCAGACTCGGTAACGTTTGCGAGCGTCCTCCCAGCCTGTACCCAACTTGGAGCATTGAAAGAAGGTATGGAGATCCAGCGAAGAGTAGTTGAAAATGGATTCTTGTCAGATGTAATCGTTGTGACGGCTCTGATAGACATGTATATAAAATGTGGAAGCATACAGAAGGCGCGCTATTTATTTGACAAAATGCCTGAACAAGATGCCATCTCCTGGACTGCAATTGTCGCGGGATATGCACATAATGGTGTTCTTGATGAGGCTTTGCAGCTTTTTCGAGAAATGCCACAACGGGATGTGGTCTCATGGACTGCGATGATTGCAGGATATACACACAATGGGTTTATTGAAAATGCCTTGGATTTTTTTAAGCAAATGCAGTTGGAAGGTGTAAAGCCAAACTCAGCAACCTTTGCCAACGTCCTCACAGCCTGTGCCAAAATGGTTGCTTTGGAACAAGGTATGGAGATCCATCAACGAGTAATTGACTGCGGTTTTTTGTCAGATGTCATAGTTGTGACTGCCCTGATAGGTATGTATGCAAAATGTGCAAGCATAAAGAAGGCACATAAGTTATTTGACAAAGTGCATCATCCAAGTGTGGTCTTATGGACAGCAATGATTGCAGGATACGCAATTCATGGCCATGGCAAGGATGCCCTGGAACTCTTTGAACGAATGAAGCACTCTGGAATCAGTCCCAATCATGTGAGCTTTGTTTGTGTTTTATTTGCATGCAGCCATGCAGGTCTAGTGGATAAGGGCTGTAAATACTTCAATCTCATGAGCGACTCTCATTCCATTAAGCCCACTATTGATCATTATACATGTATGGTTGACCTTCTTCGACGTGCTGGCTATCTAGAGGAAACTCTAAACTTCATCATCAAGATGCCAATAAAACCAGATTCGGTTGTGTGGATGTGTATGCTTGGTGTATGTAGATCACATGAGAATATAGAGCTAGGAGAATTTGCAGCAAAGCTCCTTTTTGAGTTGGATTCTAAAACTCCCAACTCATATGTTCTTCTTTCACACATGTATGCAGATGTGGGCAGGTGGGATGATGTTCAAAGGGTTTGGAAACTGATGAATGATAAAGGAATTCAAAAGATACCTGGATGTAGTTTGATTTATGTCCATAAAATGGTACATGCTTTCCATATAGGAGACAGATACATCCACAAACACATAAAATCTATTCAAATTTGAAGACATTGTCATGACTATTGGAAGATGAAGGAAGAAAATCTATTCAAAGTTGAAGACATTGTCATGACTCTTGGAATATGGAGGAAGCAAGGTATATTGGGGATTCAAAACCAGTATTGAATGACTAAAAGACAGGGGAAATCAGTTATTCTGCAGCCACAATAGTGAGATGCTGGCAATTGCTTTTGGGTTGATATAACATATTAGAGTTGTCAAGAAACTTCGAGTATGTGATGCGTGCCACACTGGTTTTCTCTAAGATTGTTGCAAGAGAAATATTTCTGAGAGGTGCATACAAGGAACATTTTGAACATGGACATTGTTTTATGGAGATTATTGAATATGCTAAGTGAACCAAGCTATCAAGAAAGGAACAAAATATATGGTGAAGAGACGTACATTGATAAGAAGGAATTGGATTTTGTTTTCAGTACTCCCAAAATTGTTATTTCTTAAATGTTTCAAGAGCTAGACAATGCAGTTAACTTGATGAAATCATATTGTATGAGTGATCATATGACGCAGGCAATTTGTTAAAGTCCTGTTTCATAATACCATGGGCGAGACAAGGCTGTAAACTGTTTTTCAGAAAGTCCATACAGTTGTGGAGTGAAATGCTGGAGCAGGCAGCGGGAGAATGGGAACGGAATGGGAGGACATGGGTATACAAATTTCTGAATAATTTAGTTTATATCACTGTTTAGTGATGAAATTTGTATACCTATGTCATTTTTCACTTCATTTTGTGTTTATTTTGAAGAGTGTTTTGATACATAGACATAATGGTAAAAGGCATAATTTTGTGCAATGTTGAGTCCTTATTCTATGTTATCCACCTACCTATTTACATATGTTCCTATGCATCTATTACTCATCCCCATTCACATGCTCATACACCCTTATACATTCACCCTATCAACATGTTTATCACACTTATGTTCACACTAATATCCATGCATACCTTACCCATTGAGATTTAAGCCCTTCTATCCTAGGACTAGATTGTAGTAATGGACTCATCCTGCCCCAGTTTAAAAATTTGAATTCAAATTTGACGAACTTACCACCCCTCTCTAGGATCAACTAAATACAAGTTTGCATGAGGTGTTGCTATTTTGTTGTATTTAAAGACATTTAATGCATTTGTTCTACACATCTAATTATAAGAAGAAATCATTCATATCTACACACTTTGATTGGTGTACTAAAAGGAGGAATCTAGCTTCACAAACATTCTAGTAGCATTTGCATAATTGAAGTTTGTTGTTTGATTATTTGTAAAACCTTTAGGGGGTTGATGTATGTGAACATGCCTCCTTGTGACATATTGACATCCTTGCAAAGGTATTAATAACTATCACTATTCCAAAAATATGAAGAAGCATAGTGAAAGTCAAGATGCATTAGGTGTGAAAAAAAGTAGTCTTCAAGTCACATGATAATTTCACAAGTGTAGGAACAATTTGCGATCCTAGATTCATCCCTACATAGTACCAAGAAAATATTCTAATTTTAAGGCAATTACTAGTCTGTGGCACATTAAATTAAGTTTTTATTAGATAGTGTAGTCTTCAATTATTGAGTTAGGTACATTTGTTTCTATCTACATTTTTAGCATTTCAATTAGCAACACAATATTTTAGATATCAACATCATAATTAACTAGTCTAGTTTAATTATGCTTGTGTATGCATTTTAATAGATTAGATTAGACTAAGTTTAAGGAAAGTTGTTTTTCTTTTGCATTTTGGTGAGCCAAATTGATCCTATAGAGCTTTATCTCGCCTTTAGGGTTTCTAGTTCATATTTTCATATTTGATATTATTCTAAATTTTTAAATACTTTTAGCCTTAACTAGGATTATATCTTTGTTTTCTTATATCTTTGGATTAAGTTTTGGGCACACATAGCGGTTCACCTTTTATGCCACCCTCCCACCCTATATTTTTTTCTATCATTACGACACCCATTAGGTTTTGTTCCCGGTTGGTGCTTATGCCCTACAACTATATCCCTAACTTTTGGTGAAATTGGGAAATGCCTTTGTCTTGTCCTCTTCATTACCTTGGTTCTAGTGAGTCCCCATCATTGATATTCAATTAGAGATATCCTTTAGCGAGATCATTTGGTCAATTTGTTCTTGGTGGTGTGCATTGTATCTCCTCATGTCTCAATCATATGCCTTTAAAATTACCAAGAAAAACAAAAAATTCTAAGTATGAGTTTGTTTGACTTAGTTTCTAGCCTAAGGTGGGTTTTTCGACTTTTCTTTGCTAGCATGCTTTCCATCCATTCATTGTTCCATTGTGTTCTTGGTCTTCCTCTAGTGCCTTTGCATCCTTAAATATCATACTTTTTCCTATCTAAGTACTCAGTCATGAAGTTCCTTAAATCCCGAGCCTTGCTTTGTCTTCCTCTACACTAGCATTTCAGGTTTCTACTTTTGTCATCCCTTTTCTCTAAAAACTATTTTCCTTTCCATGTTGTTAGATTCAATCCTTTGGGAATGTACTTAACTCTATACCAAGTAAACCTTTCTCTTGACCCCCAATCCTCAACAGTTCTTTTCCTCGAATCCCTTATCACGAGCTTTCAAGATTTTTGTCATCAATTTCCTCTTCCTCTAGTTTCTTGAACTCTCTACTCTCTATTGTCCCAATTCCTTATTTACTTGGGTTTTCACAAATTGTCATCCTTCTTTGCTTTGTTGACCAAGGGATGAGGTATTCTCGCATCTAGATCCCCACTACAAGCAAGACTTTCGACCTTTTACTTGTGCATTACACATGCTCTAGCTTGGCAACTTTGCAAATCTCCAATCCTCAATATCTTTTTAGTTTCCTTCTTGCCTTTAGGTATTAGGTTTCCATTGATTTTGATTCTTGTTCTAATTATATCTAGATTTCAACATTCCCAATGTCCATTCCTCATTGTATAGGCTATCTTTAGATCTTGATCCCTCACTCTATATGGCATTAGGATCTTAGGACCCTTCTCCTTGCCATCCTACCCTTTGCTCTCCCAACTTGTCTATTAACTTTGGTCTACCTATTTTCCTAGCACTAGGTACTCCTAACTCCCAATCCTCAACAAGCTCCTACGTTTTTCTCTTCCTTCAAGACATTGGTATTATGTATGCTTGATAATTGGTCTCTATGGTATTAGGCGTGTCAAATGTTTGATCCACGCCTTCCTACCCATTTCCTTCCATGAAACTTCAGACATTTCATTCCCCTCTTCATAATGACATTGAATATTTGAGACTCTTGATCCTTGACTTATTGCAAATCTTGTCTTTCCTTGCATTGGGTATTCAATATTCCTAATCCTTGCTTTTTACTCTCCAACTTCTTTGTCCTCTATGGACACTAGACCCTCTAGTGTTTCTTATCCTTACCTCCTTATTGCATCAATAGAAAATATCATAGATCCTTGAATCTTTCCAATGTGGTAAGAATGTAATGGTATTATCGAAACCATGCTTCTCCTAATATAGACTTGTGGAATTCTAAACTATCTCATCCTCGTGGACCTTTCTTTACCTATATGCTTGGCATCTAGATATTTGTTTCCCTATATCTCTATTGTTTTGTTATTCCATTCCCCTAGACCTTCAAACCTCTCTCTTTCCCTTATATCCTACCACCCTAGCATGCTAGTCCCCATATACCCACATCATTAAAGCATTAAAGTCTAACACCCCTTGTGCCAATCTGGCACCTTATTCATTTGTGAACAACTCCTCCCCAATGAATAAATAACTTTTGCATATTTCTTCCATTTTCCATTGTGCACTAGGCATGTGCAAGCTTATTACAATGTGACACATGGTGATAGTTATTTGCATCACTAATGCTTTGTGCCTTTAGTGATATGTCCATGCATTCCACCTAGTAACACTCCCTTGACTAATCCCAACATGCCACATGTCTTTCACATGATAAAATTTGATGGTCTACCTAGGAAAGTGATAACCTTCTTATGCTTATATAGGGCACTATAGATAGAAAATTTACCTATCCAAGCCCCTATTCAACCTCTCCTTGGGTACAACTGAATTTTCATATGTGTAGATCATATTGCAACCTAATTCCTTAAAAATCACATTTAAACATGGATTTAAGTGACGATTTCATGAATTCGATCCCCAATTTGCCATGTATGTTGGATTTAATGACACATTTCCTCTAAACCGACAAAGAGGCAATCAATCTAGGATATAAATTTAATGAAGGCCCATCAAGGGATGAATCCACTTCCTCAACAATCTCTCTCACTAGATGAAAGTACAAGATTAGGAGGCATTCATGTGGACTTGATTTATGCTTGAAAATATGAGATGACCCATGAATTCAAAATCATTCTTTCTGGGTTCCTTGTAAATCACAATGTAACTAATGGGGGAATCCACTCCTTTATAAGAGATGATAAAAAATATGGGAAATTAATTAGGAGATAGGAGAAATTGGAGGTGAAAGAAAGAGAGCAATTTCTTTCTATACACATGTATATGGGGAGGTGAAAATTGTAGCAAAGACTAAAACTTCTATGGTATGTAAGCATAAAGAGTATTTTGCACAGTATTCTTTGTAAACATATGCTATTTGATCTTAATAAATGTTGCTTGTGAATACAATGTGCTATTATCTAGGCATGTGATTCAACATTGTTTGAGTATGTCTTGGTTGTAATTCAGTGTATAACATTGCTACAAATAAACATACAAAACATCAGGCGCTTTGCTAGGGTTTGAATTTTCTACATTTTTTGGCAAGATTTTGTGCCTGGAGAATAGTGTGGGGGGCCTTTGGGGGCTCCCCTAGTCAAAAATGTTGTTTCTGAGGAACATGTTATTTTTCCTTTTTTTGACTTGACTGCCTTTGGTGTTGTTTATGAGGTTTCGTAGTTGTTTTTTGTCCTTGTTCGACTGATCGATGAAGTAATTTTTAATGGGGTGGGTCCATCCTCTTGGGTTGATAAATTTATTGGATCCAGGTCCTTCAAGGTTGAAGGAAGCATTCTTCCTATGGTGCTTCATTTAGAGGAAGGTATTGTAGTTAATTTACTTTTGTTTTGATGGATGAAGAAATTTTTGTGATGGATAACACTCTGGTGGGTAAGTTATTTACCTTTAGACCAAACATTTATGTAGTGTGTAAATGGTTTGTAGTGGTATGGAAGTTGAAGGGCAATGTTTCCATCAACGTTATGATGGATGGTATTTTTTGTTTCATTTTTCTATTAAGGAGGATCTCATTAAAGTGTTAACATAGGGACCTTGGTTCTTTCATAAGGGACATAAAAATAATTTATCTCTTTGTAAGTTGAAACTAGGATTTGATCCTTTTGTTGATCTCTATGTGGTTGCTCCTACTTGGGTCAATTTCCTAGGGTTTCCTCTATAATTTTGGAGCCCTAAGATTCTTCAAAGTATTGCTAACTCTTTTGGGCAACCTTTATCTATTGATAAAGTTACCTTGCAAATATCTAGGCTTGTGCTTGCTAGATTATGTGTGAATGTTGAAATTTAAAAATTCCTACCCACACATGTAACCTTTCATTCAAAGTTTTTTAAGTGGGTACAACCGATTATTTACAAAATTACAGTTTGTTTTGTCAAAATTGTAATAAATATGGACATTTAATGGATAAATGTCATAAGCCTTCCTCTAAAAAGGAAGACTAGAAAAACAAAGAAGTAGTGATGGAAGTGTCTCCTCCCAAGGCTTACAAGAGGAAAGATGATGGTTTGGTTATTTCTAACGTTGTCATTGTCATCAAGAAGGCCCACAAGGTGTCTTCTCCTTTTAAGGATATTCTAAGGAATTCATTTGATGAAGACCAATTGATGAAATGTTAGCAAGAGGATGGTGTTCAAAAGAATATAGAACAATGGAAGGAATTTCATTTCCAATAGAAGGAAGGTATTGTTCAACACATGGTCAAATATGTGGTTGATCTTCTTGTGGAACAATTTTTGGAAGGTGAGTTGATTGAGTGGTTATAGATTATGAAAGTTAAACCTATTGAACCTAAACTTAACACTAAGAATTCAACAAAAGATAGCATTGGAATAAATAAGGTTTGTATATTTAACTCTCAAAAGAGACATGTGGATAAATAACTCCTGTAGGGTTTGAAGGATAAACATATAGGTTTGGATTTGGAGGACACTATTAATATGCAAATTAATGAAGAAAAGGATATCCATGTTGGCCTTGGCTTGGGGTCCCAACCTTCCCTGTTTGGTTTTATAGTTGATTCTATAAATGAGGTGGAATGGATTCTTGCTGGGAAAGGGAGAAAGAAGATAGTTGGTAAGAATTTAGATGTGGGGGGTGATTGCAAACAAGGAATTCCTACTTAGAGAGAAAATTTCTCTAGAGAAACAACTAGAGAAGTTTCTATGGGAAAGAAAAGGACCCTAGAAAAAATTTTAGGGCCAAGGAAATCTAATAAATGATTTGGGGATTCTTCCCCATGCTAGGATCAATTGATCAAGTCCAGTTGATGTTTATTAGAAGAAAGACTGATTTTTTGTTTTCCTCATGAGAATATTATCATGTAATATTAGAGGACTAAATAGTACTCATACATAGAATCTTATCAAGATATTTATTGTGGATAATAAGGTTGATACCCTCCTTATTCAAGAAGTGAAGATGGTTGAGTCAATTTTCTTAGGTTGTTGGAAAAATATGGCATATTGCTGATTTCTGTATTAGTCCTAAAGAAGGTGCTTCTGGAGGGATTTTTATCATGTGGAATCTTCTTTTCTTCTTTGGAAACAAGGTGAGTCATTTTAGAAATAGTTTGGTCATGTGTTTTATAATTTTGTCTTCTACTGAAAGTTGGAGAATTATCAATGTCTATGCTCCCAATTCTAAGCATGCTAGAAAATTATTGTGGGATAAATTCTCTAATATGATTTATGGTCAAACTAATTGTAACTGGATGTTGGGGATATATTAATTCCCCTCTTTTTCCCTTAAAGATTCATCTTGGTGGTCTTGATGATTATTCTGAAAGTATGGTGGATTTTGTTGACTTCCTATCCACTATTGGCCTTTTGGATGTAGAACTTAAAGATATTTATTTTACTTGGTATAATACAAGAACGAGAAAAAATATGATACAAGTGAAGCTTAAAAAATTCTTAATTTCAAATGGTTAGAACATTCTTCCTAATCTTAGTCTTAAGACTCTTCCTAGACTGGGGTCAGATCATAACCCTATTCTTTTGTGTTGGGATAACTAATTGAGAAAGGGCAATACCATTTTAGGTATGAAATAATGTGGGCTTCTCAACTGGATTTTAGGAAGTTAGTCTCTAATTGGTGGAGTTATCTTGTGTAAGGTTCTCGCATGTTTCATTTGGCACAAAAAATAAGCTGGTAACACTACAGCAAAATAGGCAATTAGCGTCGAATTTTAGTGTGTTTTGAGAGAATGACTTGAACAATTTGGTTGGCACTCAACCCCATGCAAATAGGCATTGTCAATTCGGCGCCAAATTTTGTGTCAGATGTTGTGCCAGATTGAGCACCAGATTAAATTCCGTATTTAGCCAAAAAATTGCAGTGCCTCTATTAGCGCCTAATATAGAGTCGAGAAGTAACGTCGAAAATTGCACCGAAATGGGCGCCCAATTTGGCTTCCGGTTTGGCTTCCATGTCTACTCCCATTTTTTCTTCTAGTTTTGCTTCCAATTTGATGTCCAGTTTTGCTTCCAGGTTTGCTTCCAATTTTGCTTCCAAGTTTGCTTCCAGTTTTGCTTTTGATTTTTCTTCCATTTCTACTTCCAGTTTTTTTTCTGGTTTTGCTTCTAAGTTTGCTTCCAGTTTTGCTTCTGGTTTTGCTTCTAGGTTTGCTTTTGGTTTTGCTTCCAAGTTTGCTTCCGGTTTTGCTTCCAGTTTTGCTTCCAATTTTTCTTTCAGGTTTGCTTTCGGTTTTGCTTCAAATTTTGCTTCCGAGTTTGCTTTTGGTTTTTCTTCCGATTTTGCTTCCAATTTTGCTTCTACTTTTGCTTCTAGTTTTTCTTCTAGTTTTCCTTTCAATTTTGCTTTTGGTTTTGCTTCTAGTTTTGCTTGCAGGTTTACTTCCATTTTTGCTTCCATTTTTGCTTCCAGTTTTGCTTCCAAGTTTTTTTCCAGGTTTGCTTCCAAGTTTTCTTCCAAGATTGCTTCTGGTTTGCTTCTAGTTTGGCTTCCATTGTTGCTTCCTTTTTTTCTTCTAAAAATGCTTCTTGTTTTGCTTCCATTTATTAATCTAATATGTTTTATTTCAATTTAACTAGTTAAATATATCATGCCTCTTAAATAACTCATATGATTATAGAGTAAGTAATTTAATTATTTAACTCATATAATTAAATAACAATATAATTATTGTAACATGATCATCATCTATAATTAGAACAAGTGAGTCAAATATCTATAATTTAATTGAATTTGACAACATCCATCCTGAGTAGTAAATTAAAATCATCATACTTAATAAATGTCCATCCAAAAATCATCAACCACTTTTAATATATATAAATTGACAAGTCAATACTGATAAGATCATCATCATATATAACTAAAACAAGTGGAAGTCAAATATGCCAGTACATCAAAAACATGTCAAAATGATACATGTCCAACAATCGACATAAGTGAAAATGATACATGTACAAATGATATAAATAGAATTGATAAATTATGTAACTCAAATTGATACAAGTCAATATGATACATGTCCAAATGATACTGTGAAAATGATATATGTCAATATGTTACAACTCAACAATATAGTACTATAGGCCGTAAAAATGATACATATGATAGTAACCATGAAAAGAGTCATCATAACAATATACCAACAATGATCTATGATGTAGTCTATATGATCATGAATGTCACTGGTTACTATCACCAACTATCTCATCATCATCATCACCATTATGATCATGATCATCATCATTGTCATCATTGTCTTCCGTATTTGCATCATCATCATCCTCTGCCATGTGATCTGTACTGGAACAACCAATATTTTGTGGATCTATATCATGTTGAGGATCATCTTGATCTTCTGGAAGACCCATGTACTGCAAAAAAAAAACTTTATAAATGAAAAATTATTTATTTCATGCAATAATTTTTTTTCTATTATATATCTAATATTACAACATATGAGACAAACCATAGTCATATTACATCATATCAAAGTGCACATACCATAATAAAATTTCAAAAAAGTTACAGCTATTACTGGTGAGTCAGGAGAAACTTTAGCTTTTGAAAACAAAGCCAATTAGGCTGGCAGACTTGTGGATTAGGCCAACATTTGGTGGAAGAGGAAGAAAGATGAATGGAACTCAAGAGGCCCACCATAATGGATTTCAGTATTCAACCATGAGAGCAGAAGAGAGAGCTGATATCATGTATCAAAACATTAAGCATGCATTCTTCCAGCCAGCGGAGAAGGAGATGATTGCTTCATTTTCATTTGCATAACCATATCACGGTGTGGGAACCAAGAAGACGAAGGATGTCCAGTTTTATGTGGAGGTAATGGATGTGGTCCAAACTTTAGGAGGGGCAAGAAGGTCAATGTAGGATCCTGATGAAATTGAGGAACAACAACAAGAGAGAGATAGGAAAAATAAAATCAATACACAATTTCAAAGATTTGTCAAGCGAGTAAGAGAGCTATGGGAGTAGCCTCATCTAAAATATTTTGAACTAGAGTTTGATATACCATTTAGAGATCTTGGTTTTCATGGAGTTCCTTTCAAAGCCTTTGCTTTTATTGTTCCTATAGTAAACTGTTTGGTAGAGTTGGTGGAATTACCTTTCTTAGTAATCACTATTAGTGAGATTGATATTCTTAACCTTGAGAGAGTAGGATTTGGGAAAAAGGAATTTGATATAATGGCTATTCTTTTCAAATACTTCAAGCGGGATGTACTCCGCATTGACACCATTCCTCAATCTTCACTTGATGGCATCAAGGAATGGCTGAAATCCATGGATATAAAGTATTATGAAAGCAGAATGAACTTGAACTGGTAGCCAATTTTGAAGAGTATTACTGATGATCCAGATAAATTTATTGAAGATGGTGGTTGGGAATTTTTGAATATGGAAGCTAGTGATTCTGATTCTGATAATTCAAAAGATTTAGATCAAGGATATGAACCCTCTAATGTAGAAGAGGAATCAAAATCAGATTTCATGTAGCCACCATCAAGAGTGTTACAAGTCAACAAGATGGATGAAATTCTTATATAAGGATAATTTTCAATGTTGCAGGTACTAGCTTTAATGCCAACTACAATGGAAACATTGAAATTCCCTAGTAGTATTTATGTTAAGGAATTTTCCTTTAGATGAAAGGATTCAAAGCACATCAACCATGTGGTACAAATGATTAAATTCCAAAGACGATCTGTAGCAATGAAAGAGTCTGAAAAGGTAGAGAGAGCTACATTGGTGACTCAGGAGAAACTTTAGCTTTCAAAAACAAAGCCAATTAGGCTGGCAGACGTGTGGATCAGGCCAACATTTGGTGGAAGAGGATGAAAGATGACTAGATCTCTGAAGACCCACCATAATGGATTTCAGTATTCAACCATGAGAGTAGATGAGAGAGATGATATCATGTATCGAAACATTAAGCATGCATTCTTCCAGCCAACGGAGAAGGAGATGTTACTTTGCTTCATTTTCATTTGCATAACCATATCATGGCGTGGGAAACAAGAAGACCAAGGATGTCCATTTTTATGTGGAGGTAATGGATGTGGTCCAAAATTTAGGAGGGGAGATCCTGATGTATGCTAAGAGGCATAAAGTGAGATGAATTAAGTTCACCTACATGTGTGCCAAAGTTTACTTCCATTTTTTATGACTGTTTTTCTTGACTGTCAGAGTTTACTTACAAATTTGAAATTTCTTTCTGCTCATTTTGATGAGGATATATTCAGGCAATATGTAAGCACCTTTTGTGTGTATCACACACATATTTGCATTGCGAGAATTCTGATTATCTATGGTCTACAACTATGCCATCTCACTTATTGGATCTTCTATTTCAATGTTTTCTATGGCCTTCTCTGTTTGAGGTAGCACCTGACAATCCTACCTCCTTTCCTTAGCTGAGAAGTGGACTTGAATTTGGAAATACTGCACTTTAAAACTAGCTATGGTTTAAGGAGAGCTATTGTAGCTTTTTTCTTGACACCCTCAATCTTCAACAAGGACTTAGATGCATGGACTGAAATGCAAGCTTTCAAACTTAGATTTGAATGTGCATAATTTGATTGATTATGGTTTTCACAGGCAGTTGTCTTTACATGAGTATTTTGGATTGCCAATACATGTAATAGTGACTGCATCCTTATCAAGTTTGGCTACCCTTATTCAGAATGCCTTGGTCTTTGGAATCAATACAAAGTTGTGCATTTTTATTCCATATTTGTAACATGTAGGACATTTAAGTGGTACAACATATAGAAATTTAGTACTGTCATCCAAGGAAAACTTACAGATGGTGTATCAAGAACAACGAAAAATTCTTTTATTAGGGTTAATGATTTCTTCCCCATGCTGTTGATATTTCCCCCAAAACATGTTTTTTAAATTATTTCAACGCATCTCAAAATTCAATGTATTGATTAACATTTTTTACGCATTTCAACTGTTTATGTAAATGATGCATATATGTTAATTTGATCAGTGTTGTTACTTTGGTAGTTTGACTTCTATGACAACCGACCATTAGGCCATTGTGTGCGGGAGAATGTTTGTGTTTTTAGTTATCTTTTTTGGATAGCTCTACTAGGTGTTGAGGACATTCCATTTATCTTTTGAATGTTAAGAAGTTAGAGTTTCAAGGATTTGTCAAGCAAGTAAGAGAGCTATGGGAGCAACCTCATCTAAAATATTTTGAACTAGAGTTTGATATACCATTTAGAGAGCTTGGTTTTCATGGAGTTCCTTTCAAAGCCTTTGGTTTTATTGTTCCTATGGTAAACTGTTTGGTGGAGTTGGTGGAACTACCTTTCTTAGTAATCACTATTAGTGAGATTGAGAATTGTTAACCTTGAGAGAGTAGGACTTGGGAAAAAGGCATTTGATATGGCTATTGTTTTCAAAGACTTCAAGCGGGATGTACTCTGCATGTACACCATTCATCAATCTTTGGTTGATGGCATCAAGGAATGACTGAAATCCATGGATATAAAGTATTATGAAAGCAGAATGAGCTTGAACTGGTGGCCAATTTTGAAGACTATTACTGATGATCCAGATAAATTTATTGAAAATGGTGGTTGGGAATTTTTGAATATGGAAGCCAGTGGTTCTAATTCTGATAATTCAAAAGAGTCAGATCAAGGATACAAACCCTCTGATGTAGAAGAGGAATCAAAATCAGATGAGGAAGGTTCAGAAGATGAATCTCTTGTGCAATTAGAGGAGGAAAAAGAAGCAGAAGAAGATTATGAAGAGGAGGAAGGTAAAACATGGGATGAATTAGAAGCCCAAGCCAAAAAATGTAGATAAGGAAAAAGGAGACGAGTCTGATAGTGAAGATCAGGAAAGGCAACAACGAAAGGTAAAAGCTACAGGGAAGTTTTGGGCACCCGATATTAGAGATTCAAGAGGAATGCCTTCCAAGAGGCATAAAGTAAGATGAATTGAGTTCATCTACATCCTTCTACTATTTATTCATGCACATAAATGATCATCTTGTAATCATAAGATTTGAGCTCTATTTACTCATCCTACGCATCAATAAACAACTCAACACAAGAGATGCAAATTGACATATTAACACAACAATATCCAACTAATTTATTGAAACTCAACTATTGATACCTCGGTCTCCATCCAAATTACAAAATCATTCCACTTTTTTTTTTGTAACATATTATTTTCAAATTGCTTTGGATGGCAGCCATATTTCTCCTCCTGTCAAAACATGGCACATGGACTAGTTAAACTAATTAATATGCAATCATTTACTTTTCCAAGGAAAAAAATAAAAAATAATTTAACATATTAAATATACTTACAAATGTACAAATCAAGGCCTGTAAACCTTTCTGGCCACTACGATGTGTGGCACGAAGTTTCTCAAGCCTAGCTTTGGAGGCCTTGTCTTGAAACATATACTAATTCAATTTAACTATACATAAATAAAATTTAAATATCGTTTAATAAATTTGATATAATCTTATGAAAAAATTCAAATACTTGCATACTCTCCTCACTGGACTTCCTCCATGCATCAGACTTCTCATATTCTTTTACAAGCTCTTTCCATACTTTCACACTTACATCAATTGGCCTTATTTTCTGCCTTAGCTCAAGAGGGATACTTTTTATCTTCTTTGTTTGGTTGCATCGAAATCTCTTGCAGTTTTGAGACATTTGTAGCTTTATCTTCTTTACAGACCAACCTGTGCCAAATTTAGTCTCCATGTCATGGATAACTACTTTTTTTAGTTGCATGGGTATCTATGAGAATGACAAATGTAGATGGTATTTGAATCGTTGAAGGCACGATTCCTTCAACCTATTCACAAAAGTTTTCCCAACATCTGTCATTCGAAATTCCCCTGAAACAACCTCATATTCTATCTTCGTATTGTAGCTACCAATGCAAGATTGATAACATGGCATGGTGGAAGAAGTCTGTGTCCTAAGAGTGGCTAGGACATTGGAAGTCTCTCTTCCCTGTTCCACATTCTTAGAGTTTACTATCACTGATTTCATCCTGGATCTTTTTCTTGATCCAGGACTGGTTGGGGAATCAATTGATTCCATTTCACACAATTGATTTGTTTGCAATGTTTGAGGGGCGTTACCAAATTGTTTTTCTATGTATCTAACAAGCGTTGTCCAATCCACATTAACCAATTTGTTCACTGCCTCTACCCCCAATATGGAAGCCAATTCCTCTTTATCTTTGTCAGTCTCATGTCCCTATATATATATATATATTTTAAATTATATTTCTTCTTTTAAATTTAGAAATAAAAAACTAAAAAATTATAATTCCACTTTATCTTTGTCAGTCTCATGTCCCTATATATATATTTAAATTATATTTCTTCTTTTAAATTTAGAAATAAAAAACTAAAAAGTAAAATTCAAAGAAACAATGGAAACATTTACAAATCTATAAAGGGATAATGAATTACCTCATTGTGGCCAAAGTCTACTGAAAATGCTCACTTCCTTCTATTGCTTGAAATTTTGAGATGACCTAGGGAAAATTATTTTTGTCCAGTCTGTGGAGGCAAACGAAGTACACACTGTTAGGTATGAAAGTATTCGTCCAGTTTGTGGTATGAAAGTTTTGTTTTGTGGGAAAATATGTTCATTGGGTTTGCTTAGTGTTGATAACCTTATCATGAAAATTATTTCATAATGCAATCTTGCACGAATTTTTCATGGAATCGGTGACTATGGCGCGACTGGGCAAAACCAAGCATTTTCTGCATTTATTTTCATTAGTTGCTCAGCAATGACTGACCCAATTGCTAGATTTTCCAAGCAGTTCACTATTTCCTTGATACCCAGGTTAGGGAAAGAATACGAAGGCATCTTGGCTTCTTGCTATAATATTTTGAGCCAAAGATCAAATGGGTAGGGTAAATTTTTTTTAATTAGTTTCTCAAAGGTTTTACAATTTATAATGATGGGACAATTTAGAGGTTTCCTGGACAGGTTAGGCTACGAACTAGTAAACAATCATGAATTCAAATGCAATACAAAGAGTAGTAAACAATCATGAATTCAACCAAGAAAAAATAAATTGTAACCTTACCTATGGTGTCACAAACTAAATCAAATTTCTTATCAGTTGCTGGTAGCGCCTTGCTCTCTTCCGTCATGCGACATTTTTCCCTTTTTTGTTGTCTGATTTCTTCCTTCCAACAACCGATGAAGAGAGTAGGGCGCGACGGTTTTTCCTTTTTTGTCATCTAATTTCTTCCTTCGAATTTAGAGGTTTCCTGGACAGGTTAGGCCACAAACCAGTAAACAATCACAAATTCAAATGCAATACAAAGAGCAGTAAACAATCACAAATTTAACCAAGAAAAAAAATTGTAACCTTACCCATGGTGTCACAAACTAAATTGAATTTCTCATCAGTTGCTGGTAGTGCACTGCTCTCTTCCTTTGCGCAACATTTTTCCCTTTTTTGTTGTTTGATTTCTTCCTTCACGTGGGAATTTTTTTAATTTTTGATTTTGATTCAGTAGTCGATGCTTTAGTCACCGCTAGTTAACGCCAACTTTAGCGCCAAATTTTGGCCGTTAATGTAATCTATTTGGGGCACCTAAGGCGGTGCCAAGTGCACCTAATTGGGCACCTATCATTGCTGTACAGTGACTATTTTCATTGTTGTGTATCACAAGATCCAGAGTGTTGGAAATAATTCCAAATCATGCCTTGTTTTTGTGACCACCACTATCCCATGGCTCCTTCATCAGCTCGGTGCGGTAGAGCGGTTTTTACCGTGGTCTTACAAGGTACTTCATCCTTCTCGGCGGTAGTGCGGTTAAAGATTCTATGGTGGCACGCGAGTCTTCCTTGTGTTCCTAGTGGAGTTGCGGTGACTCCCACAGTCTCGCAAGTCTTCTACCATTGGTGTGCGGTAGTGCGGTGACCACCGCTATCCTACAACTCCTTCATCAGCTTAGTGCGGTAGAGCAATTTTTATTGTAGTCCCACAAGTTGCTTCTTCCTTCTCGGTGGTAGTGCGGTGAAAGCTTCTGTGGCAACATTTTTATTCACAGAGGAGGCCATGGAGAGAGGATGTGGACGGTGTAGAAATACTAAATCACTGAGAGCGAAGTGGATGGAAATAGATGAGACAACGAAATCTACAGATACAATAGAGGTAAGAAGAGAAAGCTACCTCAACCAAAGGAGGAAGGTTTTTATGAATTCACACATGCTACAAAATAGAGGAGATATCAATATGTCAAATATATGACTAAAGTGAGGTTTTGTGTTGGATAACATACTCATTGAAATGATATAATTGGTGTACTAAACATTATTTACTATGTTGTGTATTATAGGGGCGAGACGAGGCCATGGAAAGAAATCATGCCATATCAAATGAGGACACAACAGATGAAGCGGGACATCAAGTGCTCAAATTTTGACTTAACTTAGGAAAAAATGATCTGATGGCATTTTGTGATACGTCCATATTTTTTCACAGTATTATTGAAATTTATAATGTATTATCCAATCTTGACATAAATTAATGCATGTTGTTGATTATTTTAGATGGAGATTGGAGAAAATGTAGAGCTTGAGCATTCAACTAGCAAAAGAAGAAGATATGTACGTGGACGTGGACCTAAAACTGTTAAATCATGTAGATGATAGTGGGTGGAAGAGGATATGACAATGGATACTACAGACACAACAAATGATTGCACTGAAGAAGAGGTAGGTCAGGACATATATGATGAGATTCTAGTCGGTAGTATGCCTCATACAATTGATTAAAACCAAAGAATAATAAATGAGTGTGGACTAATGTTTTATAAACTATGTTGTCAAAATTGTGTTTTATTTAAATTATTGTATAAAAAGGTAGTCTATAAAATAATGTTCCATTATTCAATTGATGTATATATGTTCATACAATTTATATTTATATTTTTTAAGCCATATTTGACTATATTTCTTCGAAATTGATACATTTATGATTTATCCAATTGTTGCCAAACATTAAATAATGCTTGCATTTGTTGATAGGTAGAAGATTTTGATGAAACACATAATAATACCCAAGATCCAACAGGGTTATTAAGATTTGGATGAGATGATTCAAACCATCCCTTAAACCATACTAGGGCAAGAAGAGCAAGATTGAAGAGAACACTACCACCTGAGAAATTTAAAGAGCTGATGAGAGTCACATACATTGATGACATGCCACCTAGCCTTAATGATGATGATCATGATAGTGAAAATGTAGTGCATGAAGAAGGATTGAATGGAATTCTTATAGGTTTCTTTGGGGATGGAAGCAATGATGACAATAATGATGATATGGTTGATAGTAACGATGATAGCAGGGGTAATTACCAGAAACGTAATGTTGATGATAACAACATCAAAGACTCCATCAAGCAAGCAACGAAGATACCTGTGTTCAAATCGGGTGCAAGTAGAACCTCAAAACTGGAATGCACATTAATATTATTAGAAATCAAGTCATTATTTGGTTGGTCAGACAAAGGATTCACTACCCTACTGAAGTGAGTTAAAATATATTTCTTACTTTGCATTGTCAATTGGTGTACATAATTCATAAACATTCATCAACTTCGTTTATATTTCTTTAAGGGGATTTTAAAACCATATATTGTATATAAACAATCATAGTATAGACTGACATATTAAACATGCTCATAATAAGTCAAACATTCAATTGATTTAATCTTTGGCAATCTTACAGGGCACTAAAAACTAAAATATTCCTTGAAGAGAATGTGTTGCCATCAACTTGTAGAGAGGCGTGTCTGTTGTTGGTTGAGTTGGGGATTGAATATAAGCAAATTCATTCATGTAAAAATGATTTCATTTTATACAGAGATGAATATCAAAAAAAGGTAGAATGCCCTGTATGCAAAGAGAAGAGATATCGTACAGATGTACAAGGTCCTACAGTTCCAAAGAAGGTTTTACATCACATGCCAATTATACCTAGACTTCAACAGATGTTTCGTTGTAATTCACTAGCACAATTGATGCACTGGCATGCAAAGAACAAGAGTAAAGATGGATTCATGTGAATTCTGACCGACTCCAAAGCAATGAAACACTTAGAGGAAAAATGGCCAAGAAAATTCAAAGATGAACCCCATAGTATTAGGTTTTGTCTTGCAATTGATGGAGTGTTCCCATTCTCTTTCCTAAGCTCAAATTATAACTTTTGTCTAGTTGGATTGATAGTTTACAATATTCCCCCATGGATGAGTGTTAGAAAGGAGCACCTTATGCTGAATCTCATTGTTCCAGGAAAACATCAAGTTAAAAACATGGATGTTTATCTTGTGCCTTTTATTGATGAGATGCAACTGCTATGGAAAGGCATAAGAATGTATGACATATAACGTCCTCCATCAAATAGGTCCTTCATGCTGTATGGTGTGCAATGTTGGACTATTCATGATTTCCCAGGACTTGGTGTTTGTTCTGGTAAGATAAAATATTTACGTATTTACACTCATAATTTATTTTCATCCCAACTTTCATACTTAGTTTTATACTATTTTTTTTATGTTATTAACATTACTTGTTGAATTGCAGGGCTTCAAAAAAAGGGGATATTTTCATGTCCAAGATGTGCATAACAATTTCAAGGGCGGTATTCTAAAGATCTACATAAATTTATTTACACAAACAACAAGGTTTTTCTACCAGTAGATCATAGGTTTAGAAATCGCCTGAAGAATCAATTTGATGGAAAAGTTGAAAATAGAGCCCTCCCATGATTATGGGTCCAAGTGATTGGCTTAAAAAGTATGAAGATGCTGAATTGAAATCTTGGGAGGATTATTTTGATCGGGGTGATTCAATTCAAGAACCAGAACAAGTTCTAGTCAATATGCCAAAAGGAATGAAAAGGAAATCCATATTTTATGAGCTCCTATTAATATCTCGCCTATTAGATCCTGTGCACGTCTTCAAAAATGTCCTAGATTCTATATTTCGACATATATCAGGAAAAGAGAAGGACACCTTGTCTTCAAGGAGAGATATTGCTCTTTCACGTACCAAATTTGATAGAAAAAATTTGTGGCCAAACAAGGAAAATGAAACATATGCAAAAGCTCCATGGATTTTGAAAAAACAAGAGGTAGACCAACTAAAAAAATTCATCCGTTCAATAAGGACACCTACTGGTTATGGGTCATCATTGGCTAAAGCTTTTATAGTTGATGGACATATCACAAGATTTAAAACACATGATTTTCATAATTTAATGAAGGTATTATATATTAGAATTTAACATTTTCTAGTAACATTGATTAAGCACTAAATTTATTTTGATATTTTGTTGTGTGAGAAAAAATTACTAATGACCTTTTCATGAATGTGTTTGATAGCATATCATGCCATTGGAAATTAGGGGGGATTCCTGTCTTACAGTTGACTTAAGGAATGCCATAAGTCGATTGTCAGCATTTACAAGGTATGTGGTTATATGAAATGTTCATGTGTGAGAGACATAGAGATATTATATTGCATTTTAATTTATGACTAAAGTTTCATACTAATTTAATATTCTTCTATTAGGTGGGTGACCTCCAAGGAGATCCATGAATCTGAAGTGCCAAAGTGGAAGAAGGAAATTGCAGAAATTGTATGTGTATTTGAGAAGGAGCTCCCTACAAGTTTCATGGACCTACAAGTCCATTTACTTATACTCCTAGTTGATGAAACTGAATTGGTGGGTGTCATATCAATGAGGTGGATGTTTTTCTTTGAGAGGTATATGAAAACTCTTAAAAAATATGTCCGAAAAAAGGCACATCTAGAGGGTTGCATGGTTGGAGGGTATGTATTGAATGAAGCATTTTTCTTCCCGTATGAATTCCTTGGTAAGGATCTTGAAGATTTCCCATGGGTCTGGGATGAAGAATGAGCATCAAATACTATTGATGGAGAAAAACCACAATCTAATGGTGTTGAAGTAGAAATTAGTAAGTAAATTCATGATTAGTGCGATTTTTTTTCTTGCAATCATTAATTTACTCTGTAATTTATTTGTCAAATTAGCAGCATGACATTTGGAGTTTGAAATAAACATGTTGACATGTAATAGGTGTAGATGAAAGTTCGATACTCGACAAGTTCATTATGTACCACATGGACTTTATAAACATGGATTGATCTGTATGATAAAAAGAGAGAAGAAGTGTTAGAAGCAAGGATACAGTTTAAGAGATTGAACCCAAGGAATAATCCACTTCCCACTCATCTGCTTGGGGAATGGGGCAAAGATTTCACACTAGAATGGGTTATTGAACATATTCAAAATCAAATAGAAGATGCAGGTACAGATTCAAACATAACAGAAGATGAAATCAACATGTCTAGAGGATGTGAAAGAAAGGTACAGTTGGAATTTTACAAAGTGTTGTTTCCTTATAGTTTTGACAATAATAATTATTTTAATATTCGTCATTATATTTGTTTTCACTGAAATAAATGATCTTTCATAGGTGAGGAAATATCCAGCAATGTGGGCATATGGTCGACATTATCGTGTAGAAAGTGTAGACGTAAAGAGACGATCCTTTGATTGTGGCATCATGGTTGACTTCAAGCAATCTAGTCAATCAAGCTCAAAAGATAAGAATATAATTTAAGGGAATCTACAATATGTTGGGAAAATACAAGAGATTTTTGAGTTGGATTACCGCTCTTTTAAATTTTGTATTTTTAAGTGTAGATGGTATGAAGCATTTGAGAGGACATGAAGACATGATACCCACAGTGGATTGTTTTCTATAGATTCCTCATCATTCCTACCGGAGGATAAGGAGCCTTATGTTCTACTAATTCATTATGAGAAGGTATTTCTTTAACTCAAACAAGAAGCGATAGTGAACATTAATCTATTAATTCATAGCTTATTGTGAAAATATACGTGTGTTTATTAATCAATAAAAATGTTATAACATACGTCTAATAAATGTATGTTGTTCATGTGAAAGTATTTTTCTATGAAGATATTTTGGACCCGAAATGGATATTTTTCATACATTATGATCCAAGATTAAGGCATGTATTTGACGATGCATTAGTGGATACTGAGCAAAACAATTATGGCCAGCAAAATGAGAGAGAGGGATTAGAGAACATCGAAGAAATTGACATCCATGATGATGTTGAAGATGGTTATGTTCAAGTAGAAGAAGACAACAATCCAGAGTTAGATGATGTTATGGAAGACAACAATATGGATGGTATAGAAAATGATTATCCAAATACATCTGGTAACACTATAGATGGTCTATAGTCAAATTTCAATGATGAGGAAGATGATGCTAATATTAAATACTTGAAAGAACATATGAACATTGGCAATGATAAACTGGATGAAATTGTAGTAGACAATAATGTTAATGACCAAGAATTCTAAATTTTCAGAATTATTTGCAATCCATGTTTAAAAAAGGATGATTCTTATGGCCTAAAATTTGAAATGCTTTAGTAATATTATTATTTTTTATTCACCATACATTTCCCTTGACAAAGAAAACATGTGATTTCATTTATTTTTATTGTATATCTTAGAAGTGAAATTGTTGTTACATAATGATGCACTGAGAAAATAATATATACAAAAAAATGCAAAGAAAATGTTTTAAATTTAGCATGCAACCTACTATGTTGTGCTGAAAGAAATCAAGATTAACTAGGACAAGAAATAAAAATAAAATTTTGATGATTGTACTTAAAAGTGATCAGGATATGAAAAGTGTGGACAATGATGGTGCTGAAATCGAAAACCCTGATTCTGATGACATTACTGTTTTATGTCATTAGAGATAAAGAGCACATACAATTTTATATACATAGCAAATGAATATTTGAAAATAGTAAACTGAAAATGTAAACACTGTAAAATTTTTCCTTAAACAATAATTCACATACTCACTTACAAAAAAGGGTGAAGCATTTTTTATTCAAACTCTGTTTTCTTTAATAGACATAATAGTAAAAAAATATTTACAAGTACAAGAATATAAACAAGAATATATACATTGTTTCATAGAATATATACATTGTTTCATAGACTTCTAAATTTTTAGAGTTATTTGCAATCTGTTGGGTCTCAAAAACATAGGTTTTTAGAAAATAAGAGGGTGCCAATCTCTAAGAGGACCTTAATACTTAATACAAACCAATTAAAGTAAATTATTTGAAAGGAATTTAATTCACACCTAACCAGAAACCAATCAAAGCATCCACAGAGTAACAAAAAATGTGCCTTGATAAATCTTGCAGATTTAAAGAACTTGAAAAGACCACTTTGGAGACATCAAAGCAATAAATAAGCATGAAAATTGACACAACAATTGAACATTGAAAATGGATTACGAGTTATAATGTATTTGCTCCATTATATTGCTCAAAATATAAACATACATAACATGAGTTATTTTGATATGAATAAGTGGATGAGATGGTCTAGTATCTATTCTAATGGATTGAAATGATGATGATATGATCATAAAAATTGGACCTTGGTTTCCCTATTTGTATGGGAAGCAACAAGCTTCAGGTTCATTCACAAAATTTACACCATTTCTTAACTAAAGCATAATTAACATAACATAGAAACTTAAAAAGAGTTTATTGTTGGATGCACCATAATCTGTTAATCATCAGCATGCACCCGTGACCACCTAAGATCTGTTCAAGGCTCAAGCATCATGTTAATGCATCCAAAAAAACCAAAATCTAACTACCTCCTCATACAACTTGTGCAAGGAACAATTTAACCTTTGACATGTGATAGATGTATTTCTCCTAGGCATAAGTGTTTGCATTCTATAGAGTGTCTGTCATTACATTATCCAATCCAACAATCCTCCCGAGCTTCTTATGCATTTTCCTCATCATTGATGTCATCAAGGATGCCTGGCAAATATTCTGATATCTCATTTTTTTAGGTTTACTAATCCTTCAAATCTATTTCTTCAAAGAAATCTGGCATGGCCATACCTAGTGGTTGGCTGAAGTCAATCAATTCCCGTGTCAAGATATTCTGGAAGTTTTCCTGTGTATTCATGAGGCTCTGACATTCTTGGAGAAAAGAATTATTATCTCCATCTTTTACCTCGATATGGGATTCCATTTCGTTCATCCTATCAAACAATCTTCCATTCTCCATGAGGGCCTTGTATGTTCCACTGTGAGAATGCCAGACACCATCTGCATGCTGGCACATATCTTTGAATTTCATACAAACTATCCCTGATGCTATTTCAAAAGTAGTAGCCTTCAATTTTCTTTTTAGTTCTTCCTATTCCTTTTGAGCCTTTTCAAATTTATGCTTCCATTGAGTAGTCTCAGACATGGCCTCTAACACTTTTCTTTCATGTTCAATTAAAGGAGAGTAAAGCCTTGGAGAAGTAGGCAACCTATCTTTGTAGTTGGTTAATTCTTGTTTCAACTTGTCATTTTCCTCTATTGGCCATTGGTTATCTCTTACTAGCTTTTGGATCTGGGCTTTGGTGAATTTGGCTACTGTTGGCATTTTTTATTGCAACCCAAACATACTTCCCAAAACCTCTATGAACTTTCCACATTCAATAATAAAAGTCTAGAAAACATATAGCCAACTTTACGAGAACAACGATAAGGCTAATTATCCTACACTTCAGACTCTGTAAGAACTAGGAGGGTATTCCCTAAAATGTGCTCTTAACATACAACATTAAACAATTCATTTACACATGGATAAGAAACATATAGATTCCCCATTTATGCTAAAAGGATGAAATCCTTCAAGAAATTGGCTATTCCTTGAAAAGGCTTGGGTCCAGTTAACAGAGAATCGCAAACACAACTAAAGTATATTGATAGGAAATGTTTGAATAAAGTATCCTAATCCATAACACAAAACATGAGAGAATAAAACATGATCATAATTCCAGTGCCATATCCCAAAGCGTGGAGTGAAAAGAGAAAACTGGACTACAGGGAAAATTTCATCTTAAGCATCTATGATCTATATGAACCGCATTACAATCCACATATCTATACCTGAATCTATTACTTCTTTATGAATCCTATTGTTAGCTTGCATGAACTTATTGATTAACTAAAGCATTTAACCAATCCTTTGAACCAGAGCTATCGTTAAACGTAATTCACAGTAAAGAACAAATGAAGATCAATGAAAATCATCTTGGATCAATATTTCATTAATAATTTATGCAAAGTATCACAATAAGGGAGAAAAAAAACTCAAAACATTCGTATGTTTAACAAAATCTTTCTTAAGAACCCCATAATTGACCAAGTTCTCTTATCGGACTCAAAACCTTCTAAAACATGGACTTACATTCATACTCTCTTTATCACTCGACTCATACTTCGCATATCTCAGATATTTCAACAGACCTCTCTCACGGCCCATAATTCCCTTTTATAAAACAAGGGAGCCAACAAGCCTTAGGCCGGAGAGTACACATGTCCAATTGTAATTGGATTGCTAATTCCTAATTCAGTTACAATTTCATTATGCGAGTGGAGAACATAAGACAAGAATCATCATTAGTTGTTATGTAAGAAAAGAAACTACCCTCCAAAGGGCCACTTGTTCATGTCGTAGAAGGCATCTTTAACCGTTGCATCACTTTACTCCACCTTAGCACCTTGTACTTGAATTTGAAAGGAGAATGCATATTTTCAAATACAACCTCCGAGGCCAGACTTGTATTATACATGAAGAAGTTGCATTTCCCCCACATAGTATTCATATTTCAAATTCATCTATAAACACCTTCTTCCATATTTCAAAATCATCCTCGAATGGCTAGTTAAAAGCCATAACCTAATCAATCTTATCTCAATAGGGTGCATACTTCACCATTATTGATGTGGCCTTCTTATCAAATATCTCTAAGAAATTGATGACAAATGACATTTTCTCCAATGTATTCTCTAGCATACCAATGTCAACATTCCTACATATCTTATGGGTCTGAGCAATCATGATATTAGTCATCTGATCCTTCCAAATCTGCAAAGGTTTTATCTTGTCTTGACTATGCAGAATATGTGGCAAAGGAGTTAAGTCCTTTCCATCATATATAGTCTTTAACCCTTTAATCTTTAACTCAATAGGGGAAACATACCCCTGAAACTTCTGCTCCACAACTCCCTTGACAAATTGGTAGTTTGAAATAACCATAGGATATTTATCCCCATGTTGTTTTTCTCCCATTGCCATGAATTTCAATTTCTCAATTTTGGAGCTCCATCTGTCCAACAATGGAGTGGCCACCTCTCTATCTCTTGGGAACATCCGAAATTCTTGAAACATTAGAGAAAAATTTGAATGAACACTATTTAGTTTTCCTTGGACCTTCCTGCTTAAATGTTTCAGCACAATGTCCACAATCACTGAATTTCTCCTTCTTGCAGACTCCCGGATTGGCTGCACCATCTCCTTATATTCCTCAACTTTCTGAATTAATTTTTCCCTAGAGAGTCCTTCTCCCAGGCTATTATCCCTTTCAATTGAAATAGGCACTTGTTCCATGTTATATGGAACAATAGCTAAGGATTGTTCTTGTGAAGAGGGTTGAGATTGTTCCACAGGTGGGTCAAGATAGTGCGGCTAGAAATACCTTGCCCTTGAGACCTCAATGTTTCCATTTTCTATTTTAACAAGGCCAACTCAGTTTCTAGTTCTGCCACCTCTTGTTGACTCTTATTATATTCAATAATAAATTCATTGTACTAGCCTCTAAGAGTATCCTGATCCTTAGTCAGATCCTCAACAGTTGCCCTGGTGAATTTGACAACATTTATAACTATATCAGCAACATCCAATGCTGGGGTATCAACAAACCTTCTTATAACTAAGTGACCACTGAAATCAAATGGTTATGCAACAATTGGTTTCTTGGATCCAGTGGATAGAGATCAGATTGCCAAAGCATCCCACTCTTCACTAAAAGCTGACCCCTTGAGCGCTAGCATAGGTTCTTCATCAGTTGCAAGAAGTGTCCTATTGGCCCTTCTTATTGTATCGAACACCACAACATTGGAAATATCCCATTCAGGGAGTAACAATACTCCACTCTTCTATACTGATGCTTGGCCCTGCTCTAGTGTTATTTCTCTAAATTTTTCCTTCATCTATTCTCTGACCTTAGATTGAATTACCTTCTCTAGAAGCTCAGGGTGAAAACTTATTTCTTGTGCCACTTTCTCAGCATATAATGAGACATGTGCTCTCCACACAAAATCTTTAAAAGCACTGTTTTGGATAAAAGAGTCATCCATCCTGAACTCTTTGTAGGCCTCCATTCTTAGATCCTCATTATTTGTTACTCCCCTTATTTCATCTTTTCCCAACCTAAGAGCAACAACCCCAAAACCTGATGGAGTGTTCAGTGGGAAAGATGGAGTTCCTTGATGCATTTCATCATGAGTAACAATGATCTCTTCATCCTCATCACCATCACAATCAACCAAATTTGTTTTTTCAATTTTCTGCCTCTTTGGTGATGGAGGACATGTCTGGTTAACAATTCTAGGAGGGGAATCCAAATCAACAATATTTGGTGCTAACTTACCCAAAGAAGATGGTGCAACACTTTTGGAAAATTCACCAGCTTTGCTTCCCCTTTTACTAGAGAAAACCTTTATCTTCTTTGGAGGCTGATAAGTAGGCCTCTCCTCCAACCTTACTTCAAGGTACTCCTCGATATTTTGTGACTTTCCCCTCTCTTCCACAACCCGTTCATCTTTCAAAATTCCCACCAAACTCTCAAAATTGTCGATGGAATACATAGCCCTATTGTATTCACCATTAATAATGAGTATAGGATTGAAAGCTGGTATCTTTTCTTGCTTTCTCTTCACCATCTTGGTGAAGGCGAGGTATTTTTCCTTTTTCTCATCTTGTTCCTCTACATAAAAAATGTTCCTGATAATATCTTCAGGAAATTAGAAATTATGGACAAAAGTCTCGATCCGGTGCTTAGCCTTCATTTGAGAGATAAACCCTCAGGATCATGATTCCTAGGGCATACAGTATTGAATGCATAAGGTCTAAGCAATGTGTACAAATCCTTCCATCCTCCCTTTGCCATAACAAAATCTGAAAAAGTTGTATATTCAAGGAAGAAAGAACCTTTCTTCTATTCTGCTAGTAGATGTACTTCTTGAGCACACCCCGACTATCTCATGATTTCTAGAAAACCAATTCTCAGAGGCACATCCCTCGGAAAAACATAAGGGTTGAAATTTGTGCCATACACTCTAAAAATTATTGTATTATGGTAAGGGATGATATCTCCCCAATTATGTGTCAATTTCAATTCAGGCCTTCTCTCCATTGGCCTCAAGAAATCATAAATCTCTTTAGGAGTCCTGGGAGGGTCAAGAACAAGAGCCTTCTTCAATTTTGATCCAAAGACATTTTGGAACATTACATAATCAAACTTGTGATCATGCATATCAAGAATCCTAGTCCAATATTGGACAGGCATTTCAATACTACCCTCCTTTTTCCTCAATTCCATATCCTTCTCAAAAACTGCTTGGCCCCTATATAGAAACATGTGAATCAATAGGGAATACCATTTGAAACCAACCAACTTATTTCCTTCCTTTAAAGCCACTAGATACCCATGCATCTTCTCTGCCAAATAAGTGGAAAAATCATATACCATGTTAAAACCTGGATGTTGAATGTTCACAGCCATGTACATGAAATTGTTAGGCAGAGTGTTCTTCAAACTGATTCCCAGAATTTGGCACAAAGAACAAACTGTCTTCTTGAAATAGGTAGAGAAATAGTTTATAGGAAAAGGCTCTAGCTCATTCTTGCCAATTACCACTTGCTTCTTAGCCTTTCCTTTTCCCGAGGTTTCCAAATGAGGTACCAAAAGAGATGTTCTAAACAAACCCTTGGTGTTTCTGTATTCTTCTCTGAAGGCCTCAAGATTTATGGCAACCATATCTTGATTCCATTCATGTAGATCAAATATTTCTGAAATTTCCTCCCTAGTTATCCTTACTATTTCTAAGCCAGAATGAGTTCTAACAACTCTGGTTATAGGGTTATACCTTGCAGCAACATCCTTTAATAAGTATACATCCAAGTAGACATTAGGAACCACTAGCTTGCCCAAATCCAACCTCCACAGGTTACATAAAGGAACACATAAATTTCTATTCCCAAACTAGTTTGAGAACAACTGCCATCCAGTATATGGTAATTCAACATCCCGAGCCACACATTGCTTGTTAGTTAATCCTTCCACGAGCAATGACCCATAGAACAAAGCTTTTCCCTCAAGCCTTTTTCTATGAGAAGGCTTTAATAAATCTATGATGTGGTCGGAAAAGGGTCTGGTAGTGGCCTCAGAGCCAGAGCTTCGGGCCTTGGGCACCATTTATACAAGACAGAATAATTCAAGCTAGGGTTTTTATATATCTAACAGTTATAACTCGCACCCTATAGCTTTAAGCAGAAAAATGCTTCATAATTCTATAAACCTCAACAATTATCAAGACAAGCCCTAAGATCCTTTAAAGAAAATCTACTCGAACAATCTTTCAGGAATGAAACAAGAAACAATTGATAATGATTCTTCAAGCAACCATAAAACCTTTTAAAAACACAAGAAATAGTATACGTGTTACTTATGGTTTCACTTGGAGAACGTTAATGACAATGAGGTTGGAAAATCACAAAAATGGCTTGCTTCGCTCGACACCAGGCAATTCTTCTTCAACGTGGAAATATACATGAAAATAGCAATTCGCTAATCTTTTAGCATTTAATTATGATAGAAGAGTCAAACTCGACCATTACTATTCACTCGCATGAGATAAAATGGCTATAGTACAACACCGGCTTATTTCAAATGCGAGTCATTGATCAAAAAAATTGTAGGCCAAGAGAACGGCTAAGATTGAGTCAAAATAGTTTGAAAATGCAACGTCCATTCACCAGTCTTTAGGCGAATAGGAAATCACCTACCGGGCACCACATCAGCACGGAATGGGCCCCACCTTGGTTGTCCATTGTACAACATCGGTGTCCACATGTCAACAATTCACATACCTCGTAGCATTATTAAAAATGAAGTTTTAATTGCGCGAGGTCATCGAGGGACAGAAACGATGCGTCGGTAAAGAAATAGCTGTCAACACCAACATCCATCGTCAGTCAGTGAACAAAAGTGGTCCCCACCATCAAATGTGATAGGTGGTAGCATTTCACATGCCTCTCACCATTTTTATGACATTAGCAGGAAACCTTGCAAGGTCTGTGAGGAACGGTCTAGATGAAGATCACTTCATCCGACAGCTACGCAATCTGCACATGCAAAAAAGCTATTTATAAAAAGGGGACTGACTAGGTGGACGGGGAAATGACCCTTGAGGTCGAAAAGATTTTTTAGAGGTTAATCTAAAATAATTTATCAGCCCGACACTATGGAAAAATACAATATGATCAGGATGCAAAAGACCGAGAGAATAGGTAAAGAGGGGCCGGTAAAGTCATGACCAAAAGGGATTAAGACCTCACTTAAATGACCAGCCACCATTAATAATAAGTCAACGTTCGAAAATAACACCTATGATCTAGATTCATTTGTAAAACCCAAAACCCAACCAATTAGAGCCGAGGATAAATAAACTCACAAGGGGAAAAATTTAAAAGCTCCACCAGCTACATTCACATTCAATTCAACAGTCTCCAAGGGATCTATCTCCCCTACTCTTTGCACTAGGAGATGTCTAAAAATCTGATCATGGTCAATGAGAGAAGGCTTCTTGCCTAGGGGGTAAAGATCCCAAATTTAAAAAGTTGTATTATTAGGATTGTACCCTGACCCTGTTACCTGCTTCATCTATTAATTGCAAAGTTTTATTCTTTCTCTTCAAAAAGCTATCAAACACAATGGCTAAACTTATATCCCACCCAAGAAGAAGCATAACTCTAGCTTCTTGCAATAATGCTCTTCCTCTCTCAACAATCATGTTTCTAATTTCCCTATCAACTTCATCTTTCAACTCTTTCAAGACATAAGCCTCTTTCTCAAGGTCAATGTCCTTTAACCTTTCTCTTATTAGTCTTCCTTTATACTTATATATAAAGGACTTAAATTCAGGGGTCTACACAAAAGTATCATCTGCAACAAATTCTCAACTTGCACGATGCCTCACATCATCTGATAGATCATCAGAGGCTTCAAAGGTGATTGTACTTCTTTCCAATGGCATCTCATATTGGGGTATAATAGGAGCATTAAACTGTGAGACTACTTCCTCCTCAATGTTATCTTCATCCATGGATGGGGAGCCAACTGAAAATCTCACTTTAGGAGTAGGCTGAGGTGATAAGTGATCCAGTGGTGTGATATTTTCTACTTGCCTCCTATGACCGATATCCCTTCCTCTTTCAAATGCCACAAGTGGCACATCTCTTATCAGTTCTTCTTCATGGAGGATTAACTGTTCAATTCTTTCTGTGGGATCTTGTACCTCAGGGAAAGCCCCTACCTAGCCTAGGTTATTATTCAACTTCCAAGCCTCATTCATCATAATCCTAATATAGGAATTCATTCTCATCATGTTTTGTTTTTCTTCACAATTTCTGATGACATCTTCTAAATGGAAACTATGCTCACACCCTTTCAATTTTTGAAATTTTTTGGCATCACAAATGAAGTGTTCAGGATCAAAATTTTCCCTTTTGTTGCCAACCGACAAGCTATAATAATCCAGTTTACCACTAACCAAGTGATAGCCTAAATCAGAGATAATAGTGAAATCACCAAAGCGTAAAGTGGAAGGCATGAAAGCCTGCCTCCCATAGCTCTTTAAATGCATGAAAGCTGAAAATGATAATTGCCTTATGATCTCTAAATAAGCAACTCTATCTGGCACAGTCTTAGGTAACAAATAAGGTGCAACTTCAAATCCATAAACCCTGATAACAGTAAAATCCCCAAACATGTACCAGTCCCCCCAATTGTGATTTATCCATGCTTCAAGACCCATATCTTTTGGTCGGAGAAATCTTAAGATCTCTGGGGAGAGGTTGTAGTCACATTTGTGGCCTAGCAACTTGTATAGTGGTTTGACAAAATATCCTCAAAATATAGGTAGTGGGACCTCCCAAACTTGCTGTCCCACACACATTCCCACATTTGTACAGGCCTTGAATTTCCATCATTATCTAAGTCTTTTATTCTTAATTCCTCACCCCATATCCCCATCACCTACCCTTCGTATAATATCATGTGCATGAAAAGAGAATAGTGCTTGAAATTAATGGCTTCACTGTCATTTTTGATGATATTGAGGGCATTATTTATGGCCTTTGATAAATACTCTGCATAATCATAGCGTTGGGTATTATGGCTCTGGATGTCTGTGGCTAAAACCATGGGAGCAATTGCCATGTTCTCAGGAACATCAATTCCCAATACTTCACCAGCTGACTAATAAGTGTATTAAAAGTATTCTTCAAACAAAGACACAAAGAATGGGGGCTTATCTTCACAAAAAAACCTCATAGTTTGGTTATCCACACCTTTAACCCTATGTAGAGGAAATTTCCACCTCTTGTAACTTGTGTCCATGGTGCGATATTCCTCCAACAAGTCTCTGATTCCTAATTTTGTTTTTAGGGAAGTGCCTAGTTGAAAAATCATGGAAATATAATCTGGCTTTATGACCATGAACTGTGACCCATTAGCTAAATGAATTGCTATCATCTTCAGATTGTATTTCTTTTCCAACACCTTGATTAACTCTATGTTCACAAAGATGTTGGGTACTACAAGTTTACCCAAATTAAAATTCCATGGGTTTGACACTGGGCTATGCCATAATTTCTTCCTATAATGATAAATAAAAATGTCATAACCCCTACACGGAGTCCATACATCTCCCATATTTTTCTGTTTATCTTGTAATATCAGACACAATGGGTTAAGCTATGCTATTCTTATGGATTTTGGCCCAGACCCATGACACTGATCGATTAAGTCTTGATTCAATTGCCTACCTTAGGTTTTTTTTCTTTTTGTTTGCCTGGGGTTTTTTCCATCTCAACCCTACTCATGCAATGCTTTTATCTACTTACTAAGAAAATACTTTGAGCTGAGTCTAGACCACTTACTTGGATAAATGCTACAAATTTCAAGCTGCCTACCACTGCCCAACTTGGTTCTCCAAATCCTTCAATTACAATTCACAGTGATTTCAACTTCTTTAAGGCTGTATCTATCAAATTTTAGGACACTTCATCCAGCCCTGGTTCATAAATGGAGCTCGCACCACCTTTATGATCAAGTTATTCATTAATAACGATAGCCTCATCAACATTTTCGTTAGTCACATCAATTAGAATAATCATCATTTCATAACTTTCAAAGATAATTTTAATTAAAATTCCCGTTGTTTCTTCAGTATGTCGGTATGGTGGTGTTTTTACCTCCCCTTTTGCTGTTTACCACACTACCACCTTGCTCAAGGCTTCTTGTTGTGGGGTTCTGGTGTATACCTCTCTATCGCATATGTTGCTAACCTTCCTGGCGATATAGCGGTGTATGCTTTTGATCATTACTTGAGGAGTGTCGATGAGACAATCTTATTTGTCTTACCGATATCTCAATGTCTCTTCGACATTAGATCTTATGTTCCTCCGATGTTGGTTGCTAGTGTCAATGAGACAAGTTAATATCTCTTGCCAATATGCCACTATCTCATTGACAATTACTTTGTTATATCCAAGAGTTGTGTTTTGTCGAGCACTTGTAGATATACCTTGTCGATGTGACATAAGTGATTCTCTCTTCGATATGCTTGTATCTTGTTGAAATTTCACTATTTTACATCATCGATGGACATATAAATAAGTCTCTTCAACATAGGTGTGTCTCATCTACATTTATGATTTGTGCTTTGTGCTAATGTCAGGGAGACTTTGGACGGACTCTCATCAACATGGTGTTATCTTGGTGATATGCTATGAACAATCATAGGAGTATTTAAAAGGAGGAATACATTTTGATGCTGTGATCAAGGGTTTTATTTGGAAGCTCACATGAGGGATTTTATTAAATTTAAGTTATTATGATGGGAATTCTATGCATATGGTGGATGTAAGAGATGAGTGAAAATGGAAGTATGCAAAAATAATTAGGATGGAATTTTGGCTACAACACAATCCATGCTTAAAAAAGAATGATTCTTATGGCCTAAACTTTGAAATGCTTCAGTAATATTATTTGTGTCGATACAAATTACCTATTGCAATATCCTTAAATTGTTCAATCTTTGGTATGAATTGTTGGTAGAAAAAATTAGGATTACTTGGATGCTTCTTCCATTCATTTTGTATCAACATATGTTCGTGAAGACACAAAAGTTAATAGCTTAGTCAGGTAGAGATTTTGTGATTTTCAAATGAAGAGTAAGGTACATTTTTATTTCTGCTACATTACATTCATGTGCATAAACAAAATCAGAAGATTACATTACTAGATTGCACTTATGAAAATGCATATAATATAGGAAATATTGCACAATCCTTTCAAAACTATAGTCTTTATTGATAATGTAAATATATTTTGTTCCACACAAGCCGTGGAACTGATTATTTGAATGCATACAATCGAAAAACTATAAGTTTATAGATACAAAAGATAAAAATGCACATAAAGAGAAAGGGGACCCGTCATTGCCTCAATGAAAAATCCCGGTTGCTTTGTTCTGCATCATCTTCAGTCTTCCCACTTGTATAAGCCTCCAAGTTGATGTCTTCCTTGCTGCTCCTAGGTTCCCTGCATTTGAGTGAGAAGAGTGTTGTTAGAGCAATGAAGGATCACCAGTCAAAATATGTGCATACATCCATAAAAATATAATTTGATCATCATGTGCATTCAAATAACTTGCATACCATAGATGTCCAGGAAAACAAGAAAGTTATCAAACATATCTATCAAATGCTCAGTTTTATCTAACATGTTTTCTCATTGTGCAGGTATAGATAGAATTAGGCTAGTTTTTTTTTTATCTGGTTACAGCATGTTGGGTGAAATGTGGCTCCCACAAGGGCTGAGCCCAACCTGCTGCCCTATTGTTTCATTTGAGACGGATAATCACAAGTAAACCATCCATGAAGCATTAAAGATCAATCTTTGCAACGATAGTGGAGTATGTTGGTAAGGGGTAATCTCCTTATTGATAAAGATTTATCCTTATTAATAAGAACATTCCACTATCAACATAGCCATGATTCTGATAAAACTGATCATCAAGGATTCCAAGATAGTTTTCATTAATCGTCTAGTTAAAACTAAGCAGCCCCAAGCATCATAATAGTCACAAGAATTGAACATGAGGGGAAGTCATGTAGATTAAAAGCTTACACAATAGTCATCACTCGTAAAGATAGAGACAACATGTTTCCACATAACAAATTAAATCGAATGCATGAAAGGTACAATGATGAAGTCCATAATAGTGAATATTGCTTAAGAGGGATTGAAGGACTACATTTTGTATCAAGGAGAACAAGGTAACCTAAAACTCTATTGTACCTGAGTATGATAGTACCTGAGCTTCTGGTGTTTCTAGATGGAACCTATAGTGGAAAAGTGTAGTCTTTATCTGAAGGAACCATCTTCAGAGCTCTTCCTTCAAATGAGGGTTGAAAACATTAGACGAAAAGAAATACCATAATTCTAAAGTAACAATTTGTATCAAGACAAATATCTTAAAGTATAATTAAAAAGACAAATCCTTACAATTGGACCTCAAATTAGACCAAAACAATTTATGATTTTATCTTTTGAATGTAGGAAATTTCTCTGTTAGAGCTTCACGATCTGAAATTGGATCTCAAATTAGACCAATAAAATTTATGATTTTATCTTTAGAATATAGGAACTTTCTGTATTCAATATTCATGACCTCAAATTAGATCAGAAGCTAGATAAGAAGATTTATGATTTTATCTTTAGAATGTACAAACTTTCTCTATCAGATATTAAAGATATTAGGTTGGATCATAAACTGGATAAGCAGGTTTATGATTTTATCTTTAGAATGTAGGAGCTTCCTCTGTCAGATATTTATAAATTCCTACACACAATTTTTTCTTCAGAGCGAAAACACGCGAAAGTGTTTCACACCGGCTCAAGGTACAATCCAACCTGGTTATGACACTGATAGCAGTCCAATTTTTCCTGAACTGTCCATACCCAAATGTTGCATCACAATCTATTCTTCCTACACATAAAAATGTCACATATTAACCCCTTCTAAATAAAACTCAAAATACCATGAAACAATGAGTCCCCTATATTAGTAAGTAAGTAGGCAGTTTATAGGGCATAGTTTGATTTTTATACAAGGATGTTCATGAAAGGAATCTTCAAGTGACAATGAGTGAGATGTTTGAGATTGCAGCTGATGGTGCAATATCCAAACTTAAAGGAAGTTAGCAAAGCAACAAATGTGCAAGAAAATCAAATTGTACACAACAAACAATTCTTAATGTTATCTTGCATAATGCCTTAAGTTTTAAGACAAAAATCTCATTGTATCTTGATGAAAGTAGTGACCTTAATGGTCAATCACTAGCAACCATGATATTGTGCTTATGGAGGCAACATTTTAAGCAAGGTAGTGAGTGGTGGTTTGGAACAATGGCAGGTATGAAGGACTTGCTTTATATACATACTATGCAGTCTAGCTTAAGACAATTTTCTTAGAAGAGATTGAAGGTGGATTATGGAACTCAAGGGTTACCATGATAAAGATTAAAGAAAAGACTGAGATCTATTTAAAAGCCACTATCATGAAGATATTAAAGATGTCAAATGCAAAACCCTAGTAGCTAGAGTAATGAACACAGTGTGAAAGAGGATAGCATGCTAGGGAAGATTTAGGAGCTCTCCATGTTATCTAATCACAGGAAAATACATCATTTTTTTAAAAGAAATTATTCTAAACCCTATATAGGACACATTGATACTTTAAAAGCATCTGATTTATTTTTTAAAATTAAAAGAAGTCATTCTAAACCCTATATAGGATACATTGATACTTCAAAAGTATCTAAAGGAATTTAAGATTATGCAAACATATGTCAATTAAATACCTGGATTACAAATAGTAGCACCAACATTGTAACCCTTGTTGATCAAAGAAGGAATGAGAAAAACAACAATGAATCCTATGCCTCCTATCATGCACATCTCCTTACCATTATCTATCATTATTTACTGAAACACTTCTCCATTTTGGAGGGCTACGCCTAAAAATAAGGTGTCAAAAAAGGTTTTATTGTATGTTTATTAAAATGAAAACTCCATTCTAGCGAGCTATGTCTGAAAATAGGATTTTGATGAAATTTTTAGAGTATGTTTATTAGAGTTTTAGAGTATTTTGGTAGGCTATATTCTTGATTCATTAAATGTTTTATTCAAATGGATTGTGACTAACGTGATTTGTTGCATTTAGTGCTATAAATTTTAATGATGCCATGATTATCATACTACCATTGTCTCTTATTATACCTACTATGGTATGGTGGTGTTTTTCTCTTCTAGTTTGCTATTTACCACACTACCACCTTGCTCAAGGCTTCTTGCTGCGGGGTTATGGTGTATACTGCTTTACCACATATGTTTCTCACCTTCCTAGTGGTATAGCGATGTATGATTTTGATCATTACTTGAAGAGTGTCGATGAGAGAATCGTATTTGTCTTACCAATATCTCAATATCTCATCGACAATACTTCGTTATATCCAAGAGTTGTGTTTTGCCGAGCACTTGTAGATATACCTTGTCGATGTGACGTAAGTGATTCTCTCCTCGATGTGCCTGTATCTTGTTGATATTTCACTATTTTACATCATCGATGAGACATACAAATAAGTCTCTTTGACATAGGGGTGTCTAATCTAGCACTAAACTTGAAGCTAAACTTGAAGCTAAAGTCAGAGCTACGCACAACGCTAAACTTGGAGCTAATTTAGGAGCTAAATATGATGCTAATTAGCACCAAAATTAATGCCGACTTGTATTGATCGGTGCAATGAATACCAAAAATTGTGCCATCCCAATAAATAGCACCGACGTTTTCAAAAAATTGCCAAAAAATACATTAAAACAGTGGGTGGAAGCAAAAAATGGAGCAAATCACACGAATTTGTTGTAGTGTAAAAAAAGATTGAGAGGATGAAACAAATTCTCTTTTGGAAATATATTCCATAAAAAATAACAACTCTCTAAGGACTTGAAGTACATATGTAATGTAATGGCTATAGGGATTAATGACATGGAGACTTGTCTAAAAGAGAAAACTTAAGAGAGGAATGGAATAAAGCCATGATAGGAGAAGAAATTATTGGAATGAAAAGTATCGAATTCAATGGATAGCTAAAGGAGATATGAACACTAATTTCTTCCATCACTCCACTGTTAGGTATAGAAGGAGAAGTGCCATCAAAATTTTGGTTAACTCAGATAGTAGTATCTTAGCTACAAATGAGCAGATTGAAGAAGTTGTTTCCTTATTTTAGGAGACTATTTAGGACCACTTAGGGGATATTAGTTATTTGCATGAAATTTTTAATGTGATTCATAATGTGTTAAGTGAGAGGGACAATGAGGAAATGGTTAAAAGTATCTTTGGGGATGAAGTATGGGTTGTTGTCTTCTCTTTTGGTGCCTATAAGGACTCAAGCCCTAATGGTTTTCCTCCTTTTTTTCAAGAGTCTTAGGACATAATTAAACATGATCTTGTTGCATTTGGAAGAGACATTTTTAAGTTTTCTAGACTTTTAAAATAGATCAATACTAATTTTATTGTTCTAGTGTCTAAAAAGGAACAAGTGACAAACCTAGTGGGTTTGAGACCTATAAGTCTATGTAAAATTGTTTATAAAATCTTTTCTAAGTTGGTTGTGTAAAAAATCAAGCCTATCCTCCATCTCCTAATTTCCCAGAGTCAAAAAGGATATTTTAGGAAGAAAGATTCTAGATGTGACCCTTTCTACTCATGATATCATCCATTCTATGGAGAACAATAAAAAACTAAGTACAATTTTAAAAATTAATATTTGTAAAGTTTATGATAGAGTTTCTTGGCCTTTTTTTCTTGCTATCTTGTAGAGGTTTGGGTTTAAATGAAACTAATAAAATAATGTGCTACTACATCCAAGTGTTTGGCCTTGGTTAATGGTATTCCTAGAGGGGTCTTCTCCAAAAAAAGAGGTCTTGGGAAAGGGGATCCTATCTCCCCTACCATTTTTTATTATTGTGGATGAAGTCTTGGGGATAAAAATTGATAAAATAATTTATTCTATAGCACTTAAGGGGGTGAAATTGGATTCTTCCTTACCTATTTCCTCTCATCAATAGTTTGTGGATGACACCACCTCTTTTGGGTCTTCTTCAGTTATCGAAGAAAAATAATGGAAAATTTGTTGAATAATTATGCTCAAGTTTCAGGATAACATATCAATTACACCAAAAGTGTTCTTTATATTTTCAATACTGATGTGGCCCTTCAAAATAAAATTATCAAAAATTTGGGATATTAGAAGGCTGATATTCCTACTACCTATCTCAATCTCCCCTTGTCAACAAAGAAGTTGGCAAACAACTATTGGAATGGTATTGTGGAGATAATTCTAAAGAATTTGGTTGGTTAGAAAGGAAAATTGCTTAGCCAAGCTGGAAAATATCAACTTCTTAAAGAATATTTACAAATTTTTCTTGTTTACTATTTTTCCCTATTTAAGATTCTTGCTTTCATGGCAACAAGGCTTGAGCAGATACATTTTTCTCTCTTTGGACAAGCACTAAAGAAAAAAATAAATTTCTCTAGTGAATTGGAAGTCTATCTACAAAATTAAAAATAATGGTGGATTAGGTATAAGGAGGTGGAACCCTATCACAAATGAGAAATATTGGGCTATTATTGCTAAAGTTAAGTATCTTGAGAATACAGACCAATGATTTTTTTGTATTATCTCTTTCTCCCTAATGGCTCGGTTTTTTTAAATAACTTGTTGAAAATAAGGACTTACTCAAACAAGGTTTGTGTTGTAGAGTGGGGAATGGTAAAAGGGTTAGGTTTTGGCAAGACAATTGGCTTAATGACACTTTTCCATCTATTGTGATATTTTTTTCTAGTTTGAAGGAATAGTTGATTAGGTTGAAAGGTTTATAGTTGCATGATTATATAGAGTGGACTGGCTTAATGTCAAAATGTAACTATTTTCTTCTATAGGTGAATGGGAAAAAAAATAAAAGAAATGAGTTGATGGATAAATTCATAAAATATCATGAAGATTGTGATATCTACAACCTTTCTGGATGATGAATATCTTTGGAATCCCCATCATTTGGGCTATTTCTCAATGGATTCAACTTATATTATAATTTATAAGGACACATCTATCCCTTCTTTTGACTGGAATCTAATATGGAATCATAGGATTCACCCCAAAATCAACTATTTTTGTTGTGCTACTACACATAATAAAATTTTCACTCTAGATAATTGTTGAACACTCAGAATATTGAGAGGGGGGGTGAATCAGTATTCACTAAAATTTATTAATTTCATCAACTTAAACATGCATTCAAAGCTCTCATCAAACTTGCAAAATTTGAAAAGAACATTTAAAACATGCATCACATCAATGAACACAAGAACAATAGATTTACGTGGAGAACCCTTGAAAGGAAAAAAAATTGGCAAGGATTAGCTCACAATATATTATAATTGGTTACAATGGATTGAAAAATGCAGGAATCACTATCTAAGGACTCACTTTCCAAAAAGAAAGTCTCACTACTAAGGTCTCACTGCCCAAAGGATTCACTGTCTAGAATAGAAAAGAGAATAGAAGAATGGATCATTTCTAGATTTTGAATTGCTTATAATGCATCTACAACATGCTGAAGACATAGTTCCAATTAGGCTTAGAAAATTGAATTTACACACTTCATACTTCAACACTATCACTTTTTGCACTTCAATTCACATTACACACATCCAATTCATTTTTAACACAATGAATTAACCTTGTATATATACATACATCTACCAAAAAAACTCATGTCATCAGTTAGGTTGGCCGAATTAGATGAAACGTTGAACACCATAACCCATCGACTCAAAACTCAAACCTTCATGCCTCACGAAAGAAACCAAAATGTGTTCTTCACTAAAATAGGTCATCATGACCTATAATCACTCCCATGAATTCAATCATTACACAGTTCAACTTTGCACAACCCCAAATCCCTTAGTTCAGCACCACATAGACAAACTAGTGAAGCAACAACTAAATGAACCAATTGTTCATTCACAACTTGATACATAGACCACCAAATCACTTGCCACTTGGATTGCATACACAAATAACATCCTCAAGCACTCCCTCAAGACCACATAACATAATTATCATCAATAATGGAATGCAAAGCATTCCAATATGCACTCTGTAACTGAAATTATGCCATTACTAAGCCTAATACTTTGTCATTAATCTCTTTAGCTGTGGAGGACATACAAACCTGAAACTTTGGATATAGACACTTCCAACACATACCACCAATACCTCAAAAAAATAGGACATGATTCTACAAAGCAAAGTAATACAAACCACAAAACTATTCTTCTGAACACTGAAATGCACATCGGGACTTAGCCAATTCTCCAAAACACTTGGTCTTCTATAGACTTTTTGGTTGTTTTTCAAGAACCAAAATTAATCTCAAAAGCTACCTATGAATCTTCCATAATTCAACGATCATCAAAGGTGAGGATTGACCAATGATTAGGTGAATTCTTGCTAGGATTTCCCTTTGCACTTCAGGCTTTGGAAGACCCAGGAGGGTGATCCCTATAATGTACTTAACGATAATCTTGTGCCATTTAACACAAACATTGAAAATAATAGATACATTCCCATATATTACAAATTAAATGAAATCCTTACATAATTTGGAAAAAATATTTAACAAATAATCATTTAAAGCAGAGAATGGAAGACCTCATGTAAAAATTTTAAAAAATTTAAGGTATATGAATGATTTTCATTAAGATTGTGTTCTTTGAAAGGAATGGTTGACTCGATGACTTTAAAAGTTAACCAAATTAATAGAATGATGTCTTATCCATGGGAAATGAATTTAAATTTGAAATAGACTGTAATATAAAAGTGATTTAACCCAACACTTATAGACCATTGTGATATTGCATTACGATAAAATAACTCAAGATCTCCTAGAGCATGAACTACTTACCAAATCCTCATACTTAACCACACAAACCCATGATTTCATCAAAGAATTTTAATTAATTCTTTGAATTAAAGTAGAGATAAAATCATACATTCAACCAAAACGATTGAAGATCAATATTGGATCCTTGATCATTTTATTCATAATCTATGTAATAAAATACAAAAGGAGAGAAACTATTCTAGAATTTTCACTTTCTCATTAAAATTCTATCACTATTGTAAAACTATTATGCCTATTACAGACTCCAATTCATACCTTAGACTCAATACTAATTTTATTCCTTTGTGCTTGAATTACAAAATTCTCTTACAATGAGTTCAAAACTTAATCAACCAAAGACCTGTGAAATTGGCCTTGAATTACCTTTTATGGAACGAGGGAGCAACAAGCTTTAGGCCAAATTTCACATTAAGTTACATTTTACATTTTCCATACATTTAAATTTAAATTTAAAAACATCCCCAAGTAGTTATATTTGCATTTTTGAGAGGGGGAAAACCATATAAGACAAAATTTTCCTTTCATACTACCGTAGAAGATGGTTCCCGTCCTCCAAAGGGCATATTTCATCATTGTAGCAGCATCAATCATGGAAAAAACATGTCCTCCACGTGCACACCAAGTCAACAGAGACTAAAACAAGAAAGCAATAAACAAGGAAAGCACAAACCCTGTCCACATAAGCATATTCGTAACTAATTTTCATGACTGAGAGGAGATATAATTTTTCAATACTTCATCCAAGGATTAATCTATAAATATGTCAAGCCATGTGTTATACTCCTCCTTAGTAGGCCATTGAATGTCTAGTAACTCCTGCACCCTAGTGTTGTGTTGGTTGTACCTGACATCAATTAATATGTAGACCTCTTTAACAAATGAATCCATTCTCACCTCAATCCCTATCATGTTGTCAATTGCCGTGTTCAAAATGGTGTAATCTGTAAGTCTGATTGATCTCTTAAAATGTTGGAGCAGGCCTCCCAACTCATCCTTCCAAGTAGAATATTCTTTCAATCGACCCTCATCATTCAATATTTTTGGCATTCCTTGCCCTTCCATGTCTCGAAACATTTTAAATTTATTTTGTAGTTGGATACCCAACTTTCCATGAAATGCTGAAATTCCTCCCAATAAGTCCACTTCTTTCAACACATCTTAGATGTTTGTTGGAGCCTTAGGATCATCTTTCATATTAGGGATCATTTCCTTCAAGGCTCCAACACTAGTGCTCCATTTACTCCAGTCATTTTGGAAAGAATTTTTGATTTCATTATACCTTTCATGAGCCTCATGGATGCTCTTGTAGGCTTCCCAAACATTTTCAACTCTGTGCATTAACTTGGAGACTCTGTGTTTTAAAACATCATCAAAAACTCCATCAATCACCTTTGCAGTTTCCTCTTTTTCTCTCTTAACATTTCATTCTTTAAAATTTGAATTCTCAATGATAAAGTTTCCCTATCTTGAGCTGATAAATCTAAAGAAGATGAGGAGGGGGATGGAAGTTATCTTATTTATTGACTATCTTGTGTAGTGGCCCTCATCTTGTTACATTTATCTAGGAGGGTGTTGTAGTTGTTCAACAAGTCGTCATACTTCTTTTGTGATATTTGTGCAATGTCAGCACTCAGCATGTCAACATGCATAGTCAACTTTATAGCTTGTATGGGAGTTATGTCTATGGCTCTTTTCATCACAACTGACCCAATGACCTCCTCAATTGACTTTACCACTTCAGGTTTTCCAATATTGGGCATCATCAAACGAATTGCAAGAGTATGCAATTTTGGACTGAAACTTGATCCAAAGACACAATTATCAAAATGCTCTTCTGATATAGAGGCTTGAGGGTCCTTTCTTATTGCATCCAGTGTTATAGCAGTAGTTAGATTCCACCTTGGGAGCAACATTATTCCATTGTCTTTAACAATTTTCTTAGCCTCAATAGGAGCAACCACTACCATCTTAGCCATTATCTTCTCTTCCTCTACCTTCTTTGCATCCTATTTTTGAGAAGGTTCTACACTAGCCTTAACCTCTTTAATTTTCTTTTTTATGTCTTAGCTTCTATGGTGGATGATGAATTCTTTAAACTCCCCAGTTTGAACAAAAGCATAATCAACAAGAAACTCATCACATGCCTTAATCCTGGGGTCATCATAAACTTCTTCATTATACTCCCACTTGACAATTCTATCTTGGGGAACATGAGGATAAAGAGCATATTTTATCTAATGGGAATGAAACCTCCTTTCCACCTCATGATCATCAGGTACATGCTCTGCAGATTGTTCATCACCAATTATTTCAATATCTCCTCCTTCAACCTCCAAAGGCTGCTATAGAATATCCATAGCTTCTTGCTACTGCTTCTTGAGGGCTTATGCCTTCTCCATAGCCTCCTTGACCTTTACTTTGAACTCACCATTTTGGTAATATTTTAATTTTGTCATGGACCTTTCATAAGGGCTCTTAATCTCATTATATTGACTGACATATAATTCATTTGTTTTCATTATGCCTTCTTCAATGTCACAAATAGAAGTCCACTCCTTCCTAGAATTTACTGCAACATCAATTGTGAGATTTCTGATTACATCATCAGTGTACAAAAATTGATGAGAAAACCTAGAAAAGCCTTTCTTTCTCTTCATCTCATTTATAAAACCCTTAGGGTCATAATTTCTAACCTCATATATTGGTAATCTGAGGTTGTTCAAAATTATTCCAAACTTCTCACACCCTTCCTTTTTAGTAGCCTTGAAATAAGAAAAAATACACTATGTTGTTACAACTGAACCCTTCCTAGGAATTCTAAAACTTTCCATGTCCATGAAATCTAGCTACCACATAAGCTCCATAAATTCCAACCTATCAAAAACATACATTGGTAGGTAGTGGCATGCAACCTTAGTTCCATAAGCTCTGATCAAAGTGTATTGTGAGTGCAAAAACCAATCACCCCAATTGTGAAGTGTTGTTGATCCTTCTTTAAGTGGTTGGGGGAACATAATATCCTCATAACTCTTAAAACTCTATATAGAGGTTCCACCCCCAAACTGTCCAAAATACCAAAACTTGCAACATTGCAAAAAGCTAGATAATTTGAATGTGGAAAATTTTGGTTCCAAATTTGAGTCCACATTTGGATAGGAAAATCATCACCTTCCTCATCCTTTTGACTTAGCTTAATTTGTTTCTTCCACTTCTCTTGCCCAATGTAAATAATCATATGCATTAATAAATAATAATGGGGAAAATACAATGGAGCACTACCATCCTTTAATTCAATTAACCCCTTGTGCATCTATTCTGCAATATACCTTGCATAGTCAAATCCACTATTGGAATTCCAATTCTGAATATCAATGATCATTACCAACAAAGAAGTTGGTATCCTTGCATCAAACCTATCAGCCAATATTTGGTCCAAACAATAATAAGTATTCTTGAAGTAGTTTGCAAATTCATCATAGTCAAAGGGTTCCAAGTCTTTAGGACTGAAACCCCCTTTATCATCTTTCCTATGCCTAGCAAGCACATGTTTTCTATATCCATACTTGTTATGTTCATACTAATTACATAAATCAAAAAAAATAATACTAACTGTGTAATTAGGGTTTAGCTTAAACACCTCCACAATCTTGTCTCTTGTTATATTGGGGATTGGGGTTCCATTCTCACTTTTTATTGTTCTATCTGTAACATCATAATGCCTTGCCATTTCTAGCATCAAATCCACTTCGACAAATATATTTGGTACCACCAGCCCCCCAAGGTTGAAACCCCATAGGTGACAGACTGGACATTTAGCATATCTTCTATTGAAGGCATATAAAAATAAATCCCAACAACTCTGAGGTAGAGGGACTTCTCCAATTTCAGAATCATTTTCAATCAATTTTCTACTCATGACACCTTGACCTATAGTTATTTTTCCAATTTTCTTTCCTCCTTCAGTAATATCCTTGGACTCACCTTCCATGAACCTAGCAAGATCTCTCTTCTCTCCCCTATATTTTTTTGATTTCTTTGAAACTTCTAGCATAGGTTTAACAACCTTAGGCTTTTTCTACTTTGATTTACCCTCTTCTCCTAAGGACTCACTGGTCCGAGTCATTGTTTACATCTAGGGTTTACAAATTTTCAACTTGTAAATGAGGGCTTACTGGTTTTACAATTTTAAGAAATCCACTTGCAAGCTACAAATAAAAACCCCTCCCAAACCTTACTCAAATCCTATTAACTTATGATTTTGCACAATATTCAAACCCTTTCAAACTCTAAGAACTTAAAACTTCTTGAATCAATCACTAAAGTTCTCTAACTAGCTTAATTCAAATGTAATTTACATAGAGAGGTGTAATTACTTTCTTACACAGGAGAAAATTTGTCTTCAATGCCTCTACAACTATTTTTTTGAGCTCTTCATGTCTCTTTCTTCAAACTTGACCAGTTCTTCTGCTACAAATGGTTGCAATTATGAGGATAAATGAGCCAAAAACATTCCTTATGGCAAAGGAATGGAGCATCTTCACCATTAATGCTAGAAAGAAATCTCGCACGAGCGAACTGACACTTAGCCATTTAGGTTCAAATTTTGGCCATTGATATTTTTTATTTAAAACACCATCCATGGCTCTTCTTCATCCTCACATTTTCTCCTTTTTCTTTCAGTGATGCTCTTTTGATGTTGCCATGTCACCCCTTTTCCTTAGTCATTTTTTTACTTGAAAGCCATCGATCATCACTACTTTGATCTTTGTTCCCCTAAATGGATCCATGATGCTATAGTACCCGATGATGAGGAGAATATTTCATTGAATATCCCCATTGATCATTGTTGATGTTCTCCCTAGGTCCCCATTTGTAATTGAAATGGCTTGAGGTAGCATGATGGGAACAATAGTTAACATTCGATCTCTCATTGCCAATAATCCCTTTCCTTTATGTATCCTATCATCGATATGAACACCATATGTGATAAGATCTTAGCCATTAGATCAGGTCTTTCTCTTTGACTTTATTCTTCACCCATCTCTCATTTCCAATTCACATCTTAATAGATGAATCACATTAGCAATGGAAGAAATTTGGTGATAGTTCAAGATTTGGCCACGTGTTCCTAGCAGCAAGATCAACGGTCTTGAAAGTGATGCTCTTAGTAATACTCAAATCAACGATGTAATATTAGGACCGTAGCATCATTGCTCATTGCTGATTTAGAACTTGAAGCACTTGAGCGATCAATGATACAAAAGTAGCCAGTGATTGTAAAGTATTCTTTCATATTGCACATCACTAATGTGAAACTCTAGGTCCAACACCTATTCATGATGAGCGATACAAAGGGAAAAGTCTATCTCTTATCACCAATTGAAGATAAGCGGTGATGAAGAAATCCATGATGAGCGATATGTTGAGTGGTAAGTGAGAACTTAAGTGAGGATAATTATCATGTGCTCATAAGTTGTTTTAAAAGTGGGATGAATTAGGTAAGATGAGAGATAGAGACTTAAATGGACTTAAGACCATTTTAGAAAAGGATGTAAAGGCCAAACATTTCCAATTTTCAACCTTAGAAAATATTAAACCCTAGAGCAAAATAAGAAGACAATACCATGCAAAGGGTAAATTGGAAACCCTAGGTATGAGGGGCCAGTCAATACATGGATGCAAATGACTTAAGCTGTTTTGAACTGACCAAAGACCAACCATATAAAGTTAATGAAAGATAGGATCAAAGAACAAGGATTATAAAAGAGAGGAAATATGCTAAGTAAAACCCATAAATAGCATAAAACCCTAAACCCTTACTTAATTCCAAACCAAGAAACTATTACCAATTCTTCACCTATAGCTTAAATTGACAGAGCTAAAATAAATCATGTTCATTTTAAGTTGAAATTTTTTCAATTCATTTCTACTTTAATTAAACCATTGCATATTTTGGAGTTTTAAAAGGAAAAAGTTCAATTTTATTATGAAAATGTGTTTTGAAGAAAAGGAGAGCATTCCGTTTGCCATTCAGATTTTACAAAACTAAAGAGATTGCATAAGATATAAAGAGAATTGATTTTATTCATTCTATATTGATTTATCCATTTTACAACATTGCATACATTTTTTCAAATGAGATATACAAAATTAAACAAGATTGCAAAATGTTGTTTTCATATTCATTGGAAAGAAAAGAGAGAGCAAGTGTCCCACACAAGCCGTGGGAATAGCTGAACCAATTCATCATAGGGAATGAACTATACAATTGAAGATGAGAAAAGAAAACAAGTATATAATGTAAAACATATCCATCATTGCCTGGTTTTTGGTCTACAATTGGTCTTCATTGCTGCTGCTCCTACTTGCTTCCGATCTTGAGTGAACCTGCATCATGTTGAGAAAAGCTATTAGAACTCCAGATATGAATATCACTATGTTCTCTATCAATAGAAATATAGTGCATTGCCCATGGTGCATTGAATCCATTGAATAAACATCAAAAGTATGCAAGAGAGCCTAAAAATGAAATATCACGGGAAAAATTGAGATTTATTATTTTTTATCTAACATGTTTGTTCACTGTGCACGTATAGGAGAAATCATGTTGCTGGTCCATTTCTGAAGACATAATAGCATGTGGTGAAAAAATGGGCTCCCACAAGGGTTGAGCCTAGCATGTCGCAACTTAACATTCAAGAGGGGTTTGAGAAATGAAATACATTCATAATGCTCAAATGAAATATTCAACTGAAGGAGTTCACAAAGAAATACGAGAGAAGTTGATTCATTGCCCATTCATGACAATCATATTCATAGATTCAAGTGAAAATGAATATCATAGATGAACAAGGAATCTTTCTTGAATTCCCAAAATATGTAGAACATAAATTAATTGCACTATCTTTCATTAGATATTTCTTTTTGCCTACAAGTATGTCATGTACAAGTGCTATTACAACATTATATTTCTGCCATGATTCATAAATATGTTGTTCACATTGATGGGGCAACAAGTAGTTCATTTCCACAAATTTTGATAGTGAACATGCATACATAATTCAAGTGCACAACCAAAAAAAAATTTGAAACGGTTGGAGCAACCTCAAGGCATCATCACAAAGGTATCAAATATTTCAAAATCTTCTATGAGTGTGTTAGGTCTCAAAAATGTTGGTTGAAAAACCACAAGAGGTTGCCAAGCTCTTGATGCATTTTAGGCTAACGAACAAGGCCAAATGATGTACTTGAACCTTCTTTTCTTCAGGCTTTGCCATACCTAGGTGGGTGTGCCTATGCAAATGAAGCAGACTTAAACTGTGTGTTTCCTACTTAAGCAATCTATCCACAATGGCAATCAGGAGTGGAGAGATGTAATCTTAATTTGGTATAAAATGTACAAGCAATATCAAGGTATATGAATATGTTCAGTTAACATATGTCGTTATTTGGAAATGAAGGCTTTCTAAAGTTCCTAAAGTGGATTGTATGGATGTGAATGAAGAGATGGAAAAGACTAGTGCCTTATTGGGTAAAATAGAGTCAAGTGAGGATCTAGAACTAATGGTTGGTATTGGCAATAATTCAAACTGTTTGGCACACTTTTGTTGGTTTATAACTTGTATAAATGTGTAGAAAAGTGATTAAAAAACTCTACTGGAGACAAAATGTCAATCCTAATTATATGACTCTTCTTATGGATCCAAATAATACTTCTAGACTACTATGATTGATCAAAAGGAATTTAATTCTTCTTTAAAGAAACCAAATAATCACATCACATGAATACAAAAAATGTGCATTGATAAATTGAGTATATACTTGATATATCAACTTAAATAATCAAGAAATATTAAGTTGGAGACAATATAATAATTGAATAAATTCAACAAACAATTGATACCAATATGGAGCCACCGAATTAGAAATATTTCATTAAATTCTTCAAAATTATACTTGCAACATAGTTTGTTTGAATGCGAACATTATGAACTATTGATTTTCCGAATCTACTATTGCCTTCTCCTCTATCTAATCTAATAATATTTTTGGTCTTGGTCTCTCTTATTTATACGTGAGGAAACAAGCTTTAGACCAAAATACATGTCCCTTGATAACAAAACATAAATTTGAGATTTAAATATAATTGAAAGAAATTAACAACAAACATTTGTGTTAATCCATTAATCTTCAAGTAAAATATCGTGGTCATCTAAGACCTACTCAAAGCCTTTACTCTATGATATTTTTTCCTCACATGATGCCTACAATCAATCTTCATCAGAGCCCAGATATTTCTCTTTCCACTTGTTTATAGTTAGATCACTTGGCCATTTGAAATTTTGTGCAGACACAAAACTTATGAGATGACTTTTCCATCTACTATCTAGGAGATTCCTAACACCCACCACGAACTTTGTGTATCCATTGTCCAACATGATAATCCCATCAAGTAAAGTATGAAGTTTGTCAAGATTGATTTCCCCATCATCTCGGTGATGTAATTTTCCTTGAATAATTCCCTTTTCTTTTGCACTCCTAGCTCGTTTGCAACTTTGTTTCAGCTATTGTGAATGGAAAATACCAACTTATTTTGTGTATTTTAACACCGAGATGCATTTATTCCTAACTCATAAATTAACAAGATTCAAAGCTTTGTATCTAGCTCAAATTCATATTTTTATGTGATTGGTATGTTTTAAATAACCCAATGGGCTAGTTACCGCACTATCTTGTGTCACTTTTTGCTCCCCTGTGGTATCACGGTATGTTTTTTTATCCTTCTTCAGTGTACCGCTCAACCATAGATCACCTCTGGCTCTCTAGCAGTACTGCGGTGTATCCTTAATACATATATCAATATATCACTCTATCATGGGCTACCCTTTATCTTCCTGTGGTACAACGGTATCATCTTTAACATCCTCTCTTAATGTACTGCTCCACCATGTACTACTCTACCACAGGCTGAGTCTTGACCCTTTGAGGTATAGCGGTGAAGTATGAATACTAGCGGCTCTTCTTATCACCCTACCGTGAGCTACTTGGTGATGGACTATGGTATTGTGGTAAGGCATGAGTGTTGTAAGGGTTGTTAAATATGGTAGCGGTGATGCGGTAAAGGGTGAAAATAGCTTCATCTATGCTAGTAGTGAGGTTCATTATGAAAATGAGAGTGGGAATTTTAGATTTTAGATGCTAAAACACTTAGAATTTGTTTATGAAAATTATGGTTCCAACAAAGTGTGCGAAGAGACAATTTTTTACACATAAACAACATGTACTCAAGTTCATTGTTTCAGTATATTGACATTGTTCAAAGAGAACATTCAAAAATGGGGTTTGCAACTAAGTGTTTGGTATTTCTAGATGGTGAAAGGAAGTGATGCCTCATGTTTTTTTCAAAATAGAGCAAACAATGGTAAGATTTTCACTATTCTTGTAAGACTCATGCAATGCATCTATGTGTGTAAGTTGAAGGGAAAGAGTTTAATCTTGCATATGAAACAACATAGCATCATACAAATGCTAGTGGTGCCAAAGTTGACAAAATGGAGACAGGAATAATGTTATAATGGAGCTGCGTTATTTTATAAAAATAAATGTTGGAATTGCAAAGGTACAGACTTAGAATAAGAGTAAAGTCCTATTTGTGGTGAGTAAAGGTAAACAAAATTGTCACTATATTCTAGGTTATGAAGTAAAATTATGCATTTTGAGAACAAAAAAAAAGATGGAGTTATAGTGCATTTATCAAAGAAGAGTGAAGCCCAACTATGCATTTCTTTGAAAAAAATAAACAAATGCTATGAAAGAGCTAGGGTTTCAAAAGGAAAATTAACAATCATGGCATCACATTCAGAAAATATGAAACCTGTTGATTGGAATTACATATGAGCTACAAAGTGGGGAAGTTGGATCTGTAAATGGAGTTCTTAAGATGGGAGAGATGTTGAGTGTCTGTTGCAAGTTCAAACAATAGTCTAGAACTCCATTTCAACATTGGATTTAGCTTTATAATGTGCAATGAACCTTGCCTAAGGTTATTTCTAAAAAAAAAGAAAAAAGGGCAGGGAAGAGGCAAGGTTCCTGGATCTGAAACTACAAATGAACAGTGATCATGGGGGGCTGCTACAATAGACAAACTCCCTAAACTAGGTTTTTCTTGGCCAAGAGGATCCTACAGTTACACAAAATCCATGTAATCTTCTAAGGACTGCAGATTTTCAGTTTGCATACACACATCATGAACATGCAAGTGAACTAAGTTGCAACAATCAAATAAAGAAGCCCAGGCTAACTTTACACAAAAATTTGTCATCAACAAGTGCCAAAAGTATGGGCTAAAATCTCATCAAATACTATAACAACAAACACCATCATCACTTCCATTCAATAAACTAGCAACTAAAACTAACTTGGAAGGTAGAACCATGCACACATAATGAGAAAACTCAAAAAGTAACACCCATAGATCATGCAATGCTACTTTCTATTTTTTTAAAATGTTTTTACAATAGCTCTCCAACCCTTACAAATGAGGGGGAGACCCCTATTTATAGTTTTCCAAATCCCAAATGAATGGTCATGATTGAGTTACATTGTGTGGCTCAAATTCAATTACATTAGGGCTTCACCTACCCCACAATATTCAGCAATTTAAAATACATGTTTATCTTTTCCCTATTTTGTCTTGTAGTGGCTAGTCACTGTAGCAGTTTTGTCTTCTAGCTGATTTCCCTTTTACTATAGCTGAGACTGCTTGAAAGTTGCCTTCTTCTGATGCCACCTCTATTGATGAGCACCACGAGGAGAGGTGGGCATAAAATGAATGGTGATATGAGTCACATGATTTTCCTTGTTCAAATTTCTCAATGGGTCTCCCAACGGACCCGCGGTAGGCTTCTTGAAATTGGAGAGCGCTTGGTCATTCTGGAATCGAGAGGCCGGAATGCCATTCTGGAAATGCTGTTTTGAAAATGATGAACAGAGCATGGAACTCTGGATGGTATCTCCCAGCTGCAAATTTGGAATTTGAAAGGTCCAAGGAGGATAAGATCCAATTTTAGCATTTGGGTCGAAGTCCGTTTTCAAATCAGAGGAGCGCTTGGACGTTCTCGAAACAAGAGGCTGGAATGTCGTTCTGGAAATACTGTTTTGAAAACAACGAACAGAGCATTGAACTCCGAATGGTATCTCCCAAGTGAAAATTTGGAATTTGAAAGGTCCAAGGAGGATAAGATCCAATTTTAGCATCTGGGTTGAAGTTATTTTTCAAATCAGAGAAGCGCTTGGACATTCCGGAAATAAGAGGCCAGAATGCTGTTCTGGAAATGCTGTTTTGAAAATGGTGAATAGAGCATGGAACTCCAGATGGTATCTCTAGGCTGAAAATTTGATATTTGAAAGGTCCAAGGAGGATAAGATCCAATTTTAGCATCTGGGTCGAAGTCCGTTTTCAAATCGGAGGAGCACTTGGACATTCTGGAAACAAGAGGCCGAAATGCCGTTCTAGGAATGCTATTGTAGGAATGCTGATTTGAAATTTTAGCAACTTCCTGGAACTTAATGAAACCTTGGCAGTTCACTTGGGCACCACAAAACATCCCAAATCCATAGAAAACCTAACCCCAAAGTCAAAAAATGAAGGAAAAAATGAATGGAGCGAGCGGGGAGGTGAAGCCCGAAAAACCCAAGACTTAGCAATTTTTTATTTTAGGGGCAAAATATGGTTAGCCAAAAAAGAGACTTTGAAGGGCACATTGACCAAATAGGACACCAAAAAAGGGGCACACAAAATGATATGGGAGCAATGCAGCCCATCAAAAGCAAAAAAAGGGGGTCCCGACCTACGACGGGGTGTGTGTGCAAAATATGCACAACAAAACCCAAAAAAATATAGAAGCCCCAACCTTGTATGGTGAAGCCTTTCTTTGGATTTTATTTAGAAAAGTGGAGAAACAATGTTGTCTTTTGCATATTCAAAAATGGAGAGAACTTAGGTTACATTAAGTATTTCAAGAAAACCCAGTTTGTGCTCTCATGGCCGTGACTTGAGATAATATTTTCTTTACAAAACACAAAACCCACTTGGGGTTTGTCTCAAGAAAATCAAAATGCAAAAGAGATGAAAGGTTTTGAGCCCGTGTATTCAAGGAGAGCCTTAGAAAAATGAAGGTGATGTAATGAATGGCCACGACCATGGAGGATTTTGAAACCCAGAAAACAAGATAAAAAATACACGAAATTCCTCATCTCATAAGTCTTATCATTTTTCTATCATGGGTTGAGCCCAAAATCAAGTTATCTTTTGCAGAAATAAGGAAATGTAGGAGGTATGGCTGCAGCTTGTACAGAGGAAAACACACAAAATTTCACTCATTCCTTCCACAAAAAGAAGAAGCTTATTTAAGAGGGAAATGCATAGATTGAAAGGAATAGGAACTTATCCAAGTTGCTGCTGAGAAATGTTCTCCAAAATTTGCATGCAAATATAATTCAAATTCTCAATATGGATGTGTCCATGGTGGCCCATAATAGATAGAAGATCAACATAGAATGAGACAAACAAATACATCAAAAAATTGTATCATGGCCATGGCCTAGAGGCCCAAAAAATGCTTCAAAATGGAGTCAAAATGTCTCAGGTTGGTGAAAAAGAAACTTACCATCAAATTCCTAAATCAAACAGAGGAGAATCGAGATGGAGGTGTAGAAAATGGTGAAGTTTGAGCCTTCAAACCCTAGCTCGTCATGGTGGCTGAATGTAGATATTTCTTTCCAAAATGCAAAATGCAAAATGATGCTGAGAATTAAGGATTCGATGAGTTTTGTCCCTAGGGTTCTACTTATGCCCTAATTCGAAGTTCACTTTTATCACATTGTTTAAAACAAAAATGCCTTGATTAATGCTTTGTTTCAAATGTTTATGCCTAGGCCGAAATTAGACTTTAGTTTTCTTTTGACTTTTAAAGAAAATCAAATAATCATATATACCTTGGCCCCTTCAGGCTAGGTTGAGTTCCCATATGCCTTAGTATTCTTTATGGTTTTATCATATATCCCTTGGCCACATCTTTTTATGATTTTTTATAGAAAAATCAAACATATTGAGAGCCTTAGCATATTATTTTGATTTTGTAAAGTATGAAAACTTTATCTCTATTGCAAAATTAAAATAATTGGACTCAAATTGTAAAAAATCAAGGCTAAGGTGGAGCTTTCTATTTTGTATTTATGAACTAAAAATGATGTAAAACATCATTCAGGTAATGTTTCTATAAATTACCTTAATGTTTGTTATTTAAAAAAATGCAGTTTATCAGTGCACTTGAGTCCTTGGGCAAATTTGGGAAAAGATGAGTAAATTGAACCTTATATTTTTAGTTTTGAGGCAGTTTGAACCTGATTTGGTGGCTCTTATGGATCAAACTTTTGGAGATAGAAAGTTTCTATTTTTCTCATGTAGTTTAGAGTAGTTTTGGACACTTTTTTTAGGTTTTCTTGGGAGCTCGAAAATGGATCAAAGCTGCTAATTCAGAGTTGTAGTTGAGCTTGATTTTTCTATTCTCATTCCTAGAGACAATTTGGAAGTATAAATGTAATTTTTTTTATATTTTTCTTAGTTTAGATTATCGTTTCTTGCTCTCCTACCAATTTCAGAGAGTCTTGTAAAAATTTCTTGTACTCAAATTTTGAGCTTGAAACTCCTCCAGGTTTAATAAAAATAGTAGAGCTTTCCCTCTTAGTCTCTTATTTCATTCTTTTAGTGTCAGTTTGATGTTTATTGTGATTCAAAAAAGGAACCCTTTTTATGTCTTGTCATTGTAATTCTGTGTGCGAGAGTCTCATATAAGTTAAGTTGTATTATGTGTTCAGTCTTATGAACCTTCATACAAATTACTATTGGATTGTATGTGTTGAGTGAGATTGTGAGAGTTGAAGTTTTTGGAGAGGTTGTTGTGGGTAAAGTTATCAAAATCTTTTGAAATTTCTGGTGAATCATCTTTAGGTTTTAGGATTTTGTTTTTTAGTTTTCCTCTTAACCCTTTCCTCAGAAGGTCTTTTAGATTAGGTGATTTGCTAGGGGAACCAACCTACTTTGGAGGTTCACTCTAATTATAGATTACCCAAAATTTGAGAGTTTTTCCATGTTGCAATAGGATAGCTAAGGTTTAATTTGGCTAAGGGTACAATCTTGATTGCCAATAGAAACCACCCAAGTAAATGAATTTAGATCAGTGGAACATGAAAGTTTTGAGGGTTCCACCAGTGGCTCTGATTGGGGACACATTCCTCTTGTAGGCATGACAAGATGTCATATCTCATGGTTGAAGCAGACCAAGCAAAAAGGAACCCAGAAACAAAGGACCTACCTCGACATGGCAAGGAGACCAAACCCAATAAAACCTATATACAAAATTTATAGGACTACACAATGTATATGGAGAAAAACATATTTCAAGAGAAATATGGCTTCAAGAACTTTCTATGTACTGGAAGTTCAAGAAATTCACCTGTTAAGCTTTGGAGAAAGTACAAATCCTCACCATACACACCAAATAAGGGACTATCCATAATGCCTCAAACTTCCCATGTTTTCCTTTATTCTGAACTCTTGCATTCTACATCATTATCATGCTCCCTGCTTCGGATTTTCTAGGAGAAGCCTTTTTATCATACAAATTCTTGACTTGTAACTACATCTTGGTGTTTTTGTCATGAGCTTCTCTTCTAGTTTCATCTTACTGTATTAAGGCATCAACTCTATGTGGCATTTCATCACATATGTCGCTATCATACTCTTGTACAAACTTGTACATCTTTAGCAAGTTGTTCTGATGCAATCTAGCATCTAAACCATAAACCAAACCGAATGGAGAATGTCTCATGGCTTTCTTGATAGTAACCCTATCATCCCATAATGGAAGCTTCAACTTTGAATCCCAATCTTTCTAATTCTTTTTAATCACCCTTTTGATGATTTTCATTAAACTCTTGTTACTAGATTCAACTTGACCATTCCCTTGAGGATGATAAGGGGAAGAATAAGAAATTTATATTCCATGTTTATCAAAAAAGTCCCCAAACTCATCAGATCTAAAACACATGGCATTATCTGATATAATATTTTTTGGGACTCCAAATCTAATTAGGATATTATTCATTAAGAAATCAATTACCACTTTACTTTTTGCCTTCTTGGTGGGGATTGCTTTCTCCCACTTTGTAAAGTAATTAGTTGCAACAAGAATCCAAGAATGCCCCCCACTGAATTTTTCTGATATCTCGCCAATGAAGTCTATACCCCATTGTTGAAAAGGTGCTTGAATTGAAATAGACCTAAGTGGAAAATTCCTTGAAAATTTTAGTTTTCCTGAGAATCTTTGGCAAGCATCACAAGTTTTAAAAAACTTGTGGGTATCTTTGAAAATTGAAGGCCACCAAAAGCCTGGCCTCAAAATATTTTGAGTGGTAGTTTTAGCCATGTAGTGGCCACCACATATTCCACTATACATTTGTTGTAAGAGTTCCAATGCTTTATTGCGATCAACATACTTAAGTAATACACCCTCTAGAATTCTTTACCAAAGCTCATTGTCAATGATGGCATACTTAATAGCCTGTAAATTCAAAGTTCTTCTCTTAATATCAACCATACCCTCATGACACTGCATGTTTTTCAAATATTGAACAATCCTTCTATACAACTATTGGAAACATGTGCCTCAATCTTGCTGACCTGAATCTCCTATAAGAGAAAATTAGTGAGACACCTAAGATATCTTTCCAACGAGATGTTTAGTCCTGGAGGCTTGAAGTGTTTAGATTGGTGTAACATGTGATTGGTCTTGCCAAAGAGAACTATCCGAGTGACTTGAGCTGTTGGTGTGAGTTCCCTGTTTCATATCAATAGTAGTTATCTAGCCGATGAGGTTTTTCGGTGAGACTCTTTCCGATCTAAGGAATGTATATGAAGTAGCTTGGATGAGTTTCAGTATGAATCTAGATGATGTTCAGAATGGGGTGACATTGGTCATCGAGATGAATTATGAATGTCACTCCAGTGCTTGTGGTCTAATTGAAAATTTTTGTCGGGAAGACACTTGTCGAAGTGAACTACGTTGGGATGAAATTGGTCTTCGGGTAGACCTGCAAATGTTGAACCAACAGTTTTAGTCTGGCTGATAGGTTTGATCATTGTATGTCTTGCCAATGAGTAGATGGTCGGGTTGACATGAGACTTCAAAATGCATCTTGCCAACAATGGATCATTGACCGATGTGATCTGTTTGGTGTGTGTTTGGCCAATGGTGCTTGGTCTATGTGACATGGTCCGTTGAGATGAGTTCTCAAGATTGGTCTGATGGTGTTGGTCATGCCGATGTACTTTGTCGATATGAGTCTTGCTAATGAAAAGGTGGTCGGGCTAACTTTGGTCTTTGGTTAGACCTGGGAAGTTTGGACCGACAGTAGAAGTTTGACCGATGGGATATGGTTGGTGCAAGTTGTGTAGATGGTTCTTCATTGGTATGAAGTATGAATTCGGCCCAGATTTGAGATCCTTGTCTGATGGTTAAAGTTTGACCAATGGATTGGAATTTGTGTGTCTTACCAAATAAATGTTCTGAATTGCAGTGAGCTGAAGGTCATCGGGATGACTTGGGATCTCGATGGAAATTTCTGATTCTTGTTCGATAGTGTTTTTCTTGCTGATGGTATTTTCCAATTGGTCTTTGGTGTGAATCTTGGTGAAGTTCATGGTTGTGATGGTTCTCTTGGGACATGGGGGAAACTTGATCTATCAGTTGGACTTTCTAGTCTATCACCAATAGTGTCTGTATTGCTGATGAACATGACAATGAACGGAGGTTGACCATTACAGACTGTTGAGTTGTACGATGGAGTGGTGAAATGCTCACTTCACATCATTGCTGTGAAGTGAATGGAGCAGTTGCCTCTTCGATATGGAAACTGTTGTTTGACAGTTGGATTGTAGGGAAATTGAACAAACCGTATGTATAGGAAATGAACAGATCGATGGCTTGGGGAAAGAAAAGGGGTTTGACATGGAAGTTGCTAAAAAGTGTGTTCAAACTATATGCTATACATAGAATTGTAATAGGGAAAATATTGGTGTGAGACAAAATGAAAAAGAATGTGAACCTAAGAGGTCATGAGGCTATTCTAGTTGAAGGGCTGGCTGAGTGAGTGGACTGGTGAGATTAAATGAATCTACATTGTGTGCTATCTGAGGGTACTATAACAATGAGAGGATTCTGATCAATGGTGTTGCCTGTATTCTCCAGATGAAACAAGATGTAACTCCTATAAAGGCTATTAGCCTGAGATTGTATTGTAACTCTATTTTTTTCTGAATAATACAATGGCTCAATCTTTTGGAGTGTGGGATTTTTTACCCGAAAGGGTTTTCCCCATGTAAATCTATTTGTTCATTTATGTTTGTCTTTCATGTTGGTTGATTTTTTAATTTGAATCTATGCATAGTGTTGAATCTGGTAATGTCTGCATGTGCTTTTCTCAGAAGGGTCAATGTGGGAAATCAACTATGCCAGTTTATGCTTTATGGCATAGTAGTCATGTCTTTGAGGAAATTTGAAGAAATTAAAATCACCACACTGTTGTTCTTAGATATTTCTTTCTGAGATGACCCAATTTTCCTAACAAGTGGTATCAGAGACTTCTTCTGGTTGCTGGTTCTGTGTATTTCTCCTGTGAAAATTTCTTAGTTTATCAGGCTTGAGGAAATCTAGAGGAATTGGCTGATGATTGATCCTTTGGTGAGTAAAAGTTCTTTCTCCTTTGAGACAACACGCAACGTAAAAGACATTGAAGATGGAGAAATTGGAGGTGATCATATTGTAATGATGTGGTATGAGGCTCTTGGTTGGAAGCGAATGATCCTAATGCAAGGGGTGTGATTTTATGCTTATAGTTGTGTTGTAGCAGAGCATGGTTCATATTGGGTGTCAGTGTGAGAGGCTCCCTAATGGTATGGAGATTCTTGGGTTGTTATTCAACCATGGAGTATTGTGCTTGTGCTAGGTGCCTTGACTTGGCATTGAAGGCATTCTCTGTTACCCTGATTGCATAAAGGCTATGAAGTTGATCTCTGGGTGGTCTGAAAACTTTATGAATAGCCTAGCTCTCTAGAATGCATGTGCATTCCTGTGGTTTTGGAATTGGTCTAGAATGGGCCTGGAATTCTTGTACTACTTTTTCATTTTATGGATACCTTGTACTTGCATGGTTCATATTCATGTTCTTTGGTTCTGAAGGTTTTTATAGATTTTCCTAAAAATTCAATGTTGATGCATATTCATGTTAGTTCATTATCCTGGTTAACTGTGATGGTTGTGTGTAGACTCTTGAGTTTTCTAGATTTGCAGTGGATATGAATGTGCATGGGTGTTTTATAAACACGGTGGTTTTGCAATTTTTGCACAGTCAAGAAAAAACTTGTGGTTTTTCTGGAGCTACTGGTAAAAACTATTTTCTAGACCCTAGTTGTTTGGGGCATTGCTGGATGAGAAAGTTTCAGTTCTACATGTAAGTGTTTCTTGCTAGTTTCCTAGACTATGGTGATCTAGTTGTGGACATGATTGGAAAGTCGGATTTGGTTGCGATCTGGTGTTTGAGTCAAATTATCTACATTGTTGTTCTCTTTGAGATCTCAGTTTTGTAGTTTCCATTGCGATGATGGGTTTGCACTTTTGTTGTGATTGATCTTCAAGTTATGTGGTTGGTGGATTATCTACCCATTGGCTGCAATGAGATAACTCAGAAGTGGACTGTCTATATCCACGAGGCTGATTCAATGTTGGTGCAGATCTGTTAGTTGGCCTTGTTTGTGGTCACTTGTGCATTAGTGTGGTTGCTTCTGGATGAGAGGAAGGATGGCATTGAGTACCTGAATAGTTGATTATGGGGACCTATAGTGTGTGTATCATGATGTCATGGAGAGCTTGATATTCACTTTTTGTGTAAGCTTTTGACAGTGATGGTGTGGTATGTGTGGTTTAGATATCTTGGTGCTACTTGGCATTGTTGTCAGATGGACATGCTATCAATTGTACCTGGAGGTTTTTTAGATCAATATATGTTTGGTCATGATGCTTGGAAAGCTCAGATGTCACAGTTGAGTGGGAGCTTTAGTAGTGATTGTGGTGGTGAAGAATATTCTTTAGTGTTGTAGATGTTACTAGGAGGTACTCTTAGATCCTATTGCTGCAGAAGAGTTCTTTCATATTTACATGGACACTATTTGAGGATGTGCAAAATCTTAGAACCATGGAGGATGTTTGGAGTCTTTGGCTGAGGTGTTGGTCGTGCTTGACAAGTGATGTTGGTTTGGATTTTGTTTCCTTGATGTCATGTTATACTATTGATTTCACATTAGAGTTTTGGCATGAGGCATTTCTCCTGAGACCATGGTGAAGTCACTTGAAGTGTGGTATCTCCTTAGGGGGATGAGTATATCATGATGTCATTATAAGTTCCTGTTTTAGATGTTTAGAGCTTTGACAGTGGTTTGGAGTTTCTCTATGTTTTGGGTACATTGGTCATATGCTTGAGAACTTCATGTTAAGTGCAGTAATATAGATTGGAGTTTAGCATGAGATGATCAGTTGTTGGTGTTCATGGATACATGGAGAATAAGGTGAGGCTGTAATTCTCTTGAGATGAGAAAGGTGCTGATTTCAGTAGAAAGTTCGAGTAGCCTACACCATGGTTGAACATGATTTCAACATAGACCAATGAGGAGATTGCTCTTGGATGAGTCATGGTGGCTTGTATATCTTGGAGGAGCATTTTCTTTTCCCACTTTTGGTCTTCTTGGTAGTGAAGTCTATTTGGTAGGTATTTGGCCATTGTATCTTTCAGATGTGTTTGATGTTTTCTTTCATTTTATGGATCTTAAATTGATATTTAATGGTTCAGGAGGATTCATAGTGGAAGATGGACAACATGATTTATCTCTTTGAGCTTTTGTGTTATATCATTTTTAATGAGAACTGGTAGGAGATGCTTTATGGGATGATTTCTTGAAATGGGAAATGAAGTAGTTTGATCTTCTTTGAGAGGCTTATATCCATGATTGGTTACATGTTAAATATGTTAAGTTTGATCTTGGTGATTGAATGGTTGGGTGTTGTTATGGATTTTGCTTTGGGATGTGAAGAAGATTATACTTGACGCAACTAGATTTTAGAGGTGTATGTAGGAGGATTCTCTATAGGTATATGTTGTGAAAAGTTTCTCTCTTTGGTCTTGGTTCTCTTCCTGGAAGTTTGATTTTAGTTTACATTGGTTTGAGATTTGGTTGGAGCTTTAGTGTTCACTCAAGTTTTTGAATGGTAACTTGGAGGTTCTTTATCTTTTTCCCATGTTGGATGTGAAGAACTTGGAAGAGCTCTAGAAGACTGTTGAGAGAAATGATTCTTGTAGAAATTGGCTGCAGGTTGTGCATATCATTGTGGATATTTCCTTGGTACTACATGGTTACAATTTCTATGTGCTGTCATTGGTAGGCTTACTGTGCTTTTGATCTTTCAGATTTGGAATTACCCATGTAGTGGGAGTACCTGGATGTGTTTGGTCTTCTTTGACTGGTTTGTACATGGTGCTTGTATCTACGGTTGATGGGTTGGATGTGCTGATGGTGTGAGTTTACTAATGTGAATACCTTGAAGGTATGAGAGATTAGATGGATAGCATGAGTTGTAGGTGCTATTTTTAGTTGCATGGGTTGATCAGTTAGATGGGAGCAGTCAATTTTCTGGTTGTTCTTCTAGCTGATATTCTATCTTGTTTCTGGAGAATGTTTTCATAGTTGTGTTTTGGTTTGGGCCTTGGAAGTTGATGTTGTTTGTAATTCAAGATGGTTTTTTGTTGGTGCTCTAGAGTGGTCAGTAAGATCTTTGGCAAGTGGGATATTTTTGGAAACATGTGCCTCAATCTTGCTGACTTGAATCTCTTGTAAGAGAAAATTGGTGAGACACTTGAGATATCCCGTCGATGAGCTGTTTAGTCCTGAAGGCTTGAAGTGTTTAGATTAGTGTGACATATGATTGGTCTTGCTGAAGAGAACTATCAGAGTGACTTGAAATGTCGGTGTGAGTTCCCAACTTCATATCGATAGTAGTTATCTGGCCGATGAGGTTCGTCGGTGAGACTCTTGCCGATTTGAGGAATGTATGCGAAGTAGCCTAGATGAGTTTCAGTATGACTCTAGTTGATGTTCGGATCGGGGTGACATTGGTCATCGGGATGACTTGTGAATGTCACTCCAAGGCTTGTGGTCTGGCCGAAGAGTTCTATTGGGAAGACTCCTGCTGAAGTGAACTATGTTGGGATGAAATTGGTCTTTGGGTAGATCTACGAATGTTGAACCGACTATGTTAGTCTGGCCAATAGGTTTGATCAGTGTATGTCTTGCCAATGAACAAATGGTCGAGCTGACACGAGACTTCAAAATGCATATTACTGATAGTGGATCTCTGGATGATGTGATATGTTTGGTGTGTGTCTGGCTAATGGTGCTTGGTCGATGTGACATGGTCCATTAGGATGAGTTCTCAGGATTGGTCTGATGGTGTTGGTCATGCCGATGTAATTCATCGGTATGAGTCTTGCCGATGAATAGGTGGTCGGGCTAACTTTGGTCTTCAGTTAGATCTGGGAATTTTGGACCGACAATAGAAGTTCAGTTGATGGGATATGGTCAGTGTAAGTCATGCCGATGGTTCTTCATCAGTAGGAAGTATTACTTTGGCCCAGCTTTGAGATCCTCATTTGATGGTTAAAGTCCAACTGATGGATTGGGATCAGTGTGAGTCTTGCTGATGAAAGGTTTTGAACTATAGTGAGTTGAAGGTCATTGATATGACTTGGGATCTTGGTGGAAATTTTTGATTCTTTTCTGATAGTGTTGTTCTTTCTAATGGTCTGTTCTAGTTGGTCTTCTGTGTGACTCTTGGAAAAGTTTGTGGTCATGATGGTTCTCTTGGGACATTAGGGAAACTTGATCTACCAATTAGACTTTCTATTTTGTCGTTGATAGTGTCTGTCTTACTAATGGACGTGATAATGAATGATGGTTGACCATTGCAAACTACTGAGTTGTATGATGGAGTGGTGAATTGCTCGCTTCACATCGTTGTTGTGAAGCGAATGGAGCAGTTGCCTCTTTGATATGGAAACTATTGTTTGACGGTTGGACTGCAGGGAAACTAATCAAACCGTGTGTACAGGAAATGAATAGATTGATGGCTTGGGGAAAGAAAAAGGGGTTCAACAAGGAAGTTACTAAAAAGTGTGTTTGAATTGTATGTTGTACAGTGAATTGTAATAGGGAGAATTTTGGTGTGAGAAAAAATGAAGAAGAATGTGAACTTGAGAGGCTGTGAGGTTGTGTTGGCCGAAAGGCTGGCTGAGTGAGTGGACTGGTGAGATGAAATGAATCTGCATTATGTGTTGTGTGAGGGTACTATAACAATGCAAGGATTCTGATCAATGGTGCTACATGTATTCTCCAGATGAAACAAGATGTAACTCCTGTAAAGGCTATGAGCTTGATATTGTATTGTAACTCTATTTTTTGTTGAATAATACAATGGCTCAATCTTTTGGAGTGTGTGGTATTTTACCCAAAAGGGTTTTCCCCACATAAATCTATGTGTTCATTTATGTTTGTATTTCATGTTGGTTGATTCTGTAATTTGAATCCGTGCATAGTGTTGAATCTGGTAATGTCTACATGTGCTTTTCTTAGAAGGATCAACATGGGGAATCAACTGTGCAAGTTTATGCTTTATGGAATAGTAGTCGTGTCTTTGAGGTAATTTGAAGAAATTAAACTCATCGAAGGCATTGCTATTCTTAGATATATCTTCCTAAGATGACCCAATTTTCCTAACAATCACCCAAAATTCTACATATCATAGATAGGTGCAACATCTACATACCCAACTTGATTTATTTGGTTGGCCTCCAAGTTGGTTTCAGTCATCAATTTAGCTAAAGCTTGCCCTCTTACCAACTTAGTAATTTGCACATCAATGTTAAACTCTTGGATCTTGTTGATCCATTTATATCTTTTGCCTGTGGTCTCTTGTTGAGTGAAGATATCCTTCACTGTAGCACTTGGCACAAAATCTATGATTGTAGCTCCCATTAGGTATGTTCTGAATTTTTTCATAGCCTTGACTAAGGCATATGCTTGCGTCTTAGTCATGTCATACTTAAGTTCTATGGCCTGCAAAGACTTACTAAATAATGCAATAAGCTATTCAAAACCCTCATCATTTTTCTATAGCAATACAACAACTATAGTATGGAAAGAAGCAAAGGAAAAAATATGCTTAGGTTTGGAAAAATCTAGAGATTTTAGCACTATAGCCTCCTTGATGGCTTGATTTATACTCTTAAATTCTTGACTAGGCTCCTCATTCCAAACCACCTTCTCTCCCTTATTTATCATCTTGGAAATAGGCCTGGTAATCTCAACAAAGTTGGTCACAAATATTCTCAAGAAGTTGATCTGACCAAAGAATTATTGAATCCCTTTGGCATTTTTTGGTCATGAAATTTTGTCTATGGAGACCACTCTCTTAGGATCAATCCTTATTCCCTCTTTGGACACAATACGCTCAATTAGTTTACCTTCCATTACCCCAAACAAACACTTCTTGGGATTCAATGAGATGCCATATTCCAAAGCCTTCTTAAAAACTTTCTCGAAATGCATACAATGATCTTCTTCCTTTTTACTATATGCAGTTAGGTCATTTTGGTAGATGGCTAAAAATATGTCTATGAAATCAGCAAAGGCCACATCCATAGCTCTTTAAAAGGTAGCCCCTACATTTTTCAATCCAAATAGAATTCTTACATAGACATAAGTTCCCCATGGAGTTGTGAAAGTTGTTTTGTACTGTTTAGATTCTTTGACTACCACTTGATTGTAACTTGAGAATCCATCCATCATGGATAAGACTCATAGCTAGTTAACTTTTGTAACATGGCTTCCATGTTTGGCAGAGGATAATTATCCTTCAATGATGACACATTAAAATTTATAAAATCAACATAGAGCCTTATATCACCATTTTTCTTCCTGACTGGAACAAGATTGGAAACCCATGATGAGTTTCTAATGGGATTAATGTGTAAGAAAAGTAGTGGTGCAAAATGCCTTCCTAATGAAAAATCCTTAGGAAAGAAATGTAGAAAAATGATCGTTGAAATGTACATTCATAGAACAAAAGAATAGAAAAATTATCACACATTGAGATAACACTAGATTTACGTGGGAAAACCCTCACAGGAGAAAAAACCACATACCAAGTAAAGTCACTTTGTATTACAATAAATAGATTACATATAGAGTTACAAACTTTACTCTCATATGTTAACTCACAAAAACAATACAATCCCTTGGACGACCTCACACTGAGATTACAGTTCTCCTTCTCACACACTGTTACAATGCTCATAAAGCATATAATGTAGAACCACTTAGCTATTTTCTTCATTGAGCCTCACACCATTTAATTTGATACAGACAATTTGAATTTACATTCAATGCATCCTACTTTTTATCTGATCTAATTTGATTTGATTCAATCGGCTCGACCCATGTGGTCTCCAACATCCATGCGACATCCATGTCACTATCGTACAACAGACGTCACCTTCCTTGTAGATTGGTCTTACCATCCATTGATCATGTCGCTATGTCGCTAAATAACCAAAATTCTAAACCTCAATATCAGAGGTTATGACATTCTCAAAACCCATGATATGTTGATCTCTATGTCACCAAGTCGGGAGAAACCCAAACTTCACAACCTCTCTCAGAGGTTAGGAAATTCTTGGAAGCCGTGACAACAAGGAGATCGCCATGTTGGGAGGTTATGAAACCCAAGAGTCCCGCAACATAGGTTCCATAGTTCAAAAATCCAGTGATCTTGCGACAAACTCAATGTCGCCAAGTTATGAACTTTCAAAACCCTGTGACTTAGGTTTCGAGGTTCTGGATATCAATGATAGTCTGACAATGAAGGCCAACAAAGAGAAAAATTCCATCTTTAAGAGAGGTTCAAGCCAACAAGTTGAGGTATATTTTTCAACAAGCTCCCACTTGATGAAGACTTACCAGCTTCCTCTAAACTCAAAGTTATTGAAAGTCATAGGCCCCAAGGCCCATCGAATTTTTACACCACCTATACTTGTCTATGCTCACAAGCTTTGTCAATGCATCAATAAAATTCTCCAGAGTATCCAATTTTTCAAGATTAACCTTTCCATCCACCACCATATCACAAATGAAATGATATTGAACATCAATGTGCTTCATCATTGCATAGAAAGTGGGATTTTTTTCCAAACAAATAGCACTCTGACTATCACAAAAAATCATATTTTTCTTGCACTAAGCCCAACATCAGAACACAAATTTCTAAGCCAAACAACTTATTTGCAGGCATGTGTTGCTACCATATACTCTACCTCAGTAATAGATAAAGTGACTAAAACCTACCACTTGGTAATCTAGTTCATTGCACCATCAAATAACATGAAGATGTATCCATTGGTTGATCTTCTACTGTCAATGTCCCTTGCCCAATCAGAATCCACACACGCTCGAATGTTAAGAGATATTTGTGATCTAATTGAGTTTCCATGATAACACAAAGCATACTACGAGGTACCCTTCTTCTTGCTTCATTCCTTGTGGCATAGTTCTAGACAGAGCAATCCAGAGCTCTCTATCCACCAACAGATATTCCATTTTGAGTTTCCACAACTCAAAATTGCTGCCATTGAACTTTTCAATTTCTACTCTTCTTGATGTCCTTGCCATCTCAATCCATAACCAAGATAATTATTTTGTTTCTCTACAAGACTCCCATTGGGTAGGATTAGCACAAAAAAACCAGCCCTACTCACAAGGATAACACAACTGGCCAAATTCTGATACCACTTGTAAGGAAAGTAACGGTGCGAAAATGCCTTCCTAATGCAAAATCCTCAGGAAAGAAATGTTGTGCAATTTTTGCACACACACCCCACTGAAGGTAGGGACCCTCTTTTTAATTTTGCATCTCTGCATCTTGGCTTGGTCAATTTTTAGTTTTTCTCTTCTTGGGAGGTTATTTTCGGATTAAGATCATATTTGATTTGATTAAGGCAATATTTTGAAGCATCTTGAGTGTCTAGGAGAAATCCACCTGTCATGGATTTTGGAAATGGGAATTTTAAAATTAATTTTCAATGTTATATGTAAATATTTTTTTTCCCATGGATAGAGGATGAAAAATTAGGTTGGGTTTCTTTTTGAACTTATTGAAATTTCCTTCTTGGTAAAAAGTTATGAAGTTTCGTAGATTTTGAGCTGTCATGGATTTTGGAAAATCCACCTCTTAGCGGATTACTCGAGATCCTCACTCAGAAAATCCACCTCCTGGCAGATTACTCAAGCTCTTGTCACTCAGAAAATCCACCTTCTGTCGGATTCCCCGAAGCTCTTGTAACTCAAAAAATCCATCTCGTGTCGGATTCCTCGAAGATCCTGTCACTCAAAAAATCCACCTCCTAGTAGATTACCTGAGCTCATGTCACTCAGAAAGTCCACCTCCTATCTGATTCCCCGAAGTTCCCGTCACTCAAAAAATCCACCTCCTGGTGGACTACCCATGTTGAAATGATAGATGCACAATGTCCCTGAAGCTGCAACCTTCAAGAGGACCTTTGCCACAAAGAAATTCAACCACATAGAAAGTGTTGCAACTTGAACATGCAAATAGAGATTATTTGATTGAACTAGAATATGAGATATGAGATATGATACAAGTGAACATATACCTGATTATATAGGCAAGAGTAAAACCTAGAATGCACAAGATTTTTCCAAGTGTCTAAATCACACTACATGTGACAACATAGAACCCTAAAAACCTACCTAGGGAATGATGAATTGATTGAGATAAGTTCTAGAAAAGATAACTCATCTTCTCAAAGTAATCATATCTCCTAAAAACATGGAAAGGGTAGTTACACCCTTATTTTTATTTATTTAATAATTCAACCTAGGACTAAATTATTAAATGAAAACCTAAGTTAACTTATGCTAGTGTAATAAATAATTAATTACGCTAACAACCCCTATAAGTGAAACTTAGGGAGGAAAAGAAAGATGCAAGGATTATGCAGAGAAGATGGGTCTTGACTACATGATGGCCATTTTAGGTACCCATGTACAAATGAGAATAAAAATGTAACTAATCTCTCACAAATGGAGAAAAGGGGAAAACCTAGTGGGAAGAAAACCCCTCTCCAAAAAGGAGATGAAATGCAGAAAAAGTGAGGAAGGATGGAGGACTCCCAAATACCCCCAAAGTACACCATATGTCACATGGTTACAATAAAATCAAGAGCCCCACATAGGAGGGAAATAGAGAGACAATGTAGCCCCCCAAAACATGATATCACCAGCAAAAAAGGTAAGTGTCTATAGAAAAAACATGATCCAATGTCGATAAACAACTTGTCTCCCTTTCAGAAGAAATAAAACCAAGTGCAAGTGTAGGGATGCTTCCCATTCTAGATAGGAATTGAAGGAAGGTAGGATGAATGTGGATGATGATGTCTTTAAAAAATGCTCATGTGTCTTCTTTGTCACTGAAGATGAAGATGTCGCAATCAACTCAGGTACATACCCACTCAATGCAGAAGGTGACAAATCAAGATGATGCAAAAACTAATGTTGAACAAGATCCAAATATGGTGATGCAATGATCCTTCCATTGAAGGAATAGATGGAGACTAGATTCCCACCCCTGAATGAAGTGTCGTCAAAACCATTGAGAGAAGACTAAAGCCAATCCAATGGTGGATGCTAAAGAAAATCCAACTCCATAATGGAGTGAGAGGGAAGAAGTCTCATATATGAAATATTTGAAGAGAAAAAAAGTGCCTCCAAAGTAGTCTTAGGATCCCCAATCAAGGTTGAGACAAAGGAATGAGGAGACTCAAGAGAAATCTTCAAAGTGGAATCTGAATAGAGGAGTGATATCCCCTCAAGAATGTTCTCCAAACCTATAGAAGTAGCCAAGTCAACAATCCCTGAAACAAAGGCATCTTGTGATGTCAAGTCTAGAAAACTGAATGTGTCTTGATGAATGATGGAAGCCTCAATCAATAACTCTATACAAGGAATCACTAAATGTGAAGGGATACCCACTCTCTCTAATGGAGAATAAGAAACATTTGTATAAATCTTGTCAACCTCTTTGAAAATTCAAGGCAATCCAAATAAGCAACTTCCTGCATAACAATATCATCATGGGGCATTTGATCTGAGGAATGACATTCTGAATCATGATCATCAGGGAATGGTGGAGTCTTTGAATCTCCATATAGCTCCTAGATCTTAGTCCAAAGGATGTGAGGAAAATCACAATGATAAATAGAATTCAAAACATCACAATCAACTTGCATTGAAATGATCTCTAAGATAGTGTATCAACTACAACTCCAAGAAAAATCCTGAATACCTTCACTTGGATGGGGAACTATACCTTATAGATGTGGCAATAAATCTAGTTATTGGAGATTTTTGATGATCTTATATCACCATTGTTCATAGTTTCCCTTGTGCAACATAACCAGAGAAGGAGTATATGCAAACCCCATAATGGTTTTATTTTGTTTTGGTTAGTTTAGGTTTCATTTGGGTTTTAGTTTGGTTGTTTCTTTGCTTCTCCGGCTTGGGTTCCCTTGTTTTCTGTTGGGAGTGTCTTATTCACACAACAACAATTATTTTATTTGGGACTGTTCTAAGTATTTCCTTTACAAAATTTAATCATCCTTCCAGGATATGTTGGTGAAAGTCTTCTATTTGGTGTCACATGTGCTAAATATTTAAAGTGGAGAAGTCATTGGATTGAGTTAGCTCCTGAATGTGCTCAAATCTTATATTTCTTACATACATCTTAAGAATATTGAGGTTGCTATTTGGTTCCTTGCGAGGTCTAGTTAAGTGAAAAATATTATATTCCTCTTTAGTACCACTGTGATTCTCAGCCCTGACTGTGAGCTTCATTGCTTACAGGTTGAAATGAAAGGAAGAAAAAAATAAATATCAAAAAGGAAAGAGAGAAAAGAAAGAAAATATTGAATATCAAAAGAAAGTGAATTCAACTTTTCAAGAGGATTCAAATATCTTCACCGGGGCTATGGATGCTTGGCTGGAAGTAGAGCTATGTTCAGGAGAATCACAGTGATAACCTCATCGGGGCTATGGATGCCTGGTTGGTAGCGAGGCTCTATCTAGGTTGTTTTTGAAGTTAGAATCTTTATGTAGCTTAACTTGACTGAATTTGGTTCTTGTAGTAGCTTAAGGAGGGAAATTTATATATTTTCACACACTTGGATTTCCAGCACAAGAAGGGCTAGCTTGTTCATTGATTTTGAGACTTTGGTTTATTGGTTGACCTGATGTGAGGATCGAAACCAGATATTCTAGGTTCTTGATTCCAATTTGTCATCAAAATTCTCTAGAGCATTTTCCCAGCAAGAGTCGCCATTTGTTGTGCAATTTTTGCACACACACCCCACTGAAGGCAGGGATCCTCCTTTTTCTTTTGCATCTCCGCATCTTGGCTTGGTCAATTTTCACTTTTTCTCTTCTTGGGAGGTTATTTTGGGATTAAGACCATATTTGATTTTATTAAGACAATATTTTGAAGCATCTTGAGTGTGTAGGAGAAATCCACCTATCATGGATTTTGGAAATGGGGATTTTAAAGTGAATTTTCAATGTTATATGTAAATCCTTTTTGCACCCATAGTTAGAGGATGAAAAATTAGGTTGAGTTTCTTTATGAAATTTTTGAAAATTCCTTCTTGGTAAAAAGTTATGGAGTTTTAAAGATTTTGAGTTGTGATGGATTTTAGAAAATCCACATCCTGGCGGATTACCCAAGCTCCTGTCACTCAAAAAATCCACCTCTTGGTGGATTAATTGAGCTCTTACCACTTGGAAAATCCACCTCCTATCGGATTCCTTGAAGCTCTTGTAACCTGGAAAATCCACCTCCTGTCAGATTCCCCGAAGCTCCTATCACTCAAAGAATCCACCTCCTAGTGGATTACCCAATCTCTTGTCACTCAGAAAATCCACCTCCTGTTGGATTCCCTGAAGCTCCTATCACTCATAAAATCCACCTCCTGGTGGATTACTCGAGCTCGTGTCAATTAGAAAATCCACCTCCTGTCGGATTCTCTGAAGCTCTTGTCACTCAAAAACTCCACCTCTTGTCAGATTCCTCAAAGCTCCTGTCATGAATTTCCTAAACTTTGAAATTTCTTAATAGGGTTAAATTTCCAAAATTTTATGATGGAGTTATTTTTTTTTAAGGGTTTATTTGAGCTTAATTTTAATATTTTATGGATTGGATTTTCATGTGAGCTACTAATGATTATATTTTTTTTTTCAAGATTAAATAAATCAAAAGTGAGCTTGCATATGGATTCATGTCAGGAAGAAAATATGGAGAATTGTATAACTGAATATTAAATATTTAATATGCACTTGCCTATGAATCTGTGCTACAACTTGTCTATAGCTGGAAGATATATTTCAAACATGGAGTGAGATGTGATGCTTCTTTATTTCTCCAATTAGAAATTTTATCAATATCAAGGTGGCAAGATGTTGATTTATTATTGCTCCTGGCTATAATAAAATTTATGCTATTGGATGATGATATAACTGGATGAAAAAACCCTAATGTAACTACTGGATGTTTCTAGATGAGCAATCTGTGCCATTGGATTGATTTAATCTTGGCCATTGAATTTGAATTGTAAAATCAATAAAAGGCCAGTGCCTTCTCACTTGTAAAGGTTTAGAAGTTAGGTTAGAATCAGTTAGAAAGCCGGAATTGGCTAGGTTAGGAGTTAGATTCTACAAGTTAGTAGCTGTAGGAGGAGATAGACTAGAAATTTTTATATAAATGTTGTAGAAGATAATGCAAATGGGTTGTTGATTTGGAAAACATTGTGTTATATTTCAAAAGTTTTATGGTTTCTTGTTCTTGATTCTTAGTGTTAGATGTTAGATTTCAATTCTTATGCAATGATGGTGAGATGTGAATGATGTTTGATTGATCTCTAGTCCATAATTTTAGCAATTTTCTGATTGTAAGTTGCTATGTAAAGTTAGTCTGGGCCCTATTTTGTGCTATGTTCAACTATGAATGCTTGTTTACATTTTGTCAGTTATTGGATATGTAGATGAATGTTCATTGTTTGAAAATATTCCAATTTCCTTAGAATATTGCACTGTTTCTGTGTAGTTGTACACTTGTCCTTGATCAAGCAGAGATTGGTTTTATTGGAGATCTATCCATTTGTAGCTTTCATCATTGTTGTGATTGATCTTAGGAGTTAGTTTTAGGATATCTTTCTCTGAACCCTCATTTCTTTTGACCTTTCTTTGAATTTGGGTCAGTTTTAGGATTGAAAGAATAACCATATTGCTACATCCGATGAGAGTATACTTCCAACATTGTTCATTTGTAAGGCCCCTTTTGATTACCAACATTTTCACATTTATCAGTGAGTTGTTTTTGCATTGTCAAGACCTGACATTAGAGACCTTGGGGTTATCTCTTGAGGCTTGCTGATAGATATTTAACTTTCAAGAGAGATAGGATGTTATGTTCTGTCTGAGTTGTTGCTGTGCAGAAAACACCATCAACAAGAAGTACAAAAAATAATAGTTGAGATGCACATTCACAGAACAAAAGAATATAAAAATTATCACACATTGAGATAACACTAGATTTATGTGGGAAAGCCCTTATGGGAGAAAAACCCACACACCAAGTAAAGTCACTTTGTATGACAATAAATAGATTACATATAGAGTTACAAACTTCACTCTCAGATGTTAACTCATAACAACAATACAATCCCTTGAATGATTTGACACTGAGATTATAGTTCTCCTTCTCACACACTATTACAATTCTCATAAAGAATACAATTCAAAACCACTCAGCTACTCTCTTCATCGATCCACACACCATTTAATTCAATACAGAGAATTTGAATTTACATTCAATGCATCCTGCTATTTATCCAATCTGATTTAATCTCAATCACCTCTACAAAAAAGTGTCACCGTCATGAAGATCAAATCTTCATTTAATTTATCACTAGAGTAGTTGTTCTAATGTCGATTACGAGGTGAGCTACTCGCATTCACACTGGTGACTACCATGAAATTCACAACAAGGATGTGAATTGCATGATCATCCAATCAATAATCACCATTTTCTTATACACATCAACAATTGGGTCCCACCATGACATTCTCCATGAGCCATCGAGTCAACCATTTCCATATCAAGGAGACAACATATCATCTCCCTCCAATGTAAGGAAGTCCCACCAATGTCCTCTTTACAACTTATCGGCTCAACCCATGTGGTCCCAACATCCACACGACATCCATGTCACTTTCGTACAACTAACGTCACCTTCCATGTAGACCGGTCCTACCATCCATCGATCATGTCACTATGTAACTGAATAACCAAAATTCTCAACCTCAATATCAAAGGTTATGACATTCTTAAAACCCACGACATGCCGATCTCTATGTCGCCAAGTCAGAAGAAACCCAAACTTCAGAACTTCCCTTAGAGGGTCGAAAATTCTTGGAAGCCATGACAACAAGGAGATCGCCATTTCAAGAGGTTATGAAACTCAAGAACCTTGCGACATAGGTTCCACAGCTCAAAAATCCAGTGATCTTATAACAAGCTCAATGCCACCAAGTTATGAACTTTCAGAAGCCCATGATCTAAATTTCAAGGTTTTGGATTTTGGCGATAGTCCGATAATGAAGGACAACAAAGGGAAAAACACCAAGTCTTTAAGAGAGGTTCAAGCCAGCAAGTTGAGGCATATTTTCCAACATAATGATCCCAATATCCCTCAATTTTATAAGTTCTTGCATCTTATGTTGCAGTGTGCAATTTATTGGTCTCTGCTTTTGTCTGAATGACTTGCCATCTAGCTTCAAATGTATTTCATGCTGAAATAGCTCTTCCCTATATGCCTTTAGGTCATCATAAAACCATGCAAAGACATGTCTATATTTTATTAACAAAGCAATCAACATTTCCTTGAATTGACGTTTCATCTTCTTCCTAATATAAACCTTTTTTGGAGCATTCTCTATTCCAAGGTTGACTTCTTCGAAATCCTCTTTGTGTGTGGATGTTTTCTTAGCATTACTTCTATCAGGGCCACCAAAAACCCTTTCCAATATAACCAATGCTTTTAGAATTTTATTAGTCTTCAAATGGATGATCTCATTTCCAAATATAGTTTCCATACCATCCACTTCCTCCATAAAGGCTCCAAAATCAATTTCTTGACCCTCATATTCATCTATACACTGTAGGAATCTTAAGATGTCATCATCATCACTAAAAACCTGCCAATTCTTTATGTTATCAGGAACTGAAGGTCTAACTTGCACTTCGACCTTTGAAATGCCAGAAAATGTAATATCATTTGGTAGGAGAGAAATATTAGCAAGTAAATTTTCCACTCGATTATTGCTCCTATCCAACCAATCAATGCCAAATACATCTAACTGCTCGATTGAATCCCGAACAAAATTTCTATACTGCCTTAGTCTAGTACTATTTGATGCATATTTTCCCCTAACTCAAGAAACAACAAGTTATGAGTCTCCAATGAATCTCAACTTCTTAATGCCATGTTTCTCAACTAGCTTTAGTCCTAGTAGCAGGTCTTCATACTCGGCTACATTTTTTATGTATGCAAAAAATAATTGAAATGAAAACTTGAAAGTCTCATCACTGGGAGAAATAAGAATGACCCCTTCACTAGCTTCCCCCTTTGAACAAGCTCCATAAAAATGCATATTCCATAGGTCATCACTATTAGCTTGCTGCAATACTTCTTTCTCTAGAGGTGTAGGTTGTTTTTCTTATTCTTCTTCTTCTTGTAACTCTTTAATCTTGAAATTGTCCATGCCGGTGTCTACAAAATGAAATCTATTTGCTTCTTCCACAAATTCAATGATATGTGGAGCTCTTGGCTCCCTCACAAGCTTTATGTCCTTTCCCTCAATAGGAAAATTTCTAAAGGCCATGTCACATTGCATGCTACATCCCATGGAGGCACTCCATTTTCTAGATAATAAAATACCATGATTGGGTGGGATATCCATCACAACTATACTCATGAAAAAATCCTTGTCAAGAAAAAATCCAATCTATATGGAACATCCTTGATCACTCCTATGACTAGAATTTCTCTGGAATCCATGGTATAACATTTTGCATATGCACAATTTATTTTCAGGCCCATTTCTTCATTATCTCCACTGGAATGATGTTAGATCAAGCTCCTAAATGAATCATGCAATTCTTTAGCAGCTTACCATCAACAATCAAAGTTACATAGAATGGATCAATATTGTCTAGTTAAGTGGTGATAGTGTTTCCCATGTAAATCTGAGGGATCTCACCAATGCATCCTTGCATTATCTCTTCACTTACTTGATTTCTAGTCACTTCAAACTGAGTAGTCACCCTTTTATCTCCATAGGCCTAAGTGGCACCATTGATAAGGGCCACTGCCTTCTACTTATGTTCATCAAATCTCATTATTTCCATTAATGGAATAGTCCCATTGACTTGAGAAAGTAGCTAAAACATGTCATTTGGATTATATTTTGGTAATTCATAAGGGACTAAAATATTCTCTCCCATTTTTTCCTCATGTTGCTCAAATTTCTTTTCATTCACTTTCTTCTCTTGCTTCTTTTCCTGATCAACATTTGATTTTTGAGTTTTCTCCTTCACAATAGGGGAAAAGGCCTCACCAGAGTTCTTGGCTACACTATCTTTCTTGGCCCAAATATGAGGTTCCTTACTCTCTTTAGTTTTGACCTCTCAATTCTTAAACTTGGCCAATTATTTTGATTTAGTTCCGTTCTTTTCATCACTTTTCTCCTTCATGAACATACTTCCTAGCTTACCTTGGTCGCAATTCACAACTCTATTTCTCAAGTTGTGATTATTTTTGGCTTGCTCTACCAAGGTTGTTGTCATTTTATTATACTCCTCATCAAAAGGTCTTCTCAAGGACACATCCATTTCATCTGTTTCCATAGCACAAATTTTATCCTCAACCTCTTCATCCTCATCAAGGAAATTTTGTTGATGATAGGAATCTGATTTATTCCTCTAGTAGTCAACATCAAGTTCATGTGATTCTTCCTCTAAAGAACACTCCTCATCAACAAAGTCTGATCTATGCATGAGAACATGTAATTCAACATCATTCTCCTCCATTGGTTCATAATCATTTGATTGAGCTTGTTCTTCTTCAAAATTTATTGCTATTGAACATGTTTGATAAGCATGTGGCAATTGGAAAAAAACACACCAGGGTGTTTCATCAGAAATTCACTGAGTTCTTTTGTAAAGGATTAAGAGGAACTTTTTTTTGTTCATTCTTCTAGTTAATTTGAATTGGCTTCTCATTGTGCCAATTAGTGTTATAAGGATGGTATTACAACCGAGGAGGCCTCTCATTATTTTGAAAGTTTATCTTATGATTGGTAATTCCCTTTTCTTGCCTTGCGAGCCTATAGTTGATACCTTTCATAGAACTTGCAACTTTGTCAATATTATCTTCCAGTGAAGCTCTTTTCTTAGTAGAATGCTTATCTTCCTTCTTTGGATTCTTCAGGATTTTAACATATTCTCTTCTCCCAACCTTTCCAGTTGCTCTCCTAATGTTTTCAATATGGATTTCCATCTTGAAAGATTCTCTTAAGGTTTGGGGTTTCTTATCTAGTAGGAGATAACTCATTTTTGCATCAAATGCATTACAATAGTTTACCAAGCATACACTATCATTGAGTCTCAAATGAGGAAGTAATTTGTTCATGGCCTTCTGAAATCTTACATTGAAATCAACAACTACCTCATTTCAAACTTTAGAGATATTATTAAATTGATTCAGGAGGAACCTTGAATAATTCTTATCACCATATTTTTCTCTAAATAGCCTCTTGAAATCTTCCCAAGAACCAATACTCTCAATTGGTAGGCCCCTATACCATTCTCTAGCATCTTTAGTGAGTGAGTGCATGAAAATATTTCTTCATCACATCCTCAGCCTCCACCTCAAAGTCATCCATTACATTGGAAAATGATTTTAAATAGTCTTAACCCTTATTGCATTGCTACCTAAAAATTTAACCAAGGCAGGCCTAATATCCCCAAGGAATTGATTTGGGTAGCTAGGAATCCCAAAAAATCACACTTTATGGTACCTTTCCACTTGCATTGGTATTCTAGTGAACTGATTTCTTTGGTCATTTTGTGGTTCACCATCTTCTTGTTTTCCAGACTGCTTGTTTCCTTTGCCATTTCCACCCCCACCATCATCACTAGCTCCATTTTTCCTTCCACCACCACCACTTCCTTCTCCATCTCCAAAATAGGTGTTCTTATCTTTATGATTACCTCCACATCCACCGCACTGATCTCCACCACCACTTCCACTAGGAACATGTCCATCTGATTTCTTATGTGGATCAGAGTTAGTATCACTAGAGCTTGATGCTCCTAGATCAAGGATATAAGTCTTGAGGAATGAAATATTCCTTGCTATATTTGTATTTGCAGCTTCAATTTCCATCTTATTTAGTTTTTCTTCAAATTTTCATTAACCAACTACAACCTCAAGATTTTAGGGCCAAGAGGTGGATTTGATGGAGTAGAATTTCTCTTAGCATATTTGGAGGATGTATTTATAGACGAAGTATTTGTACTTGTACTTGGGGTGGGCTTCTTAGGCTAGCCTATAGGCTTCTTTCCATGATCTAAAGGATGTGAATTCTCAGTAGCAATAGAAGGAACTATGACTTTAGTTTCTGTAATAGAAGTAATGTATGTAATTGCAATAGAGGTTCCCATAGGAATGGTCACCTTAGGAGGATTAGGAGTTTCCTTAGCAACAGTTTTAGGAGGGTCTTTAGGGGATGGTTCTTCCTTCACTATTTCTTTCATTTTCTCAATCCTTTTTCTCTGAACATCTCTTTCTAACGCTTTTTCCTCGATTCTATCCTCTTTCTCCTTTTCTTGTCTCTCCTCCAACTCCTTGAGTATATGTTCTTCCTCTTCTAAGGCTTGCATATCCTTATCTATGTCATCTTCATATTCTAGAAAATCCTTAGACTCACTAGGTTTTGGAGTGTAAAAGGTAAGATTCATTGGTTCTCTCTCATGGGAATGATGTGAGGCTATACTATGGGAGTTACCCCTTGGTTTGAAATTGTCACTATTAAAAATAGATTTACCACTAGGGGTTGACCCACTAGCTAGAAATTTATTATCCTTTTCCCAGAATTCCCACCTCTCTTCTTACTTTGATATTTTGAGGTGACTATTGGGGACTTCATTAGTGAGAAAACCTTCCTCATTTGTATCAAAAACACCAAATTCATGTGCATCTTCATGAGCATTTATATTACAAACATTTTAATTTAAATTAGGAGAAGCAATAGAAATATTTTTAGTAGACTTACTCGATTCAACATTCTTTGCTTTATAAGTTGATTGTTTGTCCTTTGATGGCTCAGAAACTAGCTTCTACTCATGATTTTCCTTCATATAGCTTTTGGTTCTTCTCATGGTGTCAAATTTCTTCTTAGATGTCTCCTTCTCCTTCCTCAAAGATTTAATCTTGCACTAGCACAAGAGACTTCAGAGTCACCACCCACTATATTGGGAAATACAAATTGATTACACTTTGGAGATGCACTCACAATCTCAAAGAAGACTTTGAAGATAACCTGATATGAAATGGAAAAATGAACTAAGAATCAATGTATAAAACTGGATGTGATCTATTGATGATAATTTGCACAAATTGTTTTGCAAACAATGAAGAACAATACAAATAATTGACTCTGACTGTACCAGATCTGACCTAGAGACATTGGACTAGCATTGTCCCCAGTAGAGTCACCAATTTGCTAGTTGTTTTTTAAGAACCAAACTTAATCTCAACAATTGGTTATGGATTTGTCATAATTCAATGGTCAACAAAGGTGATGATTGGCCAATGACTAGGTGAAAGCTTGCTAGGATTTCCCTCTGAACTTCAGGCTTTGCAAGACCTAGGAGGGTGATCCCTACAATTTACTTAATGATACTCTTGTGCCATTTACTACAGACATTGGAAATAATAGATACATTCCCATATATTGAAAATTAAATGAAATCCTTACAGAATCTGACAAAATTCTTTAACAAATAATCCTTTAAAATAGAGAATGGAAGAGCTCATGTGAAAATTCAAAACAATCTAATGTATATGAATTATTTTCATTAATATTGTGTTCTTTCAAAGGTAGGGCTGACTCGATGACTTTAAAAGTTAACCAAATTAATAGTATAGTGTCTTATCCATGGGTGAGAAATTAAAATTTGAAATAAATTGTAATACAATAGTGATTTAACACAACACTTACAGACCATTGCTATATTGTGAATTACAATAAAATAACTCGAGATCTCCTATAATAGGAACTACTTACCAAATCCTCATACTTAACCATGCAAACCCATGATTTCATCAAAGCATTTTAATTAATTCTTTGAATTAATGTAGAGATAAAATCATACATTCAACCAAAATGATTGAGGACCAATAAAAGGATCCTTAATCATTTTATTCATAATCTATGTAACAAAATACAAAAGGAGAGAAACTGTTCCATAATTTGCACTTTCTCATTAAAATGTTGTCACTATTGTAAAACTATTATGCCTATTACAAACTCGAATTCATACCTAAGACTCAATACTGATTCTATTCCTTTGTGCTTGAATTGCAAAATTATCTTACAATGAGTTCAAAATGTAACCAACCAAAGACCCGTGCAATTGGCCTTGAATTCCCTTTTATAAGAAGGGAGTAGCAAGATTCTGGCCAAATTATACATTAAGTCACATTTTACGTTTGCTATAGATTTGAATTTCAATTTTAAAACATCCCCAAGCAGATATATTTACATTTTTAAGAGGGGGAAATCCATATAAGAATTTCTTCATCTTTCATAGTATTGGAGAAGATGGTTCCTACACTCCAAAGGGCATCTTTCATCATTGTAGGAGCATCAACCATGGGAAAAACATGTACTCCATGTGCACACCAAGTCAGTAGAGACTAAAACAAGAAAGAAATAAAAAGGGAAGGCATAGACCCTGTCCACATCAACATCTTCGTCACCAATCATCATGATTGAGAGGAGATAACATTTTGTAATACTTAATCCAAGGCATAATCTATAAAATTTTCAAGCCATGTGTTATACTCCTCCTTAGTAGGCCATTGTATGTCTAGTAAATATTTCACCCTAGTGTTGTGCTGGTTGTACCTAGCATCAATTAATATGTAGGCCTCTTTAACAAATTCATCCATTCTCACCTCAATCACTGTCATGCATTCAATTGAAGTGTTCAAAATGGTGTAATATGTGAGGCTAACTGATCTCATAAAATGTGGGACCAGACTTCCCAAATCATCCTTCCAAGTAGAAAATTCTTTCAATCCACCCTCATCATTCACTATTTTTGGCATTCCATGCCCTTCCATGTCTCGAAACATTTTCAATTTATTTTGTAGCTACATACCCAACTTTCCATGAAATGTTGAAATTCCTCTCAACAATTCCACTACTTTCAACACATCTAGGATGTTTGTTGGAGCCTCAAGATCATCTTTCATATTAGGCATCATTTCCTTCAAGGCTCCAAACCTAGTTCTCTATTTACTCCATTTATTTTGGAAAGCAACTTGAAATTCATTATACCTTTCATGAGCCTCATGGATTCTCTTGTAGGTTTCCCAAACATTGTCAAATTTGTGCATTAACATGGAGACTCTATGTTTTAAAGCATCATAAAAAATTCCATCAAACACTTTTTTAGTTTCCTCTTTTTCTCTCTTAACATTATCTTTCTCCAATTGCACTTTGTTCTTTAAATTATGAATTCTCAATGATAGAGTTTCCCTATCTTGAGTTGATAAATCTAAAGAAGATGAGGAGGGTGGGAAGTTTCTCTTATTTATTGATTGGATTGTGTAGTGGCCCCCATCTTGTTACATTCATCCATGTGAGGGTGTTGTAGTTGTTCAAAAAGTCATTATACTTCTTTTGTGATAACTTTGCAGTGTCACCACTCAGCATGGCAACATGCACATTCAAGTATTCAGCTTTGATGGGAGTTATGTCTATGAATATTTTCACCCCAATTGACCCAATGGCCTCCTTAATTGACATTACCACCAGGTTTGCCAGTATTGGGAACCATCGACCAAATTACAAGAGTATGCAATTTTGGACTAAAACTTGATCCAAAGACACAGTTATCAAAATTCTCTTCTGACACAAACGCTTGAGGGTCCTTTCTTATTACATCCAGTGCAATAGCAATAGTTAGGTTCTACCTTGGGATCAACATTATTCTACTCTTTAACAATTTTCCAAGCCTCAACAGGAGCAATCACTTCTATCTTAGCCATTATCTTCTCCTCATCTACCTTCTTTGCATCCTCTTGTTGAGAAGGGTCTACAACAACCTTAACCTCTTCAATTCTCTTTTTTCATGTCTTACCTTCTATGCTGGATGATGCATTCTTTAAACTCCTTGGTCTGAAAAAAGGCATCATCAACAAGAAACTGATCATAGGCCCTAATCCTGGGGTCATCATCAACTTCTTCATTATACTCCCACTTGACAATTATGTCTTGGGGAGCACGAGGATTAAGAGCATATTTTATCTAAGGGGAAAGGGACCTCCTTTCCACCTCTTGATCATCAGACACATGCTTTGTAGATTGTTCATCTCTATTTATTTAAGTATTTCCTCCTTCAACCTCCAAAGGCTGCTCTATATTATCCATAACTTCTTGATGTTGCTCCTTGAGGGCTTGTGCCTTCTTAGTAGACTCCTTGATCTTTACTTTGAAATCACCATTTTGGTAATCTTTTAATTTTGTCATGGCCCTTTCATAAGGGCTCTCAATCTCACCATATGGACTGACATATAATGCATTCCTTTTTATTATGTCTTCTTCAACGTCACAAATAGAATTCCACTCCTTCTTCCTAGAAGTTCCTGCACCATCGGTTGTCATATTTTTGATTACATCATCAGTGTACAAAAATTGATGAGAAAATCGAGACAAACCTTTTCTTTCTCTTTATCTCATTTATAAAACCCTCAGGGTCATAATTCCTAACCTCATCTACCAGTAACATGAGGTTATTCAACATTATTCCAAACTTCTCATACCATTCCTTTACAGTAGCCTAGAAATAAGCAAAAGTACAATGTGGTGTTACCATTGAACCCTTCCTAAGAATTTTGAAATGTTCATTGTCCATGAAATCTAGATACCACATAAGCTCCATAAATTCCAACCTATTAGATACATTAGTAGGCAGTGATGTGCAAACTTAGCTCCATAAGCTCTGATCAAAGTGTATTGTGAGTGAAAAAACCAATCACCCCAATTATGAGGTGTTGTTGATCCTTATTTAAGCTCTTGGGGGCACATAATATCCCTCATAAATCTTGAATTTTTTTGTAGAGGTACCACCCCCAAACTCTCCAAAATACCAAACCTCACAACATTGTAGAAAGCCAGATAATTTAAATATGGAAAATTTTGGTCCCAAATGTGAGTCCACATTTGGATAGGAAAATCATTACCTTCCTCATCCTTTTTCCTTATCTTAATTTTTTTCTTCCACTTCTCTTTCCCAATGTAAATAATCATATGCATTAATAAAAAATAATGAGGAAAATACAATGGAGCACTACCATCCTTTAATTCAATTAACCCCTTGTGCATCTGTTTTGCAATATACGCCACATAGTAAAATCCCCTATTGGAATTCCAATTCTGAATATCAATGATCATTACCAATAAATCAGTTGGTATTATTGGTTTTTTTTTTTAAATGTAACTAGATTAGTCTTCTATTCTACCTATGGCATTTCCAATTCCAATTAAGGGCAGCTCAAAGGACTTGGACCAACTGATGAGGATTTTAACAAACCTCCTACACTTTGGGCTTTGCAAGACCCGGGAGGGTTATACCTTAATGTGTTTACAACCTCTGCACCAGTATTATAAACAACATTAACAACAACAAATAATATCATTTAATAGATCAGCATAATAGGATAACACCAAATAGAATTAGCTATTCATCAATAATATCAACTACTTGGAGCATGAGATAACTACAACAACCTTTCACAGTATAAGATAGTCATTGATTTGCAATTTGTAGCAAGCATCTAAGGGATTATGACTACAAATACTGAACTATACGAATGAGTACAACTCAAATTAGTGCCATATATCCATTGGGGGAGTCAAATTCATAAGCATCTAAGGGATTATGACAGATTTGAACACATAACATATAAGATCCTTGATAACATTGCTTTACAATCTTACCAATATATATTCTAACCCAATACTACTTATCAAATCCTTATATAGAGCATATCCACCTACAATTCCATTCAAGCATTTTAATTAATTCTTTGAATTAAAGCTAAAACAAGAATCATACACACAACAACAGTGAGATGAACAAAACAACCCTTGATCATTCTATTCAAAATTTAGATATGCTTATACAATGGAGAGACATGAGCTCCGATTAATCATTTTAATTGAAATTCCAGTACTATCATAAAAAAATCAAATCTCCATGAGTTCAAGACCTACAATAGAATGACTCAAAACCTAAATTGCATATTATCTAAAAACCATCAGACTTCACAATTTTCTCTGCAATCTCACCTAGACTCGACCAAAAGATATCTAACTTGCTAACTCATACTTCTAGCCTTGAAATCCTTCTTATAGGGAATGAAGGAGCAAACAAGCATCGGGATAGATAGTACATGTGTCACTAGTCATTTGGACCACCTTGTGACACCTCAAAAAATTGGTTACAACAACAATCCCTAGAAGAATCTTCTTATTCATGCTTGCCCGCTGAGAAAGGTTGACATGGAAAAAAAACATCAAGGACTTCACACCTAGACTGTCATCAAAAAATTGGAATCCACTGTAGCTACAAAAACTGATTTTTTAACCGTTAGCAGCAGACTCTTTTTCACTCTTGCTCAGTTAAGTATACATTGAACCATCTCTAGTATTCTTCATTGGTTGACCAATCAAAACTGACTACCTCATTCACCTTGACACTATAAGGTGTGTACTTAACCACCACCTGATTTGCTTCTCTTTCAAAAGATTCCAAAAATGAACTGGTACTAATAATCTTGTCCATATAGCTCACCAACAAGTCATCACAAATCAATTTAGTTTGTGCATTGATGAATTCATTTCCTCGATCCTACCATTGTTGGAATTACCTGATGTTTCCTTTCCCATCAATTATATTAGATAACAATGTGTTGCTCAAATCATCAAAGTTCTTCACCAACTCTTTGGTCTTCCTACTCAAGTCATATGGTAAGGCCTAAAAACCTTGCAACGACTTAACTAACACTTGAGTAGGCCTTAATGATTGGGGTCTATTATTTATATCAAACCTTGAGGCTTTATACATTATGTATAAATCACTAGCCCTAGGGACCCATTTTTCAATCAGTGGTATTACTACCTCCTGATCCCTATCAATATTCTTTATTGCATTTAATAATAAAGAATATATAGATGTCAATCTTGTTAGGTTTTCAAAGGTAGATATCTAAAAGCTAAACGCAGATTTTATCAAATAAACCAGAAACAAAATCACACATAAAATTAACACAGAGAATTTAACGTGGTTCACCCAATGTGGGCTACATCCACCAAACCGTAGCCATCCAATGATATTATTAACCAGTGCAAAACGCTATTACAATATTGCGAATAATCACCTATTTCTTATAATACTGTAACTCTATCCTAAACCCTTTATAAATTAGGGTTATACAAAATCGGGGTTTTTTCCCTTTTTCAGTAATTTCGCGAAAAAGCAGGACAAAAAATTTTCTCGGGGGCTACCGCCCTCGAACCCCTGCCTGGGGCCTGGCTTGGCCCCGGACCTCACCGAGGATACATGAAGAGTGTATAGTATAGAATGATCAGTTGCCACATACCAACAAATCTGTCATCAACCTTCTCAATTAAATTCCTCAATACAATATTAACTACCTCCCCTTACTTTAAAAGTGCTCCATCCTCACTTACCTTCAAGGAAGCCTCTAACTCTACAATTTTGCGCATCGGCTGCTTCTTTGTAGGATCAATAGAGCATTCTATTTACTCATCAACTGGCTTTAAAGTAGGGCTGAGGGAAGGAGTTTGGTCAAGAGACCCTGGTGTAGAAACAATGGGAGAAGCCGAAGGCACTGATCCTGATGTGGAAGGCAATGTTCTAATTTCTAAAGCACTTGATGTCTCCCCAATCTGCCTGCACTTCAGCCTATCCACCTTAGTCTTCAACTCAACATTCCTTTGTTGCACCTTGCTATACTCTCCAATTATGAAATTGTACTTCTCCATTAGGCCCTTCTTTTCAGCCTCCTCTCTTTCAGTAGTCTTTTGGGCCAATTTGGCCACATTCACAATCAAATTAGTGGCCTCTATGGTTGAGGTCTTTGAGGCTCTTTTTATTATCAACCCTCCTCTTAGGTTTGGGTTAATATCAGTCACATTGGGCTTTCTCCCTTGAGGGGCCAAGGCCCAAATTGCTAAGGTCTTGTATTCTTCACTAAAGGAAGAATCTTGCAATGTTGCCTTAACCTCTTCCTCAGAATCTTGCAAGGAATGCTTGGACTTTAGAATAACATTAAAAGCTACTGCATCTGCAATGCCCCACTCAAGAAGAATCAAGAGACCAACCTAATTTACAAATTTTCTCCCCTCCTCAAGAGTGATGTTCTTGAATTCTTCCATCAATTCAGGTTTCACCCCATCATCATTCTCTTGGTCAGACCTGTTAGGTCTCAATTCTCTTCTCCTCTTGCATTTATCCTGATATTCTTCCAATTTCATTCTCCATACTAAATGCAAGAAGACTGGAGTTTTGATTAATGCATCATCATCTAAAAATGCCTTACATTCCTCCATCCTTGCATCTTGCACACATTTTCCTTTCATATCTAGATTGGAGAGAGTCAATTCAGCTGGCCTAGGAGGAGAAGAAATACCCATCTACATGTCCTGGTTAGTGACAACAATTTCACCCACCAAATCCTCTTGTGATTTCTCAATCCTTTTCCTCTTAGGGCTTGGATCTGATGGTGGTGGTGAGGGACTATTCTTGGGTGATGATTCCAAATCAATAATCTTGATTTCCCTAGGTCTTTTGAGCTTTGGACCTGGTTGTATAGGTAATTTCATTATTTGTTTTCCTTTTCTATTTTCTCCTTCCTCACCACTTCTATCATTTCGTTTCCTTCTGTAGATAGGTCAATTCTCTATAGGTTGGTAGGTTGGCCTCTCTTCCAATGGCCTGGCATCATGCCCCTATATACCTAGATCCAAATCCAAGTTTATCTTGTTGGTCATCAAGGTGCCCATGATTTCTTTGAAGTTGTCCATCAAAAAATCAACTTTCTTATGATATGGACTGAATTCCATCAATGGATCATATTTTGGATCCATTTTGTGCACAATGTCCAATAGCTTATCATAAGCTATCCATTTCTCCTTGTTCAATTCATGCCTACTCATATCAAACTCATTTCTAATCAGATCCTCAAGGAAGTTGAACTCATTCAGAAACCTACCACCTTTTATCCTTTGTCTGAAAAGGGTGAAGAAACCCTCAGGATCGTGTTGTCACTTGGGAACACAAATCAAATGGTATTCATAACTTTTTTTTTTCCCAAAGTGTACCTAGCCTCCTTTTGAAAGGAAAAAATTTGACACCACAGTATAATCTGGGAAAAATGTTCCTTTAGCTTTCCTAATAAGGTTATCCTCATGGATACACCCAATCTACCACATAACTTCTGCAAATCCCACTCTTGGTGGCACATTGTATGGAACTATATGAGGGGTCCCTTGAAAACCATACACCCTCAAGATAGTGCTATCTGGGTATGGAATAATATCACCCCAGTTGTGGAAAACCTTCGACTTTGGCTTCCTCATCTTTGGTCTGAGGAAATCATGCAACTCCTCAAGAATTCTAGGCACATTCACCATCAGCCTACCTCTCAATCTGGAAGCAAAAAAATTATCGAACTACACATAACTGGCATTTTCCTTGTTATATGACAAATCTATAGTCCATACCTACATTGGCAATCTTTCTCCATTAACCGACTGCCTTAAATCCATCTTCTCAGAGAAGAAATCAACATTCTTATACAAGAACATATACATCAACATGGAATACTAGAAGAATGGAGTGCCTACATCATTTAGTTGCAACTTCAACAACCCTTCATGCATCTTTTCAGCCAAAAAGGAAGCAAAATCATATATCACTGAGAAATTAGGGCGTTGTATTTGTACCCACATGAACATAAAAGCAATAGGCATCACCATGTTGGGGTTGAAACCCAAAATCTGGCACAATGAGTAAAAGGTGGCCAAGAAATGATTTGAAAAATAGTTCAATCTGAAAGGTTCTTGGTCCCTAGGGCTAATGTAGAATTTTGAACCTCCTGCCCTAGCCAAATGAGGTGGGAGCAACTTAACTCTAAAAAGTGACTTCATCCTCCCATACTCCACTTTCATCTCCTCAAGATCAATAGGAACCAAAAACATACTGGGATCACTTAGATCAAAAACCTATTGAAATTCCTCTTTGTTAATGCTTAACATAAACCTTGCATCATTATCTCTAATCACCCATGTGACAGAGTCATATCGTGCAACCACTGCTCTAAGAAAATGCATATCAGGGAACACTTTCAGTACTACCAGCTTCCCCATATCATACATCCAACCATTTGAAAAGGGGTGGGGAAAATTCCTCTATCCAAACCACAATCTGAACATTTCTAAACTTGTAAGAGGAACCCTAGCATCAACAATGTTGGAACAGTTATACACTAATCCCTCTCCTAAGATTTTTCCTCGCATCAAGATAAACCCCTTCCTCCTATCATTCTTTGAAAAGGGCAATTGATCTAGGAAATAATCAACCTCGCTAGAATGCCGCTTTGACGATGCCATCTTGGATAAACTAGGGTTTCCTTGTTGTTTCAAACCTCACATAAAATAGGGCTAAACATAAACACGAAATCACAGAACAAAACCTTTCAATTTCCCACAGTTCAATTAAACTATAGCCCCTTCAATTAGCAACAAGCCCTTTGACACGTATATAGTAAATTTTCCCCCAAATTCAAAATCAAAATAACCAAGAGATACAAAAATTGACTCATGACTTTGTGTTTGCAGAAACCCAAATCTTCATTGTAACAACTCGTAACTTCATCCTTGGCTTTGTGAATGTTGTGTGATAAAATGGGGTAGGAAAATGGTCATTTTATTTTGATCAAATCAAGCCAGTAGATGTCTCTTCCACCATTAAAGCTTACTTGCATGTCGCGCCAATGGCTCCAATCGTATTTGATGCAGATTCAAATATTAGCCGTCGATCCCTCCCTTTAGTCATCATCAAATAACTGTCTTCAAAACAAACTGACATGATCTCAACCATGGTGATAAGGACCCACCATACTATGTGTTGCTAAGGAAATCCACGTGGTGTTCACCTATGGTATCACGATCAATAAAGCTCTCGCAACTTCTGATCATGTGATGGCTGGCAACCATTGATCTCAACCATCTACAACCCTATTCATTTAACATAGTCGCCATATTTGTCATTAACCATCAAGTATCTTTCCTTCCGAGATTATAACATATCCGTTGATTTGAATCATGTGCATCTCATAACTACTTTAGTAACCCACTACAAAATGTATTAAAGCTAGATAAATGTATTGAATTATTTCCAGCATCTCTTTCGGCTTCAACAGATGAGACACATGGTGCTTTCCCATGATATCATGATCAGCCAAAGCAGTGTGGTGGGGTCATCACGGGATGGCAGGGAATGACTAAGATCAAATGGTAATTGATCTATGGTCACACAAACTTGTCCCTCTGCAAAATATAAAACATTTATTAAAAGAACAAGGGGACACCACTAGGCCGACGATAAACAATTACATAAGTTGTTTTTTAAACATGGGAACATGGGGCCAACTAGACTTAGGAAATATTAAAGTCAAGTAAAGGAAATAAAATGATAGATCAAAAGGGACCCAACCTAGACAAAGCGATGAGGCATAATTTGTTTTAAAACCCTCCTCAAAAATTAACGATCAGACAGATCCCACCCAAGGCGTAAGATAAAAAATAGGGTTTTACATGAAAACAAAGGTAAAACCCAAACGTTAGGCATTTATCAAATACTAAAAATGACCAGGAACATAAGGAAAGATAATATGGAACACAAAGAGTGAAATTTGAAGTTCTATCAGGTATCCTTACATCAAACTTGCGGGCCAATACTTGGTCCAGACAATAAGAGGTATTCTTGAAGTAGTTTGCAAATTCCTCAAAATCAAAGGGTTCCAAGTCCTTAGGACCGAAACCCCCTTTATCATCTTTCTTGTGCCTAGCAAGATTTTTTTTTCTATATCCATACTTGTTCTATTCATATTCATTACATAAATCGAAAAAATTAATACTGATTGTGTAATTAGGGTTTAGCTTAAACACCTCCAAAATCTTGTCTCTTGTTATTTAAAGTAGTGGGGTTCCATTATCACTTTTTATTGTTCTATTTGTAGCATCATAATGGCTTACCAACTGCAACATCAAATCCACTTTGACAAATACATTTGGTATCACCAACCTCCCAAGGTTGAAACCCCATAGGTGATGGGTTGGATGTTTAGCATATCTTTTGTTGAAGGCATATAAAAATAACTCCCAGCCACTCTGATGTAGAGGGACTTCTCCAATTCCAAAAGAATTTTCAATCAATCTACTAGTCATGACACCCTACCCTATAGGTCTTTTTCCAATTTTCTTTCCTCCGATAATATCCTTGGACTCACCTTCCATGAACCTAGCAAGATCTCTCTTTTCTCCCCTCTATTTTGTTGTCTTCTCTAAAAATTCTAGCATAGGTTTAACAACCTTAGGATTTTTTTCTACTTTGATTTACCCTCTACTCCGAGGAATCACTAGGCTGAGTCATTGTTTATAGATAGGGTTTACAAATTTCAACTTGTAAATGAGGGCTTACTATTTGTACAATTTTAAGAAATCCACTTGCAAGATATAGATACAAAACCCTCCCAAACCTTACTCAAATCCTACCAAGTTATGAATTTTCACAATATTCAAACCCTAGGCACTTAAAAATTCTTGAATCAATCATTAAATTTCCCTAACTAGCTTAATTCAAATGCAATTTACACATAGAGGTGTAATTACTTTCTTACCCAAGAGAAAATTTGTCTTCAATGCCTCTACAACTGTTCACTTGAGACCCTCACATCTCTTTCTTCAAACTTGACCAATTAGATTCTGCTACAAATGGTTGCAATTGTGAGGAAAAATGAGCCAACAACCTTCTTTATGGAAAAGTAATGGAGCGTCTTCACCATTAATGCCTGAAAGAAAGCTCACATGAGTGAACTAACACTTTTTAAATTTTGTCCATTGATCTTTTTGATTAAACCACCATCCATGGCTCTCCTTGATCCTCATGCTTTCTCCTTTTTCTTTCAGTGATGCCCTTTTGATGTTTCCATGTCACCCCTTTTTTCCTAAGTCATTTTTTACTTGAAAGCTATTGCTCATCACTACTTTGATCTTTGTTCCCCTGAATGGATCCGTGATGCTATAGTACATGGCAATTAGGAGAATATTTCACTAAATATCCCATCAGTCATTGCTGATGTGCTCTTTAGGTCCCCATTTGTAACTACAATGGCTTGAGGTAGCATGATGGGCATAAGAATTAACTGTCCATCGCTCATCACCAATACTCCCTTTCATTAATGTATCCTATCAATGATATGAACACCAAATGGGATAAGATCTTAGCCATTAGATTAGGTATTTCTCTTTGAATTTATTCTTCGCCCATCGCTCATTACTAATTCACATCTTAATAGATGAATCAAATCAGTGATGGAAGAAAGGTGGCGATAGTTCAAGATTTGTCCACGTGTCCTTGGTAGCAAGATCAATGATCATGCAAGCAAAACTCTCATTAATACTCAAATCAGCGATGTAATATTAGGACCATAGTGTCATCATGCATTACTGATTTATAACTTGAAGCACTTGAGTGATCATAAATAGAAAAGTAGCTAGTGATGGTAAGGTATTTTTCATATCTTGCTTCACTAATGTGAAACTCTAGGTCCAACATCCAACTATGATGAGCGATACAATGGGAAAAGTCCATCGCTCATCACCAATTGAAGATAAGTGGTGATGAAGCAATATGTGATGAGCAATATGTTGAGCGGCAAGTGAGAACTTGAGTGAGGATAATTAGCACATTCTCACAAGTTGTTTTAAAAGGGGACAAAATAGGTAAGATGAGAGATAGAGAGTTAAAAGGACTTAAGAATATTTTAGCAAAGGATGTAAAGGCAAAAAATGTCCAATTTTCAACCTTATAAAATATTAAACCCCAGAACAAAATAAGAAGACAATATCATGCAAAGGGTAAACAAGAAACCCTAGGTATGAGGGGCCGATCAATACATGGAAGCAAATGACTTAAGTTGTTTTGAACTAATTGGAGACTGAGCATATCAAGTCAATGAAAGATTAGATCAAAGAGAAAGGATTATAAAAGATGAAATATGCTAAGTAAAACCTATAAATAGCATAAAAACCTAAACCCTTGCTTCATTGCAGACCAAGAAACCACCCAAGTAAAGGAATTTAGATCAATGGAACATAAAATTTTTGAGGGTTCCACCAAGACCAACACTTTTTGTATTTCTATAATGGGTTTCCATAAATGACAACACTATTTACCATCATGCTAATGTGCCAACAATCTCACCCTTTGTCATTGATGGCAACACACTTTTCCAAAAACTCCCCCCCTTTGACATCAAGGGAAATAGGCTCTCTACATCACTTACTTGCTGATACATTAACATAAATGTAGCTCCCCCTAACAATGTTATCCATTACCCAAAATGAAATTTTTTTGCTATAACACTATATACTAACTATGCATATGTACATTACAATTAGAAAACTATCTATAAAATAACAACAATGTAAATTATTAACTAGAAGAAGGTAAAATACCCTTAAATGACACCTTCAATTTTGCCATGTGTGCCTCCAAATCCTTCTTTACAACCTCCCAATCCTTCTTGGAAAAGGAAAGCATATGGCAGTGACTTTCAAATTGAACATGGTGGTCTTCTCCTTCTTCTGAAGAACTTGGTATTGGATTCTTTTGCACAAACTTCTCTACATTTGCTAAAAATTTAGTAAAAGACATAAGTCTAAGACTTACCATGTCATAGAGCTTATTATATGACTTTATTATTTTCTAATTTTGTTCTTGCAGTAGAAAGAATTGATTGTGTAGATTTTCAATGAATACCCTGGTGGCTCCATCTCCATCACTGACCAAATCATTAACACTTGAGGCCTAAGAAATTTGAGACTCAATTTTTTCCATCTGATCCTTAATGCTCCTTGTAGAAACTGGCCACTTCAAACTAAACTGAAATAAAAGTTTTTCTTCTTTGAAGCACTTTTTAACTTCCTTCAAGCTGCCTTACAACTTGGCATGTGTAGTACCATAATTATCAAAAAGAATTGCTAGTATTTTATCATTTAATTTCTTTTCCATTTCCTTCTCTATCATCTTTTCCAACCCAACAAAATATTCCTTAAAAGAATCAAGAAACAACTTCAATTGTTTCACACTAGATAAAGAATTGTCAATAGACACTCTGAGAAGGCCTTCTTGCAACACTTTCACAACTTCATCTACCAACTTAGTACTCTTATGATGAGTTTTAAGAATCTCCTTTCTTGTGCAGGCATGAAAAACATCACCAAGGTGTAACTTATGTAGAGGGGAAATCTTATCTAGGTCCACTTGACCTTGTTGAATAAAACTCTATAGAATCTGTGTGGATACCACTAGTAGAAACTATAAATACATATCCAAAAGATATTTTAATGAATCTCCAGAGGGTCCAAAGGATTCACTACCAATTTTATTGCTTTCTTCTTCATTCTTAATAGTTTTCTCCCTATCATCATTGATAGAGCATTCTTTTGTATGCTTTTCCACTTTCAGAGGGTAGAAATTATGTTCATCTTGAGGTTCATTCTTCTCCAGGACATCCTTCTTATCTTATTTCTTATCTTCATCAATAATCTCCACATCTGGAGGAGTGTTATCTATCAAAATATTTTCTTTCCACTCATGCTCATGCTCATGTTGTTTATTGACAGGTTCGTTTCTTTCTAGGAGGGGTGTGTTTTGTTGCATTTGATCTTCATCACTTCAAGGAACTCCCAAATATTTAATAAGTTCTTCAACAATCCGTAGTGTCTCATTCTTAGCCTTACTATATCTTCCTTTTCTCTTCTCATAAGAGTACTTACTCTTTGTTTTATCTAGAATTTATTTCTATATAACTCAAACAATTTAACCCTTTCCTCATGAGTTAGAGAAGAACCAATAGTCTCCAAAAAAAAAGTCTTCATCTTTACATCTTTAGCAATAGCTTCATATCTTTTATCACTTGACACACCCTTTAGGTCATCTGGAAATTGATCCTCTATCTCACCCATGCCATTATAAATGTCAGCATATACTTGACAATGGCCTCATCAATGGTCACCTTATCTTCATCATTTTCATCCAGATACATTGCACCAGTATCCTTTAGGACACCAAACTCTACAATACCATTGAAAAAAGTATCTAACTTCATAGCACTATGCATGTGGACCTGAGGACTTTCCTCTTTATTTTTTCTCTTCTCCATACCGATCTCTCCCTGAGAGACACTTGACTTCCTTTTCCAGACCAATTTACGCTCTTCCTCTTCTTCTTCATATTTTATTCTTTATAATTGATATAATTTTCTTTGGTTTTCTTTTCCTTCCTTCTCCTCTTTGGAGACTTTTGTTGTATAGGGGTGCTAGATGTATCTTTATTCTTGGAACTACCTACAAGTTTTTTTCCAGAGGAATTAGGAACAATAAGATAGGGGGTAGAGGTTCTAATTGACCTTCTCGCTCTTGGAGTATTTTACAAAGGAGATGATGTGACTTGGGATTTCTCCGCAAATCCCTTAGGTGTGTTAACCATCTCCTCCAGATTAGCTTTCATCTTTTCAAATTTCTCTTCAATTTCCTTCTTTTCTTGATTCACTTCACTTGATTTATCTTTATAGGTACCAAACCTATCCACAGTTGGATCTCTAGGATTACTTAACACAATCTTTGCAAGAACAGTAAGCTCAAATTTTGTCACCTCATAACCAAGCTCCAAAACCCAAACTATTTTGGGTTCAACTACTTCCATATAGTATTATTCTCTACTAACCATGAATGTTATGTCATTCTTATACTTCTCAACAACACTTGCCAAAATCCTATACCTATCTTGCATATTGTCTTGAAATGTTTTAAAAAATCCCTGAAATGTAGAGTTTCAAGATTCTAGGTCTACAAATCTTCTCAAATGATCTCGTATTTACATAACTACATGAATATTATCTAACCATAAAACATTATTTATTTTACGAAATTCATTTAGAAATTAAAAGAGGCATATAACTAGGGTGCCATATCAAAAAGGGTACCTTGACTCTTTTATCTTTTGTAAATTCTCCATTAATTGCAATCTTAGAAGCTCACACAAATCAATGTATTCACCTTCCTTCACCATCTCGTAGGCTATATGAATTGTGGTGGCAAAAAACAAATTCTCTCCATTTGTATAAAAGATCTTGTAGCCAATCATTATCAAAGTATACTTGACCATCAAATCATTAATTCCATTCATCGTAGGGTACACTTGTCAAACTTATCACCTATAAGCTTTATTACAACATAATTCTTCATGAACTTCAATGCTGGAACTGGTTTAGTGGAGCACAAACCTATGAAAACCCTAATTGGAACTTTTTTTATCATGTTCAATATGTCCAACCACATGAATTTTTCATGAATTCTACTCTAACATACTTTACCCACTCATCCTCAAAACAAGAATTAGGAATTTACTTCCACACATCCAATGTCTTCGTTAGACTGGCATACTTTGGTATCAGCTTGAAATAATCACCAGTTAGCACCTTGTCTCTAAATTCTACCATCTCCAAGTGATCATATCCATCCATCTTTGAATGAATAGAAATTTGCACATCCTCTATGTGCATCACACCACTCAAAACCCTAGAAAATGCACCTTCCCAATCCATCTCAATATATTTGTATGTGTGCTTCTTGAATTTAGGTCTTGATATTTCAAGCACATCAATAACTTGTGGAGTAAACATTTTGCACTTCTTTGAAACTATGGTTTTGCAAGAAATAGTAAATACCTTGTGAATCTTCACTGATAGGGTTTCACACAACACCAAAATTGCTTCAATTCTCTTTTACTTCACTCTCCACTTCAAGTTCTTGAACACAAATAAATTTTGAATATGTGAAATAAAATTGTAGACGTCCAAATTATCTTGATTGATATCATACACCTAATCCTAATTTACTAACATCGTTTCTTCTTGAATCACGTCTTTACCAACCAATTAATTACATAATCCTTATTTAATTAATTCATCATAATTCCTTTTTTAATTAAATAATTCATTTAATTTGATTAAATCATAATTCCTCTTTTAATTAAATAAATCATGTTATTTGATTAAGTCATTTTCCCTCTTTTAATCACCCTTATTTGATTAAATCTATCATTGTAGCTAAGGGAATTTTCCTAAGGTTAGCAAATCAAATGCAAAACATAAAAACCCAAAGTGATAATGAAGTGCAAAGGAATAAAATGAAAACAAATGAAACAATATCACCAAAATGTCTTCATCCTCCATGGATGACCTCCATTATACCTTCTCAACTTGCTGAAAATATGATGTTGCCCTCATATTTATGATGAGCAATCTAATGACAATGACAATCCCTCAGAAAATGTTGAAGGATTTGAGTAACTACATGCGATACTATGCTATAATGCAACTAGTAAGCCTCTAAATATGTCTAAATTATGTCAAATGAAATCTAAATATGCCTATGAAAAAATGACAAGAATGAAAGATTATGAGGTTGCAAGAAGATGAGTTTGTCAGATGATGAAATGAGACCAAAATTGTCATTTTATAGAAAATGCAATTTTGAGTGAATGGCCAAGATTAAAGGTTGACAAGTGCCCTAGAATCAATGGACAAGATTCAATATGACAACCCACAATTAGGGTTAGGGAAACATTAGGTCAAATTTGAAATGAATGGATAGGATTGATTTTTAGGAAATCAAATCAAGGGTTGATAATGCATGTGACAAGAAGATATTGGGCACATAAAATGAAGTTGCTGGAGAATCAAATAAGAATTTAAAATTATTTGATTCAAGAAGTGATGTTGACCTTTTGAATTAAAAATTAATTTAATTCAAAAGTGGTGGGGTCATGTGACAATAAATAATTAATTTGAATTATTTACTAAAAAGAGGGAAATTAGAAAGTGGGACTATTTTAAATAAATAATTTTATTTAAAATAAGCACAGATAAAGAGGTGGCTGGAAAATCAAATAATCTTGATTTTTGGAGGAAAAAGACTATTTTGAATTAAAAATTAATTTTAATTCAAAAGGTGGGGCCAGATGACAACAAATAATTAATTTGAATTATTTACTAAAAAGAGGGAAATTAGAAAGTGGGACTATTTTAAATAAATAATTTTATTTAAAATGAGGGAAATGTGAAGGTGGCAATAATTAAATAAATTAAAGAATTTATTCAATTATAAGAGGAATTTTTAAGAATTAGTGACATATTAAATAAATAATTTTATTTATTTATTTAATAATGAGGAATACATAATGGACAAAAATAATTAAATAAATTAAGATATTTATTTAATTATAGGAAGACATTAGAAAATTAATGACACATTAAATAAATAAATAAAATTTATTTATTTAATAATCAAGAAGAATAAAGAGGACATGAATTAATTAGATAATTATGAATTAATTAATTAATAGCCAAAAGTGAATCAAGGACATAATTAAAATGTCTTAATTATGCTAGGAAGAAAAAGATTAAAATATAGCTTGCAAGCCTAGGTCATTTGTATGTGTCTACATTTGCCCCTCTTTGTCATAATGCAACCTGTAGCATTGTGGCAAAGAAAATAAGTCAAAAATATGCTCGTGCAAAATAGGATGAGGAAGAATAATGAGGAGGGTTGCGGTATGCCCCCTCGAGAGGACAAACAGGTTCCAAGAACACGGGTGTGTACTCGAAAATGAACGAGAAGACTAGAAGACAACGGGACAAGAAAGTGTTAGTGAAAAAGATATGGATGATGATATGGATGCAATGCCTATGTTAGAACTAGAAATTTTCCACTAAAATTCTAAGTTCTTTGCCCATTTGAGCCCATTCATTTGCTATCTTTTCCATTTAAAAATATTTTTTTCGCCATTCATAAACTCCTAATACCCTATAAGCGTTGATATATTTCTCCCTTTTCTTAAAGCCAACACCCTTTACCGCTTTATCGTGACCTTTTGCAAAGTGGCTCGCGGTATAGCGGTGACAGTTTGGAGCGGACAAAGAATGTTTTCTGCTATACCATAGTCAGTCAAAAGCAGGCCAATGGTTACGTAGTAGAGACAATAGCAGTTAAAGAGGCGTAATAGATAATGGTTACTGTGTAGCCGCACATGGTCAAACCACAGACTGTGGTGGCACAGGAGCAGTCAATGTCAAGGTACCATAGTACCGTGGGGAGGCAACACACAGACCATGGTAACGTAGTAGGCAACTAGCATAACAATAAATGTTAGTCATCGCTGAACCACAGGAGGAAGAGTTGTTACCCATGGTAGCATGGTAGACAATGATGAGACTGTGGATGCGATAGTAGTTGTTAACCACGATACTGCCGACAGTTGAAATGAAGCTCAAGGTTGAGTGGTAGAAAGGGACACAGTCAGTGAACGGTGACTGAGAATTGAACGATAGCGATGGGAAACAAATAGTTACCACCATACTGCTGACGGTCAAGTCAGAGACCGCGGTAGAGCGGTAGGGGCAGAGAAGGCCATGATGGTTAGTACTGCGGTACTGTACGTGGTTAGAACATAGACCGCGGTGGTGTGGTAGATGGTGAGGGAGACAGTAAATGTCAGGTACTACAGAACCCCCGATGGTTAAAGCATGGATAGAGATAGAGTGGTAAATAAAAGGAAGACCGTGACAGTCTCACCGCGATACCGTGGCCGGTCAACAGGTTGAATGCGGTAAGGTGGTGAAGGTAATAAAAGCCATGGTGAACGCAGTGGTCAGCTTATGAAGAAAAATTAAAGCAAAACTTATGTAAGAAATATTTAAATTACCAGTAAGGAAACTTATTTAAATATTTCATTTTCATCAGAATGTGGAGTAGTTGTGGCAGGTAAAATGAAGAGTCATGAATTTTGAAATTTACTGTATAAATATTTGCAAAAAACTAGTCACAGGGGTTCGGTTTGAGAGCAGTGAGAGATTTTTCTCAGAAAAGAAACTGGGAATGAATTAATGTAAAAAACCTTCTGGAAATAGGGCAATGGAGATGATTTTCTTTGACCAAATTCCTTTCTAATTATTTCGTTGTTATGATGTCATGACTAATACTTTTTCTTGGTTCTCTCTAGTTTGAAAATATTTTGATCATTTGAGTCTAAATATCAAGTATGTTTTGATTCATCAGAGTGTATTTCTTTACTTTGTGTGATTTTATTTACTGGTGTCTACAAGGCAAAATTAAATTCCTTTGAGTAAGTCACTATGTTTGTGAGATTTCCTTTGGATTGTTGAAGGAGAGCTAGGTAAGAAAATATTTCAACACCATTTATGCCAGTCATAAATTCATGAATTCACATTCCAATCATTAGAGCTTCATCCCTTAGAGTGTTTAACAACATGAATTTTGTTAGAAAGGAAGATATGTATGTATTTAGTAATACTTTTTGACTCCATTGCCCAATAGATAGAAGGCACTAATCTATCATATCCTAGAGGATAGAATTCACTATAAACAATTTATTCAAAAACCTTTCATTTGGTCTATCCATTCCTAATTTCCATTGTGGGTAGACTATTTAGTAGGAAATTCAGTTCAAATCTGCATGTTTCATATAGGTTCAATTGTGTAATTGGCCTTGCACGTTGGCCAAAAGTGTTGTAAGAGCTTGGAAAACTCTTATGGTTAAAAATTTCATTTTTGAGAACCAATAGTTTGGCAACTCTACTAGAGACATAATCTCAAATAAGACTTTGTCATAGAGTCAATATTTTGTAGAAGACTCCACTGGGAATAAACAATTGCAGATTTTCTCACTTTTGGAAAGTGAGTGACGACTCTAAATGAACAAGTGCATTGAAACTGATAAAGTGTACATATCTGAAAGGAATCTTCCTAGAGTTAAAACCATCACAATTGCTCCCAAAATGCAAGGAAGAAGGTATTTGTACAAAGATGGTGATGGTCCTGATGGAAAAAATAAATGGACAGCGAAGAATGATAAAGGTAAGAAGGTGACTAATGACATGGGACCATCAAACAAAAATAAAACATCAAAGGCATCAATGGAGACACACAATTCATATGGTACACTAGAAAATGAAGACAAACCTTCCAGAGAACCTTGTACTCCTAAGGAACATAAGAATCCCTTCTATCAACCAGATCCTAAGAAAGTTGAAGAGTTCATGGGTGAATGTGAAACTGAAAGAGAAAGAAGACAACATGAATATGATCAGAAAATGGCATTTCTTGAAGAGAATCAGGATGGACTTGGCTATGAAGTAACCTCTGAGGAGAACTATGAACATATGGCTCAAGATGAAATAAATGCAAGATTAAAACATGAGAGACAAGAATTGGAGAGAGCTAAAATAGAATATGAGCAGAGGCTCCAAGAAATTAGAAAAATTGAAGAAGGCTTAGCTCAATACTCAAATGGCTAATTTGCATAAATATGTGCCACCACATAGGTAGGTTAACAATAATGCAGGCCCATCAAAAGCCCCACAGGTCCATCAAAATCAACCAAAAGGACATCAAAATGCTCCAACACAACATCAAGGTGTTCAACCACCTCCTTATCAACAACATATACCCCCACAAGGCCAACAGTATGTAGAAAATAATAATCCATTGTACCAATGTCAATATTACCAAAATTCTCCTCCACAATATGTAACTATGATTAGGCAGTTTGACTTGGTTGGATTTCAAATATGTCCTTATCCTATGGACAATAGTTGGAGAAGTCTTGTCCCAAAATTCATAGGAAGTAGTGCAGTTTCAACTGAATAACATTTCAGGGGTTTTAATGCCTTTTTAAAAGATTTGGATATGCAGTATGAAGATGTGCAGATGAGGTTGTTTATGATGTCACTAATTGAAGATGCTAGAGATTGGTTTAATAGTCTACCAACAACTTCTATTGATTCTATTCATGTCTTTTATGAACAATTTTTTTAGTATGGGAATCAATATGCACCAGAATTTGCATTACATGAATTGGTGACTATTCAGAAGCATCAAAATGAGTCATCTTATGATTTCAACCAAAGGTTTTCTAAATTACATAATAAGATACCTCCTAGATCTAAATTAGCTGACCCTATTGCATTAAGCATTTATTTAAAATATTTTGATCCTAAGACATGATATGAGCTTAGGAACATAGGTCCTAGAAATTTGGCTAAAGCTCAAAGGATAGCGCTTACTATTGCAAATAACAGGAAGGCTGTAGGGATGATGGCCAAGAGGGATAACCCTAGGGTTCCCCAATATGCTCCTCCAAATAAACAAGAAATAACATATAGGAATGAAAGGCCCAGACTACATTATATTCCCTATAATACGAATTGGAGAGATGGAAATCCAATGATGGATAATAGGCCAAGAAATAAAGAGACACTTGATCCTTTGAAGAAGAGAGGGACGTACATGGTTGATAATAGTCCTTGGTGTTCAGTATGTGACATGCCACATTCTTCAAAACATTGTGTTGTAGCTCAGTCAGTGTCACGAAAAGACATGGCATAAAATAATAATGAAGAAGACAATAATATCTATTTGACTTCTCATATTCTTCACTCGGCAGAGCAGGGGTATTCATCTTCAGAAGAAGTAGGATATGAATATGATGTTGATCATCATAAATATAATGTTCACATGGCAGAGCAAAATATTTTTTTTGATTATGAAGAAAGTGATGATGAACAAGGTCCTCCTACCACATCCTATCAGCCTAATAGGGGAAATATGAGGAGACCACCTGAGGAAGAAATTAAGAGATTGACTATTGCTGTAGTTGAGAAGGCTAAAAGCAAGTATCGACTGAGGAATAGAATAGTAAATGAAAATGAAGGTGTTCCAAGAGGAATATTTTTGAAGAATAATAAGATATCCCATGAAATATTAGAAAAGAAAAATGATGAGCACCCTGATAAAAAAGAACAAAAGTATGTCCCCAAAGAAGAAAATAAAGAATTCTCCAAAAAAAAACAAAAGATAGATCAGACATAAAAGAGGGAGAAAGAGGAAAATAAAGGTGAATCAACAGAACAAAGGAAGGTGATAAGAGCTAAAGGTGATTATTTTGATTTTGTGCAATCTTTATCCCAGGTAAAAATGCCTGTCCCATTACTTGAAATGATGAAAATTAAAGAGTATAGGGAAAGTGCTATTCAATTAATGTCTGATGGGAGAAATCAAAATGTAAATTTTGATCAAAATGAGAATTTTGGAATTGCTGATAAGAAAGGAAAGATAAAAGTTGCAGAAGTTTGCTTAAATGATGCATTGATAAATACACCTCAAATTGGCCCATTTTTTATTACCCTACTCATAAATGGTAAAATGGTAAGAAATTGCATGATAGACTCAGGTGCTTCAATGAATATTATGCCAGTAGGGGTAATGAAGTAACTTGGTTTGTGAGTAGATATTGACAGTGGTAAGTGTTATGCCATGGATAGTAGGCATGTCCCAGTTGTGGGGATTGTGAAGGGTGTAGAAGTAAAATTAGCAACTTACCCACAGACAACTTCTAACATTGATATAACTGTGATTGATACACCTCCTCAGTTTGGGATGCTTTTGTCAAGACAATGGACTGCAATAGTTGGAGGTAATGTGCAGTTTGATTTATCATATGCCACAATACCAGTTAATGGTGAAGAAGTGAAACTGTATAAAGAACCAAGGATGAATCAGATGTTGAAGATGTTCCTCAAGAAAAACTTAATTGCTTTTGTGATGTAGATTTGGGGAGTTTTAGAGTAGAATTATCTCAGCCAGAATTAGTGAATACTCACCCAATTGATAGATTTATTTCTAGAAATAAGCAAGGTGTGTTGAAAATGTATTTTGATGGGGCTTGCAGCAAAGAAGGTAATGGATCTAGGATATTTTTCATATCACTTGAAGGTACAACATTTAAATATTCAGTTTTTTTGGCTTTTGAATGTACAAATAATGTGGCAGAGTATGAAGCCTTATTGATTGGTTTGAACATGGCTGTCAAACACAATATTACATTATTGTATGTCTTGGGAGATTCTAAGCTAGTTGTGTCACAAGTTAGATCAAAGTATGCTGCAAAGAATAAGAAGCTGAAACAATATAGAAATGTTGTGTGGGATACATTTGAACTGTTTGATGCTTTTTCAATTGATTGGATAGATAGATCTAAAAATTTAATGGCTGAATTTTTGGCTAATACAACCTTAAAGAGAGATGATATCACTTTGGCAGGAGTGTCTTAGGTTGAATTTAAAACAAGACCTGCTATCTCTAATAACATATATAGCTGGCAAGTTTTTAATGATGATATTGACCTTTTGAAATTTCTTCATTGTATAGATCGGTATGAGGCACAGGAGATTGATTTTAATGCTTTTGTGGAAGAAGTGGATGGGAAACAAACTGTATTTGGGAAGGAAGTTTTGGAGCTTAAAACTAACAAACTTCCCAAAGTGCTTGCAACATTGGAGAGAGTGTATGATGGGAATAATCATTCTCTCATGAAGCAGACACCTGGTAAGAAAGAAGATGTTGAGGAAATAAATTTGGGAACTGAATTAGCACCCAAAAGAGTTTATATTGGAAAGAAAATAAACCCAACTATCAGGAGAATGTTGATTACGTTGCTGAGAAAATACAAGCATGTGTTTTCTTGATCTTATGAGGATTTGAAGGCATATAGAGAAGATATTTTTTAGCATGAGATTCCACTTATGCCAGACAGAAGCAGAGGCCTATCAACCCAACTCTGGAACGTAAGATGCAAGAGGAGCTAGCAAAGCTTAGAGATGGAGGTATCATTAAACCCATTAGGAATTCAACATGGGTCTCAAATTATGTTCCAGTTAGGAAGAAAAATGGGGACATAAGACTATGTGTAGATTTCAGAAATTTGAATGTTGCTTCCCTAAAAGATAATTATCCTCTTCCAAAAAGGGAGGCAATATTCCACAAAGTAATAGGGTGTGAGCTATTATCAATGATGGATGGATTTTTTGGATATAACTAGGTCAAAGTCAAAGAATCTGAGCAGTACAAGACAACATTCATGACACCATGGGGAACATAAGTCTATGTGAGAATGCCATTTTGTCTCACTAATGCACGAGATACCTTTCAAAGGGCCATGGATGTGGCATTTTCAAATTTAATTAATGATATAATGGTGGTATATCAAGATGATCTCACTGCTTATTCCAAAAGGGCAGAGAATCATGTTGGGGACTTGGAGAAGATCTTCATCAAAGCTTTGGAATTTGGTATTAGTCTTAATCCTAAAAAAGGTCATTTTGTTGTCACAGAGGGTAAACGTTTGGGGCATATTGTGTCAAAAAATGGGGTTAGGATAGATCTTGAAAGGGTAGATGCCATAGATAAAATTCCCATTCCCAAAATTGTCAAAGCTATCAAATCATTTTTTGGCCAAATTAATTTTGTTAGGAGGTTTGTGTCCAATTTTGTTGAGATTGTTAAACCTATATCTAAGATGTTGAAAAAAGGAAAAAATTTGGACTGGATTGCTGAAGCTATGGATGCCTTCATATATATAAAGAGAGAAATCAAAGAAGCCCCTATCTTGAAGTCTCCTAATTTTACTAAACCATTTCAGATTTTTTTCTTTTGCCTCATTTCACACCATAGCTACTGTTATGTCACAAAAAAATGATGAAGGTCATGAACAACCTATTTCTTTCTTCAATAAGTCTTTGCAGGGGTTAGAATTGAAGTATGATACTATGGAAAAATAGGCTTATGCATTGGTCAAAGCAGCAAAGGCTTTTAGACCTTACCTTGTTGGAGCTGAGGCAATTGCTTATGTCCCAAATGTAGCTATGAAGGATATCCTAGTCCAGACAAAAGTGACAGGGAAGAGATGTAGATGGATTAATAAAATCCAAGAGTTCAACATTGAGATTCAGATTACCAAATTGGTAAGAGGTCAAGGTCTAGCTAGGCTGATGGTAGAAAAAAATATTGAAGGAAACCAAATCTGTAGTGTAGAAGGTAAGGAAGAGGCCATAGCAAGCATTTAGCATACTCCATGGTATATAAATGTGATGCATTATCTGAAACAAATGAAGTACCCAAGAGGGCTGAATGGTAATCAAAGGAAATCTTTGAAGTTGCAGGCTTCTAAATATGTTTTCTTAGGAGGGGACCTATATTGGAAGAATCGGGATGGTATATTGCTGTTGTGTCTAGATGAATCCCAAACAAACTATGTCTTGAAAGAAATGCATGAAGGGGTATGTGGAGGCCATTATTCTGATAAGACTACTATACACAAGATTCTCAGGGTTGGTTATTATTGGCCTAGGGTATTCGATGATTCCTTTGCATATGTGAGGAAGTGTGAGGCTTGTCAAAAAAATTCAGGAAAGTTGAAGTATCAAAGAACATTGCCACTTAGACCTTTGTAGGTGGAAGCACCTTTTCACCAATGGGGAGTTGATTTCATTGGAGAAATATAGGAAAGATCAAGTGGAGGACATAGGTGGATACTATTGGCCACAAATTATTTTACTAAGTGGGTGGAGGTTGTCCCTACTAAGCAAGAAACGAGCAAAGTGGTGATGAATTTTCTAATGGAGAATGCTATAACCAGATTTGGCACCCCAGTCAGATTGATCACAAATAATGGGATGTATTTTAGATCTGATGAGTTTAGAGATTTTTGTAATATGTATGGCATTGATATTTCCTATTCTACCCCATACCATCCACAAGCAAATGGCCAAGCAGAGTCAAGTAATAAAAATATTTTGAAGATAGTAAGGAGGATGCTGGATACAAACAAAAAGGCATGGGATTCGAAGTTAAGATTGGCTGTATGGGAAGATAGGATTATAGTGAAAAGGGAAACTGGAAAATCTCCATTTGAGTTGGTATATGAGACACAGGCTAGGATGCCATTGCAAAATATTTTGCGAGTCTATAACTTTATTTTGCAAGAAGAATTGGATATTTTTGATCTAATGGATGAAAGAATGGAGCAACTTGTAGAGCTTGATGAAGTGAGAAGAGTGGCTTAGAAGCAAAATGTGAAACTGCAGTCACAAATCAAGTACCTTTTTGATATAAAGGCCAAGGAGAGAAATTTTGAAGAAGATGATTTGGTGTTGATGTGGATCGATCGCTGTTGGGAGAAGGGGAAACATGGTAAGTTTGAAGCCTTATAGTTGGATCTCTTTTTGATAATTGGTAAAGGAGGTGAAGACTCTTATTTCTTGAAGAACATGTCTGGAGAAGAGCAGGAGTTGCCTATACATGGGTAGTTTCTGAAGCACTTCTTCTCTCGAGGATCAACAGAGGGTTAAGGATTGCCAGTGCATGGACAATTCTTAATAACCCTCTTTAAATATTGTTTCCATGCACAGTAGTTTAGGAAATTTTGAAGGGTCTGGGTTTGCCAGTACATAGACATTCTCATGAATTCCTTTTTTTTGAAAGCGTTGCTTTCTTTGCATGTACAGTAGATTAGGGTCATTAGTCCTTCCATTCTCCACGCTCCTCTTTCCCTATTCCATCTTCTCCACTTTTTCATTCCCTCCATCCTCCATTATGTTCATTTTCTGGACCATTCATATCTTGGTCTTCTCTCACAGTTGTACGCTGGATTCTTGTAGTGATTTATTAAACCACTCATCCCCAATAGGAGCCACTATTATAGCCAAAAATTTTCCACTAAAATTCTAAGTTCTTTGCCCATTTGAGCTTGTTCATTTGCTATCTTTTCCATTAAAAAATCATTTTTTCACCATTCATAAACTCCTAATACCCTATAAGCGTTGATATATTTCTTGCTTTTCTTAAAGCCAACACCCTTTACCGCTTTATCGCAGCCTTTTGCAAAGTGGCTCGTGGTATAGCGGTGACAGTTTGGAGCGGATAAAGAATGTTTGCTACTATACCATGGTCAGTCAAAAGTAGGCCGACGGTTACATGGTGGAGACAGTAGTGGTTAAGGAGGCATAACAGATAATGGTTACCATTTAGCTGCATGCAGTCAAACCATAGACCATGGTGGTCCAGGAGTAGTCGAAGTCAAGGTACTGTAGTACCATGGGGAGGCAACACATAGACCACAGTAATGCGGTAGGTAGTTAGCGTAACAATGAATGTTAGTCACCGCTAAACCGTAGGAGGAAGAGTTGTTACCTGCGGTAGCATGGTAGACAATGATGAGACCGTGGAGGTGATAGTAGTTGTTAACCATGATACCACCGACAGTTGAAATGAAGCTCGTGGTTGAGCGGTAGAAAGGGATGCAATCAGTGAATGGTGACTGAGAATTGAATGGCAGTGACAGGCAACAAATAGTTATCGCTATACTGCTGACGGTCGAGTCAGAGACTGTGGTAGAGCAATAGGGGTAGAGAAGGCCATGATGGTTAATACTATGGTACCGCACGTGGTTACAACACAAACCGTGGTGGTACGGTAGATGGTGAGGGAGACAGTAAATGTTGGGTACCGCAAAACTGCCGATGGTTAAAGCATGGATAGCGGTAGAGTGGTAGATGAAAGGAAGACTATGACAGTCTCACCATGATACCACGACAGGTCAACAAATTGACTACGGTAAGGCGGTGAAGGTAATAAAAGCCATGGTGAACGCAGTGGTCAGGTTATAAAGAAAAATTAAAGCAAAAATTATGTAAGAAATATTTAAATTGTCAGTAAGAAAACTTATTTAAATATTTCATTTTCATTAGAATGTGGAACAGTTGTGGCAAGTAAAATGAAGAGTTGTGACTTTTGAAATCTACAATATAAATATTTGCAAAAAATTGGTCACAGGGGTTCGGTACGAGAGCAGTGAGAGATTTTTCTTAGAAAAGAAACTGGGAATGAATTAATGTAAAAAACCTTCTGGAAACAGTGCAATGGAGATGATTTTCTTTAACCAAATTCCTTTTTGATTATTTCGCTATTATGATGTCATGACTAATACTTTTGCTTGGTTCTCTCCAATTTGAAAATCTTTTGATCATTTGAGTCTAAATATCAAGTATGTTTTGATTCATCAGAGTGTATTTCTTTACTTTGTGTGATTTTATTTACTGGTGTCTGCAAGGTAAAATTAAATTCCTTTGAGTAAGTCACTATGTTTGTGAGATTTCCTTTGGATTGTTGAAGGAGAGCCAGGTAAGAAAATATTTCAACACCATTTATGCCAGTCATAAATTCATGAAGTCACATGCCAGTCATTAGATCTTCATCCCTTAGAGTGTTTAACAATGTGAATTTTGTTAGAAAGGAAGATATGTATGTAATTAGTAATATATTTTGACTCCATTGCCCAATAGATAGAAGACACTGATTTGTCATATCCTAGAGGATAGAATTCACTATAAACAATTTATTCAAAAACCTTTCATTTCTGTAGTAGGTGTAGTTGTGATATCATTTGGTCTATCCATTCCTAATTTCCATTGTGGGTAGACTGTTTAGCAGGAAATTCAGTTCAAATTTGCATGTTTCATATAGGTTCACCCACCTAGGTCTAGCAGAACCTAAAGAGCAGAAGTTTCAATTGTGTAATTGGCCTTGTACGTTGGCCAAAAGTGTTGTAAGAGCTTGGAAAACTATTATGGTTAAAACCTACATTTTTGAGAACCAACAACCTATATGAGATGAGCGAGAGAAGATTGCAAAACAAAAGGAGATGCATGTTAGTTCCTAGACCAAATCCTTCAAACCCTTACCATAGGACTTTAATATTTATTTCTCTTAATCATCATTGGGTAGATTATTGCAATGGCCAACAAACACCATGATATGACATAAATCAAGGTGTGCAAGGTCATACCATCACACGAGACAAGCAGACACATAAAAGGATGATCATAACTCATACTAAGAGCGCAATTGCCCCAGTCTTTTTGTCATAACCAACCGCAAGCAGAAAAATACAAGAAAGACAAGCCATGAAATGTCGTTGCTTCTCTAAAACCTATTTCTAGGACATCCTTGAGAAACTAGCAACATGATTTCCAAAAAGAACAAAATAAAACCATTATCATGATACATCGCTGTTTTTCTAAATCCTGTAGTCAGGACATCACTGAGAAACTAGTAACATGAGTGTCAAAAGACAAGAAAAATGTCATGATACGTCATTGTTTCTCTAAATCATGTTGTCGAGATCTCGCTAAAAAACTAGTAACATCAGGAAAAGGCCAAAGACAAGTTCCAAGTGTTTGCCAAGTGTGTCTAAATGCCAAGTATTTTAATGTCATGATGTCTAGTTTGATGATGTCAAAATTCTAGGGTGTCAAGGTTGTCAAATGTCGAGCGATATCAAATTCAAGAAGGACACATCCTGAATGACATTGATATCCAGAAGATCAATTCCCAGAGTTAGGAGAATCCATCAAAATGCCAAATGATGAGGACAATGCTTAAGAAGGACATATCCAAAAGCATAAAGAAATGATGAGAGTTTCTCTTCAAAAGGATACATCTTGAAAAAGAACCCAAAATTTTTCCAAGTTAAATTGTCTTGATAGAATTTGATTACATGTCATTGTTGATATGCTGAATTGACCGAGATTGTTGATGAAAAAGATTGTTGATAGATTGCTTGCTCGGGATTGATGGAATATTTTCTTGATTTGAAGAAAGTTTGACGTGTGTGAAAACATTGTGCCATGAACCCTAATGGACTGAACTAGTGTGGCCTTAGGGGCTCATCGATTGATGGCCTTTCCTACGTCATGCACTCAAAGACCTCATAGTTTGACATGACCAATGACTTTGTCCAGAGGACAGAAGTTTGAATCATGATTTTATTTTGACAAACCTAGAAAGACAGATCTAATATCTCGACAATTCAAAGATGAATCTTGCCTACGTAGCAAATACATAGAGACAACGTAGTTCAGACTTGGACAAAGATTGATTGACGTGACTGATTGAATTGACAAGACAAACATTGACTTTGACTCTATTTTTGGATTTACTTAGGACATTTTCCATTTTTAGATCCTTTTTTGGGGCTTTTTCAAATTTTTAGGATTTTTTCAAGACTTTTTTCAAATTTTTAGGAAATTTTCAAGACTTTTTTAGATTTTTGACTTTTTTTAGGACTTTTTCATATTTTTATGATTTTTTCAGGACTTTTTATGAATGCAGGATCATGTGCGACACCCACTACAATTACATGAGAAAGTCTTTCCCCTAGATAGATTAGGGACTGCCCAGGTCAAATGATATGGAAATAGGTAGACACGGGGCCAAGGATATGCAAGAGGTGATGTCAACCAAACACTAACCATGGCCAGAATTGATAGGACTGAGGACGAATGTCATGAATGTGTTAGGCCTTGGTGATTATGGAAAGTGGATAAGGGTTGATTAGAGTAACAGTAGATGGCGGAGCAATGATCAACTACACATGGTGCCTGTTTTCCAGGTTTTCACTAGGGTACCTATCCAAAGCACTTGTTTGCCAGGTTTTCACTATTAGATGAATGTATTTCTTTTTACTATCTTTGTCATTTTTTGATTTTATTTTTTTTGGTGTCACCAAGATATCTGTTTGCCAAGTTTTCATCAAGGGACGATTTTTTTTTCTATTTTTTTGTATTTTTAGGTTTTTAGCCAAGCTCTTTGATGCTATGTGTAGAAATTTCATAGATGCAAGTTGTTGATAGGTTCTGTCAATTGTTCTCCATCAGGTGTGGCCAATTAATAAGCTCCAAAACTGAATGCGGCAATAATAATATAAGGATTGAGCCAATTAGCATCAAACTTGCTAGGCTTTTCATGGTCAGCCTGATTTCTTGGATTCTGCATGAGGATCAAGTCACCGATTTCAATTTTTTTCACCATTACTCTTTTGATATAGCTCTAGCAGAGACAATTTTGATATGCCTACAAGTGATTCAAGCCATTTTTTCATCTTTCTTGTAACATTTCTAGCTCATGTAGGCGAGGTAGTCTGTACTCTTCATCATCAATCATTCCTTTCAAAGAGACTTAGAGACAAGGAATTTTGACCTCAATGAGCAATATGGCCTCAGATCCATAGACTAGGGAAAATGGAGTGGCTCCAGTGGGTGTATGAATGCTGGTACGGTAGGCCCATAAGGTAGGATTAAGTTGTAGGTGCCAATCTTGGTCAGCATCATTGACGGTCTTCTTAAGAATGTGAAGAATTGTTTTATTTGATGCCTCAGCTTGGCTGTTACCTTGTGGATAATATGGGGTGGAGAAATGATATTGGATGTGGAATCGCTCACAGAGTTCATGAACGTCCTGATTTTTGAATGGAATCCCATTATCCGTGATGATGGACTGTGGAACACCATACCACCACATGATGTAATTTAGGATAAACTTTGATATTTTCTTACTGGTGATGTAAGTGAGAGGGACGACTTCAATCCACTTAGTAAAGTACTCAGTGGTGGTGATTATGAATTTGTGGCCATTAGAGAAGGATGGATGGATCTTTCCCACGAGGTCAAGTCCCCATTATGCGAAAGGCCATGGAGAAGTTATTGGTCCCAGCTCTTGCGCAGGTGTGTGGATTAGGTCACTATGCACCTGGCATTTCTGACATGTTCTAACAAACTAAAGAGCATCTTTTATAATGTCAGCAAATAGTATCCCAGTTTGGTGACTTTCCTAGCTAACGTTGGACCACTCAAATGAGATTCACATATACCCTCATGTACTTCTCATAAATTTGTTTGGGCTTCATTAGTGTCAAGATAGCGAAGAAGGGTGTTATCAAAGCCACGATGGTATAGGGTGTCACTGATGATGGTGTGTCAGGCAACATTTCGTATAAAGGACTTTCTCTGGTTATTAGAAAGGTTGGGTGGTAAGGTTTGGGACTTTAGATAGTCATAAATGTCTTGGTACCAAGGTGAACTGGGACCAACAATCTCATAAACCATTTCCAAGTCTAGGATGTCATATCCCGACATCAATAGTTGTTCGACTAAGAACTCAAATTGTGACACATTTTTGGGGATGTCCAATAGAGATCCAATAGTGGCCATTGCATCGGCTACCTTATTCTGTGTCCTTGGAATTTGTTCAAAGGTAATCAATTTGAAATATGTCAGGAAGCTATCCACCATTTGCTTGCAAGGAAGCAAATTTTCATCCTTTGTTTCATAATCATCATTCAATTGGTTGATAACTAAATAAGAATCCCCAAATACGAGCATGTCTGAATTTTCCATTTAATTGTGATCTTGAGTCATGTGACCAATGATCCATATTCTGCAATGTTGTTAGTGCACAGGAAGGCAATCCAGAATGCCTTAGGAATAGAATCCCCTTGTGGTGTAATGAACAAAATGCCAACCCCTGAGCCGTGACCAGTATGAGACCCATTAAAATACAACTTCCAAGGTAATGTAGGTTCTGGATGAAAGATAAACTCATCGAGAAAATAAATTACTAGTGGATGAGTGCCTTGGATGGGTGCATCTACAAGTTGATCTGCTATTACCTGCCTTTTTATTGCCTTGTGCTTAACATATTCTATGTCATATTCACTCAAAATCATGACCCATTTTGCTAATCGACCTGTCAATGTTGTCTGACTTAGGAGATACTTTAGTGGATCAATCTTGGCTACTAGTTGTGTTTGGTGGCTCAACATGTAATGTCTTAGTTTTTGTGCTGCAAAGACAACTACAAGGCATGTGCTCTCGATGGTTGTATAGTTCAACTCGTATCCTATCAGTGTGTAACTGATATAGTATGTAGATCTTTCTTTCTCCTCATGGTCGTTTTGTGCCAATAATGCCCCCAGTGCATTTGTAGTTGCCGAGACATACAAGATCAATGACTTTCCTTCAATAGGCGGAATTAGGACAAGTGGTGTCAATATATATTCTTTGATTTGTTTAGAGATTGTGTGACATTTGTCTATCCATACAAAGGGGATACTTTTGCATAATAGGTATTGAAATGGTTGACAATTATCTGCCAATTGTGCGATCAAGCATCAGATGGATTGCAGTTTTCCCTGAAGTGTTCTCAACTCGTTGATTCCTTTTGGTGGAGGCATGTCTAGAATTTCTTTCACTTTAGCGAAATCGAGTTCTATGCCCCGTTGTGAAACTATGTAGCCCAATAATTTTCCTGACGTGACCCCAAAGACACATTTTTTTGGGTTTAAACGAACCTTGTAATCCTCTAGCCATCTAAAATTTTTGTCCAGGACTTTGAGATGATCTTTCCATGTCAAAGAATTGGCCAAAAGGTCATCCACATAATCTTCCATTAGTATATGCATCATTTCATGAAAGATTGTTGTCATAGCTCTTTGGTATGTGGCACTTGCATTCTTTAGGCCGAATGGCATGATATTCAACCAATATATTCCCCATGGGTAGTTGAATGCCATTTTGTGTTGATCCTCAGTTGCAATGCAGATTTGGTTATAGCCTGAGAAACTATCCATGAGAGATAGCATCTCGTACCCTGCTGTGAGATCAACAATCATGTCTATATTTGGTAATGGGAAATCATCTTTTGGGAAAGCCTTATTCAAATCTCTGAAATCCATGCAGATATAGATTTTTCCATTTGGCTTTCTGACAAGGAAATGTTGGATATCCAGTCAGCATAATCTATTGATCTTATGAATCCCGCATCCAGTAACTTCTTTAGTTCAGCCTTTACAAGTAGTGCAATCTATGGATGCATTTTCCATAATTTTTGTTTGACTGGTTTTATATTTGGGATTAATGGAAGATGATGCAATACCAATTCTAGATCTAGGCTTGGCATGCCAACATATGACCATGCAAAGTTAATGTTCCTTTCTTTGAATAATTGTTGGAACTCAGGTTTTTCTTCATCTATTAATGATGCAGCTAAGAGAACCATTTTGGGATTCTCTGGTGTGTTTATTTTAACTTCGATGGTGTCCTCAATTAGCATTGCCTATTTTTCCTATGTTATGGGAAGAAATTCCAATCCTCCATCCTTACGCACCTCAGAGAAGTCTTCACCTTCGGATACGTCCTTTATTTTTACCATTTTATTGTTAGAAGGTGCCTTGAGGTTTTCACCTAAAGACATTTCTTTTTTTATCTTATTCCTTGCATTTTTGCGACTGGATGATTGCATAGTCTCCCTAAAGTAAGTTGCATAATCTAGATCAATGGAAAATCCTATTTTGTGATCACCCCATGGTATGCCCTCTCGGAGCCCCTTGAATTCTACTATTGCCTCATCATTCTGAAAGATGTCCATCACTGGTGGTTCTTGTTGGTCCCAGTCAATCAGTTGCGGGTAAACAAGGGAAATCCCATCGTCAATGTTGGTAAAAGATGGGGAAGATGTGGAAAGTGTGCAACTTGAAGCCTCAAGTGTGAAGGCAAAGTTGTCAATTTCAAATTCCTTGTCAGATGCAATGGATGCACCATATTCAGATTCAAATGAGTTGAATTCATAATCATAATATGGCACAAAAGTATCAGTATTATGACTACTGGATGGAATTTTAGAGGCATGTATAGTAGGTTCAGGCATGTCAGGCTCATGGGCGGGATATTTCAGGTGTTTCCAAGGATAATTTATGTTCTTATGGATCCCAAGGAATGCTTACCCATTCCTTATTTTTGGAGTGTCAGTCAATAGGATCAATATTGTATTCTTGTCAGAATATTTCTTCCAAGGGGAGTTGACTAGGGTCTAGGAATAGTTCTTTAATATCATAGTTGCTCAGGGTCTTCTTAGATCCCCATTCCCATTCATTAGAGTCAGTTTTGGTAAGGGATTATTGGCTTGTCTCGACACTTTCTGGAGCCATTACATCCTCACTTGATAGTTCATAGGTACATTGATCATTAGTTTCGAGTTTGTAAAACCCTAGCCCTATGTACCTTGGTCTTGCATAAATGATAACAGGTTCCCTCCTTCCATTTTTGGCCTTTTTGAGACCACTTGTGCCATCAAAAACTAGTGCCTTGCATATATCATAGCCTTTTCCGTAGAGATGCATTGGTAGTGAAGGTAACTCTTCTGGGTCTTTGTAGATCTAGTTAGCTATGTCGATGATGACTTCATTACTCATATCCCCCCATAGTGTGAAAACCATTTTTGGTAGAACCTTGAAAGTTGTTTTGGGTTTGACCATGAAACATGGTCTACCATAGACTTTAGGCAGCTTAGGTATTGTAGTGATACAGTAAGCCGTATTCGATTTGAATTCTCCACAGCCAAGGTCCTAGATCTAGAGGTCTTTACTTGGTATGGAGATTGAGGAAGATGGTGTGGCAGAAGCTGATGGAATGGATGATTTGGTGAGTACAGATGGGTCAATATATTTGGAAGAGGTGGAAGCCGAGGCTTCTCAATTGATGGGTACTTGGTGCTCAGTGGTTTTTTCTAGGTTGGTATAGTATTGAAATGGATTAGGATCTCCTAGGATAGTAATTTCAGTAGCATCAAAAGGGAACTTCAGGCATTGGTGGTATGTGGAAGGAATGGCCTTTAGGGCACGAATCTAGGGGCGACCAAGTAAGATATTGTAATGTATGCCACGATCCAAGACTTGGCATGTTGTATCTATAATAACTGGTCCCACTCGGAGTGGAATTGTGATGACACCTTTAGAAGCAAATTCTTCATAATCATATACCTTGATGACAATGCTCTTGGTAGCATCCACACATGCATCAGAGAATCCAAGAGCTTTAACCAATTTTAGAGAACAAATGTTCAATCCTATTCCGCCATCTACTAAGACTCGTCTAACCTTATGTTTTTTGACAAAAACCTCGATATGAAGGGAATCATTATGGGATGGTTTGGACGAGTAATAGTCAATGTCCAAAAAGGTAATGTGATGAGGAGAATTTAGATATCCAACCATAGTTTCAAAATGGTTGACATCAATGTTAGTTGGGATGGAAGACTCTTGCAGGAATTTATCCAAGATGGCCTTAAGTGCGGGTGAGATGCTGAGCAATTGAAGAATGGATATTTGAGCAGGTGTTTTATTCAATTGCTCAATAAGGTTGAACTTTGGTTTAGGGTTTGACTGTTTGGCATATGAACCTAGTATGGTAATTTTAGGATGATGTACAAAGGGACCTGGGATGGTGAACTTACCTTTACGTGTTGTAACGTTGCAGTCCAGGGCCTTTTTAATGGTAATAGTATTGACACATTGCTCTTCATCAGTAACTCGCAAGTTTTTGATGATGATACCACCAGAATAATTGAAGGTAGGATGGATGTGATTGGATTGGTTATCAGTATTCTTCATGCCAGATGTGGAGGGTTTACTAGAACCATGATCCTGTAGTGGGTTCTTGTGGATTGTACGATCTGCATTAGACACAAATGGTTGACCTCCTAACTCAATGGTGTGGTTTTGAATAAGGTCTTGTACTAGATTTCACAACTAGTGGCAAGAGGAATTTGTGTGCCCTTTGACACGGTGGTAATCAAAAAATGCATTATCATCCCACCATGATGGCTTGAACTAACCAAGGTCATACGGTTTGGGTTCTTCCAACGTTATGAATCCATTTTGGAGAAGTTTCTTCAAGAAAATTTTGATAGGTTCACCCAAAGGGGTGTATGTGCATTTTTGAAATTGTCATGGTTGATGTAACTTCCTTTGATTAGATTGAGCAGGATTATTTTGAACAACATTGGTGTTGGTGTAGTCACAGGTACATTTTGATTTTGGACTCCTTTGATGGTGAGTACATGACCTGTTGCATTAACGGTTTTTGCATCGACCACAACATCATTTGTGATGTGTATATTTTTAACCCAGTATTTTTTTTGTCATTGGAGTTACTTGGGTTATTGTTTGTGGTGGTGTTGATGGTTTTTCCACCATATTTTTATTCGCCTTTGGTGATCAAGGATTTTTCAAGTTGAAAACCTTTTTCAATAAGGTCAACAAAGGTGGTGCAACAATGGACTTGTAAGCCATATCTGAGCGGTCCTAGGAGAGTTTGTACAAACATGGTGACTTTCTCCTTTTCTGGTATTTCTATTGGACATTTGCTTGCTAAGGTTCTCTATCTTTGAAAGAATGGGATAAAAGTATCTCCTACCTCCTCTTGGGTAAGTCGGTATAAGGATGCAATTCCAATATCCATGTCAATGTTATAGGCGTAGTTTTCAACAAACTTGTTTTCCAATTCATCCCATGTTTTGATTCCTTTAGGCAATAGTAAGAACCATTCCAATGCATGACCTACGAGGCTTCTAGAAAAAAGTCTCATAAGATAAGTTTTCTCATATGCAATGTCCATGCAACTAGTGGTGAGTTCTCTTATGTGTTCAATAGGGTTCATTTTTCCTTTGTATTTAGCAAAATGAGGTACCACATATCGATGAGGAAAGGGTGGCATATACAAGGTTGTGTCAAATGGATATGGACACAAGTCATGTGACATGTAAGAATTTTTGTTTGACTATTGCAAGGTCTCCACTTGTGTTTGAAGAGCAGCAAGTTGGAGTGTGAGTGCCTCCAAAATGGGGTTGTTGGTAGCATCACACATGTTGGTGATAGGTATGGATTGGTTTCCCACTTGTTGTGATGATATGTGTTGGTTTGGGATTTGTTGGTGGTGAGAAAAGTGAGTGTTCTCATTTTGTGATTGTTGGAAATGAGTGTGTTGATGAGGGATATGCTGCTGTGTATGAACTTGAGAAGCATAAGTGGGGATATGAGACCCTGCCATGTTGGACTGAATTTGGGGGCCTTGTTGGTTTTGGGCATGTTGATGGCCAGATTGAGTGGAAAATTGGGTGCCTTGATTGCCTTGCCCGAATAAGAAATTATGGCCATGAGGAATTAGGCTGGGTGCCTTGAATGAAAACTCTTCATTTATTTCTCCCAAGAGGGTTCGATGAGTTGGTTGACATAGCATTTGAGGAACCTAATAATAGGTTTGTTGATGTACCCATGGAACTAGATGAAGTTCCAAAGAGGTTTGATGTGGTTGCACCCATTTTTGATTCAAATGTTTGTGAAGGGATAGTGGATGTTTTTTGGGGGATGGATTGTGATGTGGTGTTGGTTTGGGTAGATGATCCCCCAATAGATGTTGTGTTGGTTGTGATGGATGCATTAGTTGTTGGTAGCATGACCAATGGATCGAGCATTAATGGTGTTAATGTCATTTTGTGAAGAGGCTCCTATGGAAGGATTGTGTGATTGGTGATTAGGAGATGTTTCTCTAATAGTGTTGAGGTCAAATACTTTTGGTAACCTAGCCCCTTGGTCAAGGAGAATGGCTAAATATCTGGCTATCATTTAAAACCAATTCTTCCACAAAAGAGGCCACTTCTGGGTTTTGGGAAACAACTTGTATGTCTTCTTCATAGACTTCCCCATTTTGGTCTCTACAGACAAATTGTTCAAAGGGATTGTGTGGAATGGACATCTCACTGAAAGGATTGATAATAGAATTTCCCATGTCATTAGAAAGAGTGTTCATGTCATTGGTGAAATTGAGAAAATTGGTGTCTTGGCCAAAAGAATCCATGAGTCTTTTATTTCTTTGTAACCTAGTTTTAACCATAAAAAGTTTTGCTCAACTTTGGGATGATGAGGGAGAATGACCTAAATATGACACTATGTTTTTGGGTGTTTTGGAAATAAGGAATGCTACGAAATGCAAATGATATTAAAAGGAGGCTAAAGGTTTGTGAATGCAAATGAAATGAAACTAAAATGAGGAGACTAATGGTATGCAAACTAAAAGGAGCCTAAGATGCACTCAATATTGGGAAATCTAAGGAGATGACTACTTGACCAAACAAAGTGTTAGCAATGCTTCAGGTTTGGAAAATCAATGGACCGTAAAATGACTAAAGGAGGAAAAAGTGAAATTTCTACATTAGACTATTGAGTGGGAAATAATTCACAAAAGATTTGACTAAAGGAAAAAGGGTGATTGGGTCCAATGATAACCTACTTTTGAAGGAAAAGTTTGACAATAGATGGTAAGGAATCTACCCCTAAAATCTACAAAATGAGTGTCTAAGGAGATCATAGAGTTAACAATGCAACTAGTCAAATGCAAATGGAAACCTATGGTGATCCTAAGAATGCCATCTATAATGTCATGATGAGGGAAGTTGAGAAAATCAATGTCTGGTTTGACATAAACAAAAAAGGACTTGATGAAATCTAGAAAAAGACAGGTTTGGACTTCAATTTTAACAGTGGGAAGATGCTTATGAAAGCTAGCAAATGCATCGCATAAAATGTGGAATGACAAAGCACATGCGGCTCAAAATGGTGAATGCCATGTTGAAATTGGAAAATGCGGCTTGACAGGGTGATTGCGTCACAGGAAGCAATTTTGAAAAAAGTTTTAGTAGGTTTACTAGTCTCAAATTTTAGCAGATGCGGTGTGAAATGGTGATTGTGGTTTAGGAGATTTCAAATGTGGCTCACCAAAGTGAATGTGGCTCGGTTTCAATCAAATGCAGCTTAACAGAGCGAATGTGGCTTAGGAAGCAATTTAGTCTCAACAGATTTATTAGTCTTAGATTTTAGCAGATGCGGTTCGAAATGGCGATTGTAGTTTAGGAGATTTCAAATGCGGCTCACCAGAGTGAATGCGGCTCAGTTTCAATAAAATGCGGCTTAACAGAGTGAATGTGGCTTAGGAAGTGATTTAGTCTCAACAGATTTACCAGTCTCAGGTTTTAGCAGATGTAGTTCAAAATAGCGATTATGGTTCACTAGATTTCAAATGCAGCTCAGGAACAAGTAGTTGTGGTTCAAGATGGAAAATGCGTTGCAGGAAGTGATTTGACAAAATTTTAGTTTGATTGCAAAGATTTTCTTTAGTTGGAAAAGTTGTTTCAGATTTTGGAAAGTTTAATTTTTATTTGTTGGAATTGTTTAAAAACAATTGGCAAACACATGGTGTTGTAAAAAATGAAAATCAACCACATAGAAATCATTTTACAAAAATCCTATGGCTACAAGGATAGTATTCTTATGGATCCCACTAACTGCATATCCTTAGCGAATGAATTCAGAAGCTTGGCCCCACAGGCTCTCCCTTACAGTGCACTCACTTCTCAGGGCAACCAAGCTTCCAACCTCCATGAAACTCCCATGGTAGATTGATCATTTCTACTAAGAACTGCGTAGGTGCGGGTGCCTTGGCAATGACCATTGCTGCACCAAAGAATAAAAAGTTTATGGTTTTCTATAACAAAGGATTTATTTCAGGTGCCCGTTCAAGAGGCCACGTGAGAGGCATTATGATCCTAGTCTACAGAGGTTATGCTCTATAGGTTTTGATGCACCACAAGGGTACTAGGGATTCAATTGTTGGTCCACAGGAAGTTATGTAATGCTAAGCTTTCCTTAACATTAAAATTTATATACCGGTTGGGCGTCACTTGGCTTTAGCGTGTTCCCTGCTTGAGTTGCTTTGGGGGAGTAATTTTTCCCACCAAAGCAGGCCCAATTCCTAAGGCTAACAAAAGCGAGCCAAAATATTCATAGTTCAATCAATCTTTGTTTAAAAACAAAGAGAGAGCACATAGATATCTTAACTCACACTTGCATGATGTTCTTTCTAATCCCAAATCGAAATGTTTGGCATGATTACTAACTAAATCACAAAAAAAACAAGAACACATTCATTTTAACTGTTTGTAGTGTTGTTCAAGCAAAGGATTCATTTTAACCATTTGTAGTGTGGGCTAACTAAAAGTTCATTTTAACCCAATGCTATGAAGAGATGCAAATTTATTTTAATCCAATGAGTTATTATGCAAGATTGTGTTCTTTTTAATCTAATGAATATGCATGCATGTTCATTTTAACTCATGAATGTAAAAAAAATACAAATTTGTAGTTGTTTGTTTAAGATTTGTGAAATAAAACAAAGCAAACAGATATTAGACTCCTCACCACAAGCTGCAAATAGAAAATTAGTAACCCAAAATCTTTAAACTACCACACTGAAAAAAGTAGAAAAATATGGAGATTCTAGAAAATCCAAAAAATATATATTTTTTACCCTACAGATGCAAGACAACAAAGTGAATGCGGCTCAATAAGGCAGATGCGTCATTTGGACAAGCGAATGTAGATGATAAGATCAAATTCAGCTTTCTAGTTGTTAGATGCGGCTCGGGGATTCAGATGCATCATTTGGAGAAGCGGTGCGGTTTGACAAATCATATGCATCGCTTGCGAAGGTAGATGCAGCTTGACAGAGCACTTGCATCAGAAAAAATGGCATATGTGTCGTTCCGTACACCTGTACCTACAAAAAAATGACAAAAAACCGTACAATAACTTGCAAAAATGTGTTAAAAAAATAATGTCAGATTCACCAATGCAACTAAGGGAATTTTCCTAGGGTTAGCAAATCAAATGCAAAACATAAAAACCCAAAGTGATAATGAAGTGCAAAGGAATAAAATGAAAACAAATGAAACAATCTCACCAAAAAGTCTTCATCCTCCATGGCTGACCTCCATTATACCTTCTCAACTTTCTAAAAATATGATGTTGCCCTCAGATTTATAATGAGCAATCTAATGACAATGACAAGGCCTAAGAAAATGTTGAAGGATTTGAGTAACTACATGCAATACTATGCTATAATGCAACTAGTAAGCCTCTAAATATGTCTAAATTATGCCAAATGAAATCTAAATATGCCTATGACAAAATGACAAGAATGCAAGAATATGAGGTTGCAAGAACACGAGGTTGCCAAATGACGAAATGAGACCAAAATTGTCATTTTATAGAAAATACAATTTTGAGTGAATGACAAAGATTAAAAGTTGACAAGTGCCCTAGAATCAATGGACAAGATTCAATATGGCAACCCACAATTAGGGTTAGGAAAACATTAGGTCAAATTTCAAATGAATGGATAGGATTGATTTTTAGGAAATCAAATCAAATGTTGATAATGCATGTGACAAGAAGATATTGGGCACATAAAACGAAGTTGTTGGAGAATCAAATAAGAATTTAAAACTATTTGATTCAAGAAGTGATGTTGACCTTTTGAATTAAAAATTAATTTAATTCAAAAGTGGTGGGGTCATGTGACAATAAATAATTAATTTGAATTATTTACTAAAAAGAGGGAAATTAGAAAGTGCGACTATTTTAAATAAATAACTTTATTTAAAATGAGCAAAGAGGTAGCTGGAAAATAAAATAATCTTGATTTTTTGAGGAAAAAGACTTTTGAATTAAAAATTAATTTTAATTCAAAAGGTGGGGTCACATGACATCAAATAATTAATTTGAATTATTTACTAAAAAGAGGGGAATTAGAAAATGGGACTATTTTAAATAAATAATTTTATTTAAAATGAGGGAAATGTGAAGGTGGCAATAATTAAATAAATTAAAGAATTTATTTAATTATAAGAGGATTTTTTAAGAATTAGTGACATATTAAATAAATAAATAAAATTTATTTATTTAATAATCAGGAATACATAATGGACAAAAATAATTAAATAAATTAAGAAATTTATTTAATTATAGGAAGACATTAGACAATTAGTAATTTCTATTTAATAATCAAGAAGAATAAAGAGGACATGAATTAATTAGATAATTATGAATTATTTAATTAATAGCCAAAAGTGAATCAAGGACATAATTAAAATGTCTTAATTATGCTAGGAAGAAAAAGATTAATAAATAGCTTGCAGGCCTAGGTCATTTTTATGTGTCTACAATCATCACCCCTTTTAATTAAATAAAACAAACTTTATTTAATATATCTAATGTCCATTATTCCTCTCATTTAATTTAAATAAATTCAAAAATCTAGGTCAAATTTCAAGTCAACTAATATCCATCTAGGTTAATTAAATCTTAATGAACTCTAACTATAATCCATCAAATCCTCTAGATTTTACAGCTTGCACATATAAATCAATTTAATTGATTTATAAATTCTTCTATTTCCATTCAGAAGGGCATCTGATTGGAATATTCTTCCAATTTGAAATCTCCCTCCAAAAAGGATTTGTCCTCCAACATGGCATTTAAGTCTCTTACAAGTCATTTTTCTTAAGCCAAGTGGCATTAACTCCTCTTTCACATCTTCCTCCACAAGCCACCTTTCAAATTTCAAATTTCCACCTAATTGCATTTATTTGCACATTGATCAAAATGTGCTCCACCTCTCGTCAATAGCATGTTGACAAGTGGCACATTGTTATTAGTTCATTTTTAATCCCACATCCTTCTTTCTTATAAATAAAGAGCTTCTCTATTGATTTGGGATCCACAACTTGAGGCAAAGTCATTATCTTCATATTTCATGCAATTCCATCCATTGTTCATCAAGGTTTTTATGACATTTTATCAATCTTAGCTAGGTTATGGTCAAATTTTCATCAAGGAGCACAAATCATCAACAATCTTCATCAAATATTTGCAAGGAATTGGGAAAGGGCTTCTTTTCACATCAAAGAAGCACCAATTCCTCCATGTGATGCTGGGTTTGGATGTTTTGAGCAAGATTTAGTAGTTTCCATTTGATTAATTTTACTTTGTTTCTTGTTCTTTGCATTTGAATGAATTGCATGGGGAATGTTTGTTTTAGATTTGTTTAATGACTAACATTGGGTTGTTTGATGATGTTTGAGCAGGTCTAGACCAATAATTCATATTTTGATGCTAGAAGGAGGAATCACCTTTCAAAATTAACACATTTTTTGTCAAAACTCCACTATTTTTTTCAAATTTTTGTGCCTTTAGGAAACAACACTGCAAAAGAAAAATGATGATGCTATCAGTCCAATGTCACTATATAGTGACACTGTATCTATGTCAAAGGGCAACACTTGTGTCATTCTCCTAAGGCTAGACTAGTCAAACCCCAAAGAGTGACGCTTGGTGAAACACTGACACAATCACAGTCTTTGTTTGTTCACACAGTGATGATGACTTCACCAAAGCACTGCTAAACCTCTCCAAATAGTGATGCCTTCACAGATTGTGATGCTGGGGTGGGGTAGAAGTCAAAATTTTAATTTTAAATTGAAAATGTGCTTTTTATATTGATTACCTTGGACTTCTAACCTTCTCTTGTGACTCTATTTTCTGTAGGCTAATTGGTTTTTGTAGGTTGAGGTGATCAAGAAGGAAAGGAGGAAATGAAGAGATGACTTTCTATGTCATTATGACATGATTGTAACAAGTGTTTTTAAACACTTTGGGAGTAATTATAATCCCACCTTTTAAGGACATTGTTATCTTCAGTTTTTTAGGACTCAAATAATTTCGTTTGGGTTTTAAAAAGAACAAGAAAAGGGTTAAAAAGAATCTTAGGAACTTACTAGAGTTGGTTTTGGATTTAAAAATTGAACAAGAAAACTTCACACTTCATCTTGGTGCTATAAAAAGAATCCATTACTGCTTTAAGGTCTAAAATGAACATGTGTTTTTTGTGTTTTATAATCTCTTTTACAAAATAATATCATTTGAAAGGTGTATGCACTTCTCTCATGCTTCACGGTGACCTGGAGAATCAAAAGTCTTTTGGTGATATTAAGTTGTATAAAATATTACCTCCACACTTCAAATTTGGGCTTTTAAAATTGGACAAATTATGCGAGTGTGAAGAAAAGGAATTGTGTGTGTTCTTGCCTAAATGCGTTAGGTGGTGGAACTAAAAATACACTTCTTCGCTATTGTTCACCTTTAGAGAGCCTTTATTGGTGGGGAAAAGTACTCACCCCAAGGGAACGACTGAAATCGGTAACGAGCTAAACGCCAAGCTACTCCAAACCGGTATACAGATTCGAATGTTGAGGAAATCTCATCATTACAGGAACTCTTACGGACAAGCAGGTGATAATCTTTATATGAGTTGATCTTTCCTCTCATGTGGCTTTTTTAATGAGTGCCTTAATTACAAACCAATTTGTGTAGAATCAAAAAAACCCTATCTATTTGTTAGTGTCAAGAGGTTGGACCTCCAAAGCCATCCCACATACTTGTGATTCAAAGTAGAGATGAAAAGTTTGTCATGGGAGATTCATGAGAACTCGAAACTTGGCTGACTCGAGAAGTGTGTGCCAAGAAAGGGGGAGCCAATGTGGTCAAGCTTCTAATCACCCACTTTGAATAAGCATAACTGGAGAAATCCAAGTGGGAATCCAACAAATATTGCCTTCTTTCTATCCTAGGGTTGTGCATTATCTTGAATTGAGACACTTTGCTTGGATCTAAAACCTTGGAAAAAAAAACATTCAACAGATCATTGGAATTTCAAACCCTTTGGGAAGAACAAATACCTTCGAAAAATCCATATGCTACTACTTGTCCCTAGGGGTTTTTTTCCCAGAAGGCTTCTAAGCATTTGGATTCATATCTCAATTTTTCTCTCCCCAAAGTCAACATAGGTAACTATTGCCTTGATTTTCTTGATTTCCACATATTGGACCTTGTGGGATGAAAATAAATTTAGATGTAGACATTCAGTTTGAAAGCTAAGCAAGAAAGTGTTTGTGATAAAAAGAACCAAACCTAAGCAAGATAAAAGACAACTAAATCTCACATGTGCTTGATCCCATGATTTCACATAAAGTTAAAATTCCCAAATCAAATAATCATAAGCACCTTATTCCAAAATCTCACAAGGAACATCTTTCGATACTTTACGAAGCTAGAGAAAGGTTGGTTTATAACTTGTCCAAACCTTCTTCAAAGAACAATCCCAATTTGTATGAATTCTATTATAGTCAAAATCCAAATCTTTGTCAACATTTTGAGTTTCTCACATAGGGAGTATAGCATGTTCTTCAAAACTGAGGTCCTTAAAAAGGAAGTTTAACTAACTCTAATCTAGGCTCAAAATCAATGTTCTCATCCATCCCTCAAACATCAATCAGAATCCCATCTCACCACCAATTCTTTGAATCTTGGAAAAATCCTTTATGCTAGACTTCTGGAAAATCCTTTGAATCAAATCAAAAATCATCTTGTTTGACTAAGTATGTGTAGATGAATCCTTCTTCATATAATTAGTTAAATTATCATCTTGTGGAAAAATTTATTCCAAGTGTGTGTGGAAATATTTGTAAGTGAAATAATAACAACACACCTTAATGAAACACTATTAGAAAATTCAATTGATAGATTTAATCTAATTGAAGCATAATCAAATCTCTAAAATCGTTCCATTGTTCTCTAACTCCAAGGATTTATTAAACCAAAGTGGCTCTCAGATTGTGTGCACTATGATTGTTAAAATGACAACCTAGAGAATGAGAATGATAAACTATATGATATGCTCTGATGAAATGAATGATAATGAAAGCTATATGATACTATGATATTGATAAAGATATGATATTATTAACTATTGTAAACTAAGATGCAACTGATATGAAAACTATGATTATAATCTAATATGATTGCTATATGATTCTAAATTTCTGATTGCTCAAATGTTGTATAGTAAATTTCTCTAATATGATTCATGTAGAGTAAGATTTCCTAAAATTGGGATCCATTTCCTGTATCAAGAGGTTGCTTTTATATATTTTCAAAGGAAAATTATGATGTGGCAGAAAGAAATAGTTCAGATTTGATCTGGATAAATCAATGGTAGAAGATGAAGAAGTTGGAGAAGAAGAAGGGGAATGTTTCTCTCAGCAAAACATTCTGCCAGGTGACTAGGAAGAAAATGTGGAAGAATGAAGCCAAGTGTTTAAAATTTGCTCCAAAATTGGTTGGAAAGATAAAACATAATTGAATACAATTTGAAACTTTCAACTTTGTTGAGAGAAAAGCTATAGACATGTGCTCAATTAGAAATTTGAATTATTCAATTTTGGAGGAAAGATATATTATTATATAAAACAATTGAAATTTGTTTATTTAATAAAAGGGGATGATAAATAAATAAACTATGTGATTTTATTTATTTAATTAAGATAGAAGAAAATAGAATGTGAACTATATAAATAAATATTTCTATTTATTTATAAATAGATGAATTAAAGGTTAATTAATCAAATAATTATATTTAATTAATTAGATTTATCTAGACCATTTTTAGGTGTATACATTTTTCCCCTCTTTGAAGTGATGTATTTACACATTGCTTCAAAGAATCAATTTTGCTGCTAGTATTGACAAATATTTTCTGATATGTCCCAGACACTGATTTTCAAGTGATATCGGATATATGTCCCCTCGGGAGATAAATCAATGAATTTTTGAATTTTTAGGATTTTTCTGAAATTTTTTGATTTTCTTTTTATGATTTTAAAATGAGTTGATGATGATTTGATATTAAAGTGATTTATCTCTTGGAAAATGATGTTGAAACTACCCCTGTGATGAATTAATGAAGTAAGCCCTTTTAGAAAATAAAATAAATCAATCCCATAAAAATCCCACTTAATTAACCTTTAAAAGGTGAAAAAAGTGATTTTGAAATTCATTTGTGCATTTGCAATTTGAAGTTTGGAGAGTGATTGAGCAACTTAGCAACTTTTGAGCAAGATGGTGATTCCCTACCACACACACTGATTTGAGTGCGTGCCCTGTTACAACCGCCTGGTAGCATATGGACCTCTAGTACGTACCCCGATAAAATTCCTCGTGATTTGTGCAATTCATTTTTCTCACATTTTTCTTCTTTGAATTCTTTTTTCATAGTTTTTCCCTTTCAATGCCTGATGTAGCACATTCAATGACTGTTTTAGCACATTCACTATTTTTTTGCGCATAGAAGTAGATTTTTAGTGCATCCCTAGTAGGAAGTAGCACATATGTTGAATTAGCACATAGATAGGATTTTATAGCATATAGATAGGATTTTGTAGCACATAGATAGGAATAGTGCATTGATATCCTAGATGAGCACATTCAATGAATGAAATAGTGCATTTAGGGGAATAACACATTGATAGCCTGAATTAGCACATTGACGGCTTGAAATGGTGCATTCACCATATTGGCACATTGATAACTTGTTTTGGCGCATTGATGAATTTAAATGGCACATTGAATTTTTTAGCATTTTGATAGACTGTTTTGACACATCCAAGTCATAAATATGTAATTGTGAACCCCTAAACCTACAAATGCACAAGAGCAACAAAACATATTAGGTTCTTAGATAAAATGCATGCAAACAAGTATGAGAGATTCCCCATGAAATCCATCCATTCAAACTAAAATTAGGAAATGAAGAACACAATACAAGAAAATGAAATTAAATCCTAATTAAGCCAATAGATTAGTGATCCCATGGCGAAATTGGTGTCAATGGAGTGTTGCAATTGGCCCTTTCCCAATTCCTAAGTTGCAATGTTAAATGATTGAGCAATGGTGAAATCTCCAAAGAGATTTGAGCATAACCTTGTTACAAATTGTGAAAATGGTGATAGGTTGGGTGCAATGGGAAAAATTAGCTCTCAATGTGAAGAGAGTAACTTTGCATGAAGATTGTGGATGATAAATGAGGATTGAAGCCTCCAATTTATAAATTTCAATTTGGAAGAGAAATCAAGGGTTGAGAAATGTGGGACTATCTTTCAATCCAATGGTTGAATGCCACATGTCATGATGTGAATGGTTAGTGGTTGTGCACATTTTGGCCAAAGTGCCAACAAATGCATTTAATTTGAATTTGAAATTGTGAGATGACTTGTTGAAGAGGGAAGAGAAGTGAAGTTAATGTCACTTGGCTCAAGGCCAAGGACATGTAAGAGGCCTTAAATGCCTTGTTGGAAGGACCAAGACCATTTGAATTTTGAATTCAAATTGAGGGAATATTCCCTTTTGATGCCATGTTGAGAGAAAATAGGAAATTAAATAAATCAAAGTAATTGATTTACTATGCAAGTTGCATTCTCTTGAGGATTTTAGTGATAGGGATTAACTTAATCAAAGATTTGATTAATTTAATGAGGAATTAGGAGATGTGACAATTTAGAGTTAAATTTATGAATTGATTTAAATCAAATTGAGAGGAAATGATTAATTAAATAAATGATTTTGATTTATTTAACTAAGGAGGAATATGTTAGATTAAATTAAATAATGTTTTAATTTATTCAATTTAATAAGAGGACTTTAGAGATTTAATTTAAATAAAATGAATTATTTAAATGAATAGAGAAAGATGATTAATTAAATTAAATTGATTAATTTAATCACCAGAGGAGAAAGACCTAATTAAATAAATAATGATTTATTTAATTAAGGGATGAAAGGTGTTGATAAGCTGAGAGTATGATTCAAGACAAAATGATATTAGTGATCGGGATCAAGCATGTCAAAATGAAATTGTACATTTTCCATGTCTACATTTTGCCCCTCTTTGAAGCAATGTACTTGTTGCATTGATTCATTGAATAAACTGCCATGATCAAAAGTTCAAAATTTTCTCAAATTTTTCAGATGCCCCACTGCTGTCCCAACGGAAGGATAATGCTGGATATTGCCCCCTTGAGAGATCAAGCAGAAATGTATGATTTTTCGATCGAGATCGTGATAAAATGCGAGAGGAGTGGTTCTATTGATCAAAGGACAAAAGATAATTTTTTGATGTAGACAATTCTAATGATGTATAGACAGTCATCGGCCATGGGTAGCCTCATGTATATTTTGATATAACACACCGATTTTAGATAGAAATGTTAGTAAAGATAGAAGAATAAGAAGAATAAGATGGATGGAAGGAGGATCCACACAAGTTCACATTATTACCGATGATGATGATGTATTGCTTACCAGGAGTTGGGATTTTCAAAGGGCCAATTACTTTATGTTTGATAACACACATAGGTATGATGGATCAAGGTATAAAGCACCAGGATGGCATTGTACCTAGTGTGATGGACTTTGACTCAACAATCAGATAGGAGTATTCTTGTTCACACTTAGCATGAATACTTCATTCAAGATGTAGTTTAGACATTCTAAACATCTCGAGCCAAAACACACAAAAGCAAGCTTTCCTATGTGGTCAACAAGATATCTAAAACATCATCCCCACATACTAAACAAAGTGCATATAACTAAGTTATTTGACAAGTGTATCCCACAAGCACAATAGAGAAAAAAGATAATAATCATTGCCCCATTCCTTTCTCTCTAAACCTTTTTTGTTTAGGCATCATCGAGAGGTCCTTGGAATGAGCACAAAATAAGATAAGTCAACAAAGACCAAGAAAAAGAAAACAGACAAGCTAATGTTCTTCATACAACTAGCCAAGACTAACTACTACGGGGTACCTGATGCTTATGTCCATCGCAAGAAAGCTTCATCCTAGGACATGTTGTGATCATGGTTTTGGTGGGATTGATTTGGGTGATAAGCTATTGATATTCCAAGTTGACCAACTTGCTTGCTTACTAACTTAGACTTTCAGGACTTTTTAACGATTAGGTGTTCTCTTTTGAACCTGCTAGACTTGCTTCTGACTGTCTTACCAAAGGGTGATGGTGACGATTGATTTATTATGAGTGATGAAAAATCATGGGTGAAAGCGAGATGAAATGGGTGCACCATTTTGGATTTTCAGATATTTTGAGGCTGTGTTTGGTATTTTCAGATTTTAGGACGAAAGGACTTACGTAAAGACCTATCCTAGGGGTCTCGGGAGCTGATCCATAGATTAGCCTTTCCTATGTTATACACATAGAGACCATGTAGTTTGACTGACGATGAACTGACTTGATGATAAGATGGACAAACTAATTTCCCTTTTATTGCTTAAATGATTGACTTAAGATGTAGACTAGATGGGAAAACGGTTACCAATGCGACAAATGCTTAAAGGACTGACCTTACTATCTTGGGGGATGATCAAAGATCAACCTTGCCTATGTTCAAGCTTAGAGATGACGTAGTTCGAGAAGGTGAAAGATTGACAAAACTCAATGATGAATTTTTTGAAGATTTTCTGATATTTTGACATGTTTTTGGATTTTTGATGATTTGGATGTTTTTGATTTTTTGAGAAGATTTCAAGAATATACACGAATTTGATCCAATGCAGATATAGGAACATGCCCCCAACATGGTGCGATAGACTACTTTGATAAAGGCAGGACAAACTAACCTTAGGAATATGCCAGGTAGTACTATGGTGGAATATGATATGGACATCAACTCAGGCTATGGTAGGATGCGAGCAGATGGGTTTATGGATCATTAATGAAATGTGATGGAATGGATGAGTGAGTTATGCAGATCCTAGTGGATTAGAGAGTGCTTTATTTATGCTTGGTGCTTGTTTTCTAGGTTTCACCAAGGTACTTGTCCAAAGCACCACCGGAGTGGTTTTCACTAGAGGACAATTTTTCTCTTTACTATTTTCAAACCTTTTTTGGATTTTTTTGGATTTTTTATATTTTTGATTTTTTTTGTTGTTACCAAGATGCCTGTTTGCCAGGTTTTCATCAAGGTAACCTTTTTTTCAGGATTTTTTTTAATTTTTTTTGTATTTTCTAGTTCTATACCTTGCAAGTTCTTAGGAATAAAATTTTTTGAGATGACAACTGTTCATGGGCTCCTGCAAAAGTTCGCCTTTTGGTGTCAACAAATGATATGCCCCTGATTTATAGCTTGCGGTGATGATGAAAGGTCCCAACCAGTTGGGTTCAAATTTTCCTTTGCTATCCGGGTTTGGTACATTCTTTTGGTTCTCTTTTAGCACAAGGTCACCAACTTGGAAGGTGTGTTGCCTAATCCTCTTGTTGTAGCTACATTTCAGGTGATTCTGATAGACCTGTAGATGATTGAGGGTGTCCATGCGTTGTTCATCTAGTAACTCCAGCTCATTCAGTCTTGTAACCCTATATTCCTCATCTGTGATGAGGTTTTGTAAAGATATTCTCAGGGACGGGAGCTCGATCTCAATTGGGAGTATAGCTTCTGATCCGTAGACCAGGGAAAATGGGGTGGTGCCTGTTGGCATGCAGATGCTGGTGTGGTAGGCCCATAAGGTGGGGTTTAACTGCAGATGCCAGTCATGACCAAAATCATTGCTTGTTTTCTTAAGGATCTTCAGAATGGTTTTATTGGTAGCTTCTACTTGGTCATTGCCTTGTGGGTAGTATGGGATGGAAAAGTAGTGTTGGATTTTGAATTTTTCACACAAGTCACGGACATCCCGATTTTTGAAGGGTGTCCCATTATCAGAGATGATGGATTGAGGAACACCGTATCAGAAAATGAGGTAGTTTAGGATGAACTTGGATATTTGTTTACCCATGATGTAGGTCATGGGAATTGCTTTGACCCACTTTGTGAAATATTTGGTGGCAGTGATAATGAACTTATGACTATTGGATGAGGTGGGTGAGATTTTACCTATGAGATCAAGCCCCCATTGGAAAAAGGGCCAAGGTGTAACAATGGGATGCAATTCTTGAGCTGGTGCATGAATGAGGTCTCCATGTTGTTGGCACTATAACACCTTCTGACAAAGTCATTTGCCTCTCTCTCCATTGTCGGCCAATAGTATCCAGTTCTCAGCAACTTCTTAGCCAAGGTCATACCACTCAAATGCGAACCACAAGTGCCATTGTGTACCTCAATTAGAGCAGTCAAGGCCTCCTCAGGTTTTAAGCACCGTAGCAAGGTTCCATGGATACTTCTACGGAAGAGGGTTTCTCCTAAGATGACAAATCGTAAGGACCTTTTGACAAAGGTTCGCTTGAGGTTCGGGGTAATGTTAGTTGGGAGGACTCCTAATCTCGGATAGGTGTAGATGTCATGGTACCAAAGATCATCGAGACCAATGAGTTCACACACATATTCTGATTCGGGTACCTTGAAAGTTGGTACGATAAGCTACTCTATTAGGAATTCGTGTTTTGAGATGTTACGAGGGATATCTAACAAGGATCCAATTATTGCCATTGCATCCGCTACTTTGTTGTTTGCCCTCGGTATTTGCTCAAAGGTGATGTCGATGAATGATTCCTTGAGGCTTTCCACTACCTTTTTGTATGGTGTGAGCTTATCATATTTAGTTTGGTATTCACCATTGACTTGGTTAATGATAAGCTGTGAGTCTCCATAGACCTTTAATGCCATGATTCACCACTGTGCCACAATTTTGAGACCTATGGTTAAAGCCTCATATTCTGCAATGTTGTTTATACAGGGCAATGCCAACATGTAAGATCTTGGTATATAGTCCCCTTGTGGGGTGATGAAGAACACACCGGCTTGTGATCCATGTTGTGTGTGGGAGCCATCAAAGTACAATTTCTAGTGGTCAGCTATACTGAGATTGAAAAGAGATTCATCTATAAATTTTGATACAAGCGGGTTGTCTGTGTAGAGGGGAGCTTCTGCTAGATGGTCTGCAATAACTTGTCCTTTGATTGCCTTTCGCTCGACATACTCAATATCATGTTCAGATAGTATCATCACCCATTTAGCCATTCTTCCTATAAGCATTCCTTTTGACAATAGATATTTGAGGGGGTCTATTTTGGAAATTAGCTTAATTTGATGAGCTAGCATGTAGTGTCTGAATTTTTGGGCTGCAAATACCAGTGCTAGGCAAGCCTTTTCTATTGATGTATAGTTGAGCTCGTGCCCCACCATTTTTCTACTGATATAGTAAATGGCCCGCTCGGTTCCCTTTTCATCATGTTGGGCTAAAAGGGCACCAAGGGCAGCTGTCATTGCTGAGATGTATAGAATCAATGGTTTCTCTATGATTAGTGGCATCAAAACAGGTGGTGTAAGTAGGTATTCCTTGATCTTTTTGAATGCTTGTTCGCACTTGTCATCCCACTTGAATTCTACTCCCTTGTAGAGTAGGTGTGAATAGGCAATCTGCTTATCTGCCAATTGTGTTATGAATCTTTTGATGGGCTGGAGTCTACCTTGTAATCCTCTGAGTTGCTTTAGTGTTCTTGGTGCTTCCATATCAAGGATTGCTTTTACCTTTGTAGGATCCACTTCTATCCCTCTCATTGAAACTATGTACCCCAACAGCTTTCTTGATTGTACCCCAAAGACACATTTCTTTGGGTTGAGTCTGACCTTGTATTTTTCTAGCCTATCAAAGATTGCACTTAAGGTCGCTATGTGATCCTACCTTTTCTTTGATTTAGCCAATATGTCATCCACATAATCTTTTACTATTTTATGGATCATTTCATGGAAGATCAGTGTCATGGATCTTTGGTATGTAGCCCCTGCATTATTTAACTTATGGGATTTTAGACTTATCCTCTTGAACCTTGGTTTTGGAATCTTGATCTTTTGGGAAATCATTTGGAACAACACATATGAGGTTCAATTTGTCCTTTTATCTTGGCTTAATGAATTCCTTTTACCAAAGACACTTTCTTGCTTATGTTTCAAAATATATATCTAATGTCCCACTTTCTTTCTCATCCCACAAGGTCCATTGTGTGGAAATCAAGGAAAATAGGGCAAAAGTTTTCTATGTTTAACCTTATCGAAAAGAAATGACGATAGAATCTAAGCACTTAGAAACCTCTAAGGATATGATCCCTAGGGAAAGCAAGAGTGCCTAAATTCGTCAAAGGTATTTGTTTCCTAAAAGGGGTTTGAAATTCAAAGTTCCTTGTGAATGTTTGTTTTGCAAATGTTTTCGAGAACCAAGCAAT
>CM021109.1:91124196-91155398 GCA_007115665.2 Sequoiadendron giganteum
GGGTCATTCCCTTGGGTGATTAATTTTTCCCACAAGGCAGGCTTGCTAAGATAAACAAAAGTGAATAAACATATTCATAGTTCGATCAACCTTCGTTTAGAAACAAAGGGAGAACACTCGCAATAAGTTTACTCACACTCGCATGTTTTGTTCAATTGTTAAGTACCCAAATTGAAATGTGGAGGTAATCTTTTATGCAAGTTAGTGTCACCAAAAAGACTTTTGATTCTCAAGATTTCCGTGAGGTGTGAGAGAAGAGCATACACCTTTACAAATGACACTACTTTGCAAAAAGGATTGCAAGACATAAAGAACACATGATCATTTTAAATTCCTCAAAGCAATATTGAATTATTTTTAAGCACCAAAGGAAATGTGAGATTGCTTTGTTCAATTATTACCCTTTAAAAAAAATCTAGTATGCTTGTCTAAGGTTCTTTTTAGCCCCTTGGCAACTTTTGAAAAGGAATTTGATTGCTTATTTTAGAACCCAAAAGAAGTTTAGTGTTCCTAAGGCAAATGAAATTAACAAATTCCTTTTAAACAAGAATAAAAAAATCCTTAAAGAGTGTTGAGGAACACTTTAGTGTTTAAGAACACTTTGTACAAGGTGAGCATGGTGTCATAACAAATCTAGTACTTTTCTTGAAAAAGGGAGTTTGCTTGTTCTTTTTAAACCCAAAGTAAATCTAGTGTTTCTAAGGCCAAAGATATTAACAAATTTCTCTTAACAAGCAAAATTTTAAAATCCTCCAAAAGTGTTGAACAATACTTTAGTGTTTAAAAACACTTTTTCTTGCATGATGAGTATGAGGTCATGATGAGCTTCCAACCTACAAAATGACAGAAAACCAGAGAGAAAAAGACAGCCAACAAGGTTAGGAATTAAAAAATCAAAAACTTAAAAAGCAAATGTCAATTTTAGATCTTCTTGTTTTGCCACGATGCAGTTTGTAAAAGCGGCATAGTTTGGGTGAAAGTGGCACTATATAGCACCACACAGTTGACTGTGGGTGGCGCTCTGCAAAAATAGGGAGTGAAAAAGTGGCACAATATGGGTAAGCGATGGAGTTTGGGTGCGGCCCTGTTTGAAATTTCAATTTTTTTTAGGCGAGAAAGATGGAGCGGTGGAGTTTGGAGAAAATGCGGTGCTGAAGGTGGTGCAGTATAGCACCGTGGAGAAGAATGCAGTGGAGTTAGGAAATTTGAAAAAATGACAGGCGAGCAGAAAAGCGGCGAGGTTAAGAAACCATGCGTGGGTCAATATTGTGCGGCTTCCCTGAAGGCGGTGAAGTATTGCCCGCGCCTATGAAAGTGGCTCAATATGTCATCGCGTGGCTATTTGCTGTGACTTGTGAGAAAATATTAAGAAAAATGCTAATTTTTTTTTTTAAAACATGATTAATTTCTTGAACAACCCTCCCTCTAGCACCAAAATGTGAACCCCTAAACCTGTAAATGCACAAGAGCAACGAAACACATTAGGTTGTTAGATCAAATGCATGCAAACAAGTATGAGAGATCCCCCATGAAATCCATCCATTCAAACTAAAATTAGGAAATGAAGAACACAATACAAGAAAATGAAATTAAATCCTAATTAAGCCAATAGATTAGTGATCCCATGGGGGAATTGGTGACAATGGAGTGTTGCAATTGGCCCTTTCCCAATTCCTAAGTTTCAATGTTGAATGATTGAGCAATGGTCAAATCTCCAAAGAGATTTGAGCATAACCTTGTTACAAATTGTGAAAATGGTGATAGGTTGGGTGCAATGGGAAAAATTAGCTCTCAATGTGAAGAGGGTAACTTTGCATGAAGATTGTGGATGATAAATGAGGAGAGAAGCCTCCAATTTATAACTTTCAATTTAGAAGAGAAAGCAAGGTTTGAGCAATGAGGGACTATCTTTCAATCCAATGGTTGAATGCCACATGTCATGATGTGAATGGTTAGTGGTTGTGCACATTTTGGCCAAAGTGCCAATAAATGCATTTAATTTAAATTTTAAATTGTGAGATGACTTGTTGAAGAGGGAAGAGAAGTGAAGTTAATGTCACTTGGCTCAAGTCCAAGGACATGTAAGAGGTCTTAAATTCCTTGTTGGAAGGACCAAGGCCATTTGAATTTTGAATTCAAATTGAGGGAATATTCCTTTTGATGCCATGTTGAGAGAAAATAGGCAATTAAATAAATCAAAGTAATTGATTTATTGTGCAAGTTGCATTCTATAGAGGATTTTAGTGATAGGGATTAACTTAATCAAAGATTTGATTAATTTAATGAGGAATTAGGAGATGTGACAATTTAGAGTTAAATTTATGAATTGATTTAAATCAAATTGAGAGGAAATGATTAATTAAATAAATGAGTTTGATTTATTTAACTAAGGAGGAATATGTTAGATTAAATTAAATAATGTTTTAATTTATTCAATTTAATAAGAGGACTTTAGAGATTTAATTTAAATAAAATGAATTATTTAAATGAATAGAGAAAGATGATTAATTAAATTAAATTGATTAATTTAATCACCAGAGGAGAAAGACCTAATTCAATAAATAATGATTTATTTAATTAAGGGATGAAAGGTGTTGATAAGATGAGAGTATGATTCAAGACGAAACGATGTTAGTGATTGGGATCAAGCGTGCCAAAACAAAATTGTACATTTTCCGTGTCTATAGTAATTTTCATTAAAATACTTAATTTTAATGTTCTTCGATCACGTCAACCTTTGATTTGATTTTGATGGATGATTCTGATAGATTTAGATGATTATTGATCTCATGATAGGTGAGATTCAATGATTGATTGATTATAATTTAACTCATGATAGGTGAGGATCAATTATAGTTTGATTGATTGATTGACCTCATGATAGGCGAGGTGCAATGATAGATTGATTGATTAACCTCATGATAGGTGAGGTTGAATGATAGATTAATGCTCACATGATTTGATCAAAGTCTCACTAGAGCTAATTAGATTGATAGGATGATTGATTTCAATTGCTTTATAGATTTGTGATATTTTGTGATGATAGGATCCCTTGACGAATCTTCATATTCATGCGCATTTTCCTAGGACATGGGATTTGATACCCCGGCTGACGTAGCCTAAGATAGATGTTATTGCATGTTGCAGATTATCCTCTTTGTTATATATGCCCCAGATTAAGATTAATAGGGACTCTTGATAACCCTAGGAGAGAGGTGGCATAGTGAGCATAACACCTTTCACCTACCTACCAGCGAGATGACAATGACTCCAGAGGATGTGTACCACATTCTGAGGATACCTTTTGTTGAAGAGCTGGTATTATATGATCAGACTGAGTAGGGAGGGACCGATTCTTTGTGCAAAGTATTCAAGGATGATCAAATATGTGGTTACAAGATTCCCTGGAGAGAGATGGTTGATGCATATGCGATACAACCATTTATGCTTGTTGGATTCATTAGGGGTTTCCTATGTCTCGATCATAGGTTGAAGGGAATTTCAGTTGGATGGGGTCATATCTTGGAGTAGATGATCTTATAGGGTACTAGATATGCTTGGGGCTATTGCATGCTTGCCCATTTACACCATGGTTTACACCAGGTGGTTTATCTCAGAGGACACAGTTAGTCAGTCATAGTCACCTTGTTAGAAATATGGGCATGGGATCATATAGCCATCATGCATCCCATTTTAGATAGACAACAGACTATTGGGAGAGATTATGTTCATGGCTACATAGGTCCAGTTGTCTAGCATAGGCTAGGAAAACTAGAGTAGTGAAGGCGTGTACTAGACGATCTTGAGATAGTTGTATGGTGGCCCTACATTGGTTGTGAGCCATGGGAAGAGGATGATACATAGATGTCATATTTGTGCCAGTCGATGTAATTGATCAAGAGGACCCAATTTGTTATTGAGAGATTTCTACTGAGGAGGGTGATGTGATAATATGGCCAATTATAGGGCATGCCACAGGGTATCGCTCATTATGCACGATGATAGATTGATGCTATAGAGTGGGGGCCCACCCTGTCATATGATGCTGTAGTTGAGGAGTACTAAGGTTTACAACCAATTATTTGGGATTATCAGTGAGAGGTCATTGATGCTCCAATATCCAAGGAGTATGCACAATATCTCTTTTTACATCCATTCCCATGGATCTCTAGCCCAGATGAGTTGGTGCCCCTATTAGATGAGGAGGAGAGGGTAGTTGTACATGGTCGCAGGTGGAGGAGGAGAGATGGAGGAGATGTGGAGGAGGAGATGGTGGAGGAGATGGTAGAGGAGGAGGTGAGAGAAGTGATGATGATGGAGATGATGATGATGGAGATGGTGGAGATGGGGGTGGTAGCAGTGTATCATTTGATGTTAGGGACGTCATGGTGCCTCAATAAAGGAGGTCTTTGGTGGCTACGACACAACATTGTGTAAAGATTGAACTACCCTAACAACAATAATAGACATAGATAACTGATTTATAGGTGCAAGTTCAGACACTGTAGGGTCAGTTAGCATAGGTGTAGGCATTGTTAGCATAGACATAGGCACAAGTTGCATAGGTACAGGCTCAGGTAGCCACATTGAAAACTGAGAGAGATGCAACTAGAGAATAGGGCGAGCAAGCAGTGGCCTTAGCCGATAGGCTATAGAGAGTGGTGGAGGGTACCACCATAGGTGACATGATGAGAGAGGTCAACCAGGTTTCCAAAGAGGCCGATTATTATAGAGGTTGGTATCATGTAGTTGTGCCCGTAGAGCAGAGAGTCAGCTATGCCAAGTCTAGATCAACACACAAGCACTCTCAGACAACAATCATGGGTGTGACACATCCACCACATAGAGATCCAAGTCCAGACCCAGGTACAAGTGCACCTAGTGCCGGTCCATTAGGTGGTGCTGCAGGAGGCCTAGCGAGACTAGGGAGGTCTGGGGGAGCACCTAATAGCTCCATTTGATCGTACTTGATGTATTTTGAGATATTTGATGTATACACCGATTTGGCTGAGACATTATAGTTATGCCATATTTTGATATTGTATCTCTTGACATTTATTTAGACATCATTGTATAATTGACATTATGATTTTTGAGATTTATATGATATGTGATAGATTCTTGATCTATATGTGCTCTATATGATTTCATGATGGTTGTCTATGATATATGCATTTAGTATCCATATTCTATATCTCATGTGATTCTTGTATGATGATGATGTTATGAATATGCACTGATGAAATTATGATGTATGGATGCAATGGTAAAATTATGTTAATATGAATAATGCCATGAGATGAATGTGATAATGCAAATGATATGTGATGCTTGGATAATGATTTTATATGCATTATGAATGATGTCAATGTGATATGAAATGGATTTATGGTGATGAAAATGATATGTAATATAATTTATTTTTGATATTTTATGATACAAATATGTATGATCTAATGCATAAAAAAATGTATGATATGATAATGTCAATGATAATGCCACTATGTGCATGATTTGTTTTTGATATTTTTCTAATGAAAATATATGATGTGATGTATAAATGAATGAATGATATGGTAATGTAAATATATGATAAAATGTATATTGCATTCTAATACGTTCCATGCAAATGATTATGAAACTACATGAGAATGATAATGTTTTTGTTAATGTCAGTATACTCAGTACATTAAATGATAAATATAACATTATTTTTGAAATCTTTTCCAACCTCGAAACAATCTATTATGCAGATGCAAAGCTAATATGAATGTAATCTAATTTAAGTATGCAAACATACATATGCAAAAAAATTCATCTTAAAAATCCATTTAGCGTTCTTTTTATCATCATTGAGCCTTTAAAATGTTGAAAGTGAGTGCAAGCATCGATGGTATAATTTAGACCATGATGACTTGAGTACTACTTTCATGATTTTTGATATTGCAAGTTAACAAAAGCATCTAGGTATAATTAAACCAAGATTACTTGAGTGTTTCTTAAGTAAAACAAACAAAAATAAATCATTTTCCTATAGAAATTCCAAATGTCACCAGTGATACTTGGTAGAGCACGTCTCACAACAATTCACATAGGAATAATGATTAACTCAGAAACAACAGACAAAGAAATATCATAACTCCTTCCTTGCTTCTCTAGTTCAAGACATCATCGAGTTGCTCCAAAGATATGATGACAAAAATCAAAGTACAACATTTGAACATTCAAGCTAAAGCGGTAAAATCATGATTCAAAAGAATATCATCCATTTAGATTTGATTTGATTGATTGATTTAAGCTATTTGATTTGGATAGTTTGATCTTCTAATGATTTTTGATTGTTCGATGTTGAGTTTCCCTATGATCATTGTATTTTCTATGTTTTTCATACTTTTATTTGTTAGTTTGTTTAAGCCCATTGTTTATTGCCCCCAGTGAGCTCAAGATTTTTCCCCCAAGCTAGGGTGAGACACAACCACATTGCTAGCATATGTACATGAGGTTCTTCGATGATAAGAAGAATGATGGTGAAAGTGAATGGCCAAGAGATGATAAAATATATGGAACAACTAGTCTATCACAAATAGTGCATGTTGCCACATTTTCACTAGTTTTTATTGCACTTTTTCAGATTTTCAGATTTTTTGACTTTTTTTGATTTTTTTTGTTTTTTGGTATTTTCATAGATCATTTTCCATGCACTAGATTATTCAACTATAGAACTTTTTGGCATGGATACTTTTGATAGGTTCATTGAACAAATCCCCTTTTGGTGTAGACAATTGATAAGATGATGATCCATAGACTAATATGATGACGAAGGGACCTAGCCAATTTGGTTCAAGCTTACCCTTCTTTTCATGATCTTGTTGATTGTGAGGGTTTTCCTTTAATACCAAGTCACCAACCTGAAATGACGTTGGTTTGACTTTGTGATTGTAGCTTCTAGACATCCTCTGTTGATATGATTTCAAGTGATCCACAACTTGCTGACAATGCTCATCTAACAGTTCTAGCTCCTGAAGTCTACACACTCAATAGTCCTCATCTGAATTGATCCCTTATTGTGACACATAGAGTGATGGTATTTCAATTTAAATAGGTAGAATGGCATCTGATCTATATACCAGGCATATGGTGTAGCTCTTGTAGGTGTTTTGATACTAGTTCGGTATGTCCACAAAGTAGGATTCAGTTGAATGTACCAATCACATCCAACATCGTTGACAATTTTCTAAAGATTTTCAGAATAGTTTTGTTTGAGGCCTCTGCTTGGCCGTTTCCTTGAGGATAGTATGGTGTTGAAAAATGGTGTTGGATATGAAACCACTCACATAGTTCTTGGACATCCTAATTCTTAAAAGGTCTACCATTGTCATTGATAATAGACTGAGTAATACCATACCGAAAAATAAGGTAATTTAAGATAAAGGATGAAATTTTGTTTCCTATGATCGTGGTTAGGGGTACAACTTCAATCCACTTTGTAAATTACTCTGTGGCTGTAATGATAAATTTATGTCCATTGGATGAAGAAGGGTGAATTTTACCTACCAGATCTAGTCCCCACTGAAAAAAAGGCCATGTTGATGCAAAGGGTTGTAGTTCTTATGCTGGTGCATGTATAAGGTTGCCATGGATTTGACATTTTTGGCTTTTCTTTACATACTGAAAATACTCCTTCTCCATATTCAGCCAGTAATACCCCAAACAAAGGAGTTTATTTGCTAGAGTTAGACCACTTGAGTGAGTTCCATAGATACCTTTATGAATATCATGCAAGGCTATCTTAGATTCATTATGTTCTAGACACCATAGGAGAGTACCATCAAGACCTCAATGGTAAAGTATGTCAGAAATCAAGGTATGTCATGTGGCTTGGCGAATGAAGTTTCATTTTTGGTTTCAGGAAAGATCGGGAGGAAGGGTATTGTCTTTCAAGTAAGCATAGATCTTCTCATAGATGGAGGTTTCAGGGTCAACAATATGGCATATCACTTTGGATTTGAGATTGTCATAGGCGGGATTAGACACTTTTTCCACCATAAGCTCATAACATCTTCACTTTTCCATTATTTGCAAGAGAGAAGAAATTGTTTCCATTGCATCAACAACTTTGTTATCCACCCTTGGTATCTATTCAAATTTAATCTTGACAAAGTAATTTTTAAAATCATCCACCATTTTTTGATAATCATTATTTACTTGATTAATGACCAGTTGTGAATCTCCATAGACCTGTAGCTTTATGATATTCCATTCAACTGCTACTTTGATGCCAATAATTAATGCCTCATATTTAGCTACATTATTTGTATAAGGAAAGCTAAGTCTATAAAACTTTGGAATGGTATATCCTTGAGGTGTGACAAATAAGATTCCAACACCTGATCCATATTGCGTGTAGGATCCATCAAAATATAGCATCCATTGTTGTGGTGTGATGGTAAGAACATCTGCATTGGGAAATTCAATTCTCATTGGATGATCATATTATAGAGGTTCTTTAGCTAACTGATCAACTATCACTTTTCCCTTGATGGCTCTTCAATCTACATACTAGTTATCAAAATAGCTCAAGATCATGACCCATTTGGCTAGCCTTCTTGTTAAAGCAACTTTGCTAAGTAAGTATTTAAGTGGATCAATCTGAGCTATGAGTTTAACTATGTGAGTTAGCATATAATGGCATAGTTGTTGAGTAGAAAATAATACCAGCAAACAATCTTTCTCAATGATGGTGTAATTGATCTCATAACCATTCAAATTTTTTCTGATATAATAAATAGCTTGTTCCTTTCCTGCAGGATCTTTCTATGCCAATAGAATGCCCAATGAAATCTCATTTGTTTCTATATAAAGTAATAATGTATTTCCTTTTGTAGGTGGCACCAGTATTGTTGGAGACATCAAATATTTCTTTAGTTGATTGAAAGTAGTTTCACATTTATTATCCCATTTGAAAGAGATATTTTTATGTAGCGAGTGATTGAATGGATGACTCGTATCTACTAGTTGAGAAATGAACCTTCAGATTGACTGAAGCCTTCCCTATAGAGACCATAGATGACTGATGTTTCTAGGTGGTGGAATCTCCATAATATCCTTGACCTTGGTGGGATCCACTTCAATACCTTTCTCTGAAACTATGTACCCTAGAAGCTTCGCCAATGTTACACCAAACACACATTTCTTGGGATTTAATCTGACATTGAACTTTTCTAGATGAGTAAATTTTTTGTCTAGGATCTCAAAATGTCCCTCTCTAGTATATGATTTTTCTAATAAATCATCCACGTAATCCTCCATAAAAGTATGCATCATGTCATGGAAGATGGTGGTCATTGCTCTCTGATATGTAGTCCTTTCATTTTTCAACCCAAAAGGCATCATGTTCTAACAAAATGTTCCCCATGGACATGTGAATGTTGTTTTTTCTTGATCCTCTAATGCTATCTTGATTTGATTATAAAATGAGAATCCATCCATAAGTAATAACATGGCGTGTCTAGCTATCAAGTCTACAATAATGTCAATGTTTGATAAAGGAAATTCATCCTTTAGCCATGCCTTGTTGAGATTCCTAAAGTCAGTACCTATCCTAATGCTATTGTTTGGCTTAGAAATTGGTATGATGTTTGATATCCACTCAACATAATCAATTGGATGAATGAAACCAACATCTAATAGTTTCTTGAGTTCTACCTTCACCAACAAGGTGATATGCGGATGCATTTTCCTTAGCTTTTGTTTGATTGGTTTCATCCCAAGAGGGAGATATAGATGATGCATCAGGAGATTTGGGTCTAAGCCCGACATAGTAGAGTAAGACCAAGAAAATTTGATTTTCCATTCTTCAAAGAACTTGGTGAACTCAGGATTTTCCTATTCATTCATTGATGCTGCCAAATTTAATGTCTTTACTTTGTCTTTTGTGCCCACATTGATAGACTGAGTTGGATCAACCAACACTGATGATCTCTCATGATAATGTTTAGGAAGAGTTTCAAATCCCCCATCCTTCAGTGCCTTGGAAAGGTTTTCACTGTTAGATGTGCTCTTTATTTTTACTTTTTCTAGATCTAAAACTACCATTAAATGGTTTTCAGCATTAGATCTTTTGTTCATATTTTCAGTTTTGTAGCTAGAAGATTTGACACCCCTATGACTTAAAGCTTTTTTATGAGTTTTGTGGTTGAAACTTGTGTCAAGATTGTTGGAACAAAGAAAGTTAATGATGACATCATCATTCACAAAGATAGGAATGTTAGAAGGCTCATTTTGTTCCTAGTCAATAAGCTAAGGGTGTAGTAAGGGTAAAATATCATTAGATTGAAGAAGGTCAACAGTAGTGGAAGCCCGAATAGAAATGTCATCAAATTTTTCAATATGGATGTGAAGGGTTATGATGTTACTCTCCTCCAAGTCATTTATCTCTCTTAGAGTCTATTCATCCTCTCTTGAGTCATCGATATTATGTGATCCAAACACAAAGGGGTCTAATCCCTAAGCTTTGTCCCTCCTCATGTGTATGTGAATACCTTTGTATTAAATCCCTTTTTTTATATTTAAAGGATACCTCAGATAGTGAATTCCACTCATACTCATTAGATTCTATCTCATAACTAGCCTATAATTGTAGGATTCTTTCACAAATTTTCTCTTTTTTGTCTTCTTTGGTTTCTCCTATATATGCCAAACTTCTCTTGTCCTTTGCATGGAGTGTAAAAGGTTGAATAGGTTCTAAAATTCCCTCTTTCCTTTTACCAATAGGTCCTTGTCCTTCATACCCCATATTCTATAGGATTGTCTTTCCTTTTCCATATTGATCCATTTGTATATTGGGGGTTTCTGATGTAGATGCTTCCTCGTCTTTGTAGAGCCAACTCAGGACAACCTTATCTTCTAATTCATCAACCAAAGTGCTAGCCTATACAAATCTACCATCAAAAACTATGATAGGTTGTGATAATTATTGCATTGATATTGATGGTTGTCCATAAGTTCTTGGTGAAGGCAACAATTTTGAAAGACATAAATATTTCTGAATGGAATACTCTCCCATGCCTTTGTCTGTTAACTGGATCTTTTCTTTGAATTTCTTTGATAAAAAAAATTCATTGTTTGGTGTAGTAAAATCAGCAATACCTTTATCCTTTGATTATTTCTTCTTCTCAACCAATTTTGACACAAAATTTAATTGACTCTCATTTTTTGATTAATTTGGAGTGTTAGCTTCCCTGCTATGAGGGACAAAAGTATCTTGAGCTTCCTTAAGCATGTTACATTGTTGGGGATTATTTGAATCAGCTGAGATGGTCTTTTCTTGTCTATTGACTAAAAACTTCAAGCACTGATGATAGGTGGATGACACTACTTGCATCTCATGAATCCATGGATGTCCCAAAAGTATATTATATGTCAGGTATTTTTCCAACACTTGAAAGACTACGTCTTTCATAATTGGCCCCACTTGGATAGGTAAGACAATCAATCCTTTGCAAGATCTCTCTTCGCCATTATATGCTTTTATTATGATTTTCCTTCTTGCATCAATAGCATTCTCATAATATCCTAGTGCATGGATCATTTTTAAAGTACATATATTCAAACCAGCTCCACCATCTATAAGAAAATGCTTGAATTGATGTTTGTGAATGAGAACCTCAATGTGGAGGGATTTTTTTGTGTGGATGGTTTAGTGATACATCATCATTCTCAGAAAATGATAGGCAGTGAGGAGCGGTTAAGTATCCCACCATAGCCTGGAACTAGAAAAATTCCAAGTTATTGGGTACTATTGTAGCAAAAAGAGCTTGTTCTAGGATCTCCTTGTGTGTTGGTGATATTTTCAAGAGTTATAATATTGAGATTTGTGCTGATATTTTCTTCAACTAATCGATTATGTTGTAGTGATTTATAGGGGTAGCAGTTGTTTTGATTGTAGAAGGAGCATCAGATGATTTAGATGTAGCTCCTTTTAGTATTACCTTATCTTGTCCCCTTGTTGTCACGTTGACTGGTTGATATTCTTGATTCTCTCTGATTTTCATTTGTAGAAATGTTTGTGGTTTGATGATCAACTGTAATGATGTTATTACTGTCATTAATTTTTGCATTATGAGTTTGATAATCAGCTGCAATCATGTCATTAATATGATTACCAACAACAAAAAATCTCATTTATTTGATTTTCAACAACAACAAAGTCATGTTCATCATTGATTTGAGCATTATTAGTTTGATCTTTAGCTACCTCGATATGGAAAATAGTGGATTCATAAACGTAGTTTACATTTTTTCCTTTACCATTTATAGAAGATGATTCTCCTTTTTCGTAATTTGGTAAAGGATTCTTGAAAGCCCCATGATTGTTGTTTGTTTGTGGTCTTTCAACAAATATTTTCTTGTTTTCAATAAGATCTTGGATCAAATGTTTCAATTGCCAATAGTCATTTGTTTTGTGACCTTTGTTTTTTATGATAGTCACAGTAATGTGTGTCATTCCACCAAAATGGTATGACTTGTGGATCCCAAATTTGTGGCACTTGTAATGTTACAAGTTTGGCTTCAATAAGTTCCTTTAATGTTGATTCCAATGATTGTCCTAAAGGCATGAATTTCCTCCAATTTGATGGATTTTGGAATGATAGTGATTTAGATCTAGCATTGTTCAAATTGTTGTTTTGATTTGTATTTAGATTGCTGCCTTGGTTGTTGTTTTGAGTTGTCTTAGTGGCAACTGCTATTAAATTGAATATTAGTTTTGTGTTTTGTGTTTCAGTCACAACATCATTGTTTCCAACATTTCTATATTTTTTCCAAAACTTGTGTTTATTGTTGTTGCTGTTGTTGTGATTAAAGGAATTGGCATTGTTTGATCCTTCATTGTATGTGCTTAGGACTCCTCTCTTGACCAAAGCTTCTTCTATCTTGAGACCATTTTTGATCATTTTCTCAAATGTAGGTGGACATTGTAGTTTAATTCTATAACTCATTTCATCATTTAAATTATCAATGAATAGTTCCATCTTTTCCTTTTCAAGTATAGAATGTGGATATCTTGCAAACAACCTTCTCCATCTTTGCAAAAATGAGAGAAAAGTTTCACCTTTCTTTTGTTTAGTATTGCAAAGATCTTTCATTGTGATATCATGTTGTATATTATAAGAGTATTGAGTTATAAATTTGTTAACTATATCTTCAAAGGATCTAATTCCTAGAGTTAATTTAGAGAACCACTCAATACATTGTCCACCTAAGCTTCATGGAAATAGCCTTATCAAGTATGTCTCTTCATGGGAAAAATCTAAGCTCATAGCTTGAAATTCCCTTACATGGTCAAGAGGATCTATTTTTCCATTATATTTATCATACTTGGGGAATTCACAATGTTTTGGAAATGGAATCATGTTCACGTTTTGGGAAAACAGATATGGACAAATATCCTACAACAAGTATATCTTAGTAGTTCCTGTTTGTATATCTTGGAATTGTTGTTGTAAGGTTTGTAGTTGATGTTTCATTGCATCCACTTCATCTGTATTTTGTGGTTCAGTCTCAGCTCTTTTAGGTGTTTCTTTTAGTATATTCATATCAAAGTCCTTTGCAACTTTAACGCCTAGATCAACTAACATTAAAAGATACTTTTCCCCATCCTTTTCCAAAATTTTCTCCATAAACTTATTTAACTTGGGGTCTTGTTTCATATTTTGTAGATCCTCTTTAGATATTTCATCATTATCATGTTGGTTGGATCCATTGAGTAGATTATCCTCAATCTTAGACATGTTTGTTTGAATTTTAATTTTCTTTTCTTGAAGTTTTAGTCTTTGTGACCTTGTCAAAACTAGCATACAAGTGTTATAATTGTCCACTAAACTTTGATCTTGGTTTGAAACAGTGTCAAGGATATTAACTTGAGTCAAATAGAATGATATATTCTATTGATTAGACTAAGTTGATAAGTATGATTACAAATCTTCGTTTCTTGAAGTAAGATGACTGATCCTGATAATGAAACTTAGCTTTTAATCAAATGTGTTTGATTTAGACACTTTAGGATGGTAGATATTATTTTAATTTGAATAATTTCACTTATAAGGTTTAGTTTTTGAAAGTTTAAGACTCTGGTTTGATTTAGAAAGGCTTTTGTTCTGATGAAACTCTGAATTTTGATGTTAAAAGTCTAACAAACAATGAAAACAAATCTCTAGTTTTTACTTTTGCTGATGCACTATAACAGTCCTTAGATGCACTAAAAGAATTGATAGATGCGCTAATAGATTGTTTCGATGCACTATTAAACATGTTGGATGCGCTATATTGTTCCTTCTATGAGCTAGAAAATGGATTGAATTCACTAGAATTTTCTTCCTATGTGCTAGACTGTTCCTCCTATTCACTATACTGTTCCCCCTATGCGCTAAATGATGGGTCTATGCATTGTTAAACAGATTGGATGCACTATAATAGAGAGTGAATGCACTATTTTGTATGTATTAAGTATTTTGAAAGTCTATTTTTGTTTTGGTTTTAATCAATGAATTTGTTTGTCTCTAGGGTATAAACTTCTGATTAATGACATTGTATCTTATTTGTGTATTTGTGGACTATGGAAATTAATTGTTTTGATTAGACGATTTCTTTAAAAAAAATGACTTTACAACAACAAGTTTGTAAATAGTTTTTTCCAGTCTACTCATCAAACATATAGTGTGTGTTCTAGAATCAAGTCTGATTATTTCAATTTCCACTGGTATAACACAATAAAGATAGTTCAAGCACTTTTCTAATCTTAAAAGGTCACTAAAAATACCACAACCCACATCTTAAAACTATGTCAGCTCACACAACCGTGTCACCCCCTAGAGGGAACCCATGTTTTTTCCTTTATCGAGTCTTAACCAAATTTGAATCCTCAAATTTTGGCTAGGGTCTCTGATAGTTATATGGTGAGTGTCTTGCGGGCAGATTCTTCCCTCCCCTTGCACTGCGGTATAGAAAGTGTTCAAAACCTGACACGATTGGATTCTAACTTAAAGTTCGTAGATAAAGTTTCCATTTGGTGCAAAAATAGATAAAATCCCTCAGAAGACCTCCCAACCTTTAGAACAAAGGCTTTGGGGATGGTTATCTTGCACACTTCTGTTGAATTGTGGACTTTCCCCGAATTCGCTTTTGATTATAGTGGGTTGGAAAACCTGGCTTTGGTTGTTCCCACTTAGGTCATTCCCGTAGGGTGAGTAATTTTTCCCACTACGAAAAACCTTCTAAAGGTGTTAATAAAATCATAAAAAGTGATTCTAGCATTCTAATCACCCAGTGAAGGGGAGAGCATAGGCCTATCACTTCAACCACAGTAAACAAGGGGTTCAAATATCCTTTTACTTAAGCTAGATGCCTATCTTAAATAAAGGAAAGCAATAATAAATTTAGAACCTTGCAAACAACATTAGTAATTTGTAGTATTTGTCTGTGACCGGCGTAAATGTTTTAAACAACTATCTTTGACAAGTGTACTTTGTACCTGCAACACAAAAAATAGTGATTAATATCCATTTTTTAAAAATTTTCCTGTAAAAACAATCAGATGAGCTAAAACTTTAAGCATATGCACTAAACTTTAGATGCACTAAAAGAACTGATAGATGCGCTAAAGTAATAAATGAATGCGTTGAAAGAATTATCAGATATGCTATAATAGTAATTGAATGTGCTAAATTATCGATTGCATTTTCGAAAATATTTTTCTGATGTGCCATAACAATAATTGAATGCGCTACATTATTTGTTGGATGCATTGAAATAGTATTTGGATGCGCTGCAATATCTGTTAGATGTGTCATAAGAACTCTTGGTCACGCTAAAACAAAATCATGTCAAAATCTTCAATCACTTTCTAGAAAAATGTTTAAAATGGGGATTTTGGCCCCACAGTGGAAACCATTTTATGTGTGTGGAAAATATGTGTAAGTGAAATAATAACAACACACCTTAATGATACACTATTAGAAAATTCAAATGACATATTTAATCTAATTGAAGCATAATCAAATCTCTAAAATCATTCCATTTCTCTCTAACTCCAAGGATTTATTAAACCAAAGTGGCTATCAAATTGTGTGCACTATGATTGTTAAAATGACAACCTAGAGAATGATAATGATAAACTATATGATATGATGTGATGAAATGATTGATAATGAAATCTATATGATACTGTGATACTGATAAAGATATGATATGATTAACTATTGTAAACTAAGATGCAATTGATATGAAAACCATGATTGTAATCTAATACAATTGCTATATGATTCTAAATTGCTGATTGCTCAAATTTTGTATGCTAAATTGCTCTAATATGATTCCTACAGAGTAAGATTGCTTAAAATTGGGATCCATTTCATATAGCAAGAGGTTGATTTTATAGATTTTCAAAGGCAAATTATGATGTGGCAGCAAGCAACTGTTCATATTTGATCCGGATAAATCAATGGTAGAAGATGAAGAAGTTGGAGAAGAAGAAGGGGAATGTTTCTCTTAGCAAAACATTCTACCAAGTGACCAGGAAGAAAATATGGAAGAATGAAGCCAAGTGTTTAAAGTTTGTTCCAAAATTGGTTGGAAAGATAAAGCATAATTGAATACAATTTGAAAATTTCAACTTTGTTGAGAGAAAAGCTATAGACATGTTCTCAATTAGAAATTTGAATTATTCAATTTTGGAGGAGATATATATTATTAAATAAAACAATTGAAATTTTTTTATTTAATAAAAGGGGATGATAATTAAATGAACTATGTGATTTTGTTTATTTAATTAAGATATAAGAAAATAGAATGTGAACTATATAAATAAATATTTCTACTTATTTATAAATAGATGAATTAAAGGTTAATTAATGAAATAATTATATTTAATTAATTAGATTTATCCAGACCATTTTTATGTTAGATTAAAGGTTTTAACGTAATTGTGTTAATTAAGTTACCTTTATTCCTCTCTTAAGATTTTACTTTAGTTTGCATAATGTGACATTTAATAATTAAATATAATTATTAAATGTCACATTATGCAAACTAAAGTAAAATCTTAAGAGAGGAATAAAGGTAACTTAATTAACACAATTACGTTAAAACCTTTAATCTAACATAAAAATGGTCTGGATAAATCTAATTAATTAAATATAATTATTTCATTAATTAACCTTTAATTCATCTATTTATAAATAAGTAGAAATATTTATTTATATAGTTCACATTCTATTTTCTTATATCTTAATTAAATAAACAAAATCACATAGTTCATTTAATTATCATTAGGTTAATTTTAGGTTTTACATGATTTCCTTTCTTAAGGATTTGATCCATTGTATATTTTTTATTCTCTTGTTTTGATAATACAATCTCAATATTTTAGAGCTTCAAACCCTCATTTACTTTTGCATCCATTCTCTTCCCTATGATAGGTATCTATTTGCATGCAGGTGTTCTTGGACTTTGAAGTTGGTTTTGACAACTTCTACATGGTATCAGAGCATACCTGCTGCAACCTATTCTTGTTTGAAGAATTTGGAGCTATGAGGGTTGGATTAGGCTTTCACAGTTTTACAAGTTGATTTTTTGTGTATCTGGGGGTCGCCTAATTTTTTGGGCATTTTTGGACCAAAAAAACCTCGCCATTGGGTCCAGAGCGTCCAAAAACCCCTATTTTCATATAAAATTTGTCTATTTTGGCCTTTGTCGACCAAAAAGACAAAAAAAAATTTGGCCCCAAGGCCGTACGGCCTTAGGGCACAGCCTTTGAGAAAAAAATTTCAAAAATAATAATTTTAAATTGATTTTTTTAAAGTTTTTTAAAAAAATTTCAGCACTTCCAATAGACTTGGAAGTCATCGCCGCTGTGCAGCCAAGCGGCAACTAGTAGAGGCAGCGATTGCCACCTCCATCGGTCAGCGGCCCAACCACCGCCAGTGCTCAGCCTACACTGACCAGCCACTGGAGCTCCGTCGCCATGCCACCTGTATGCCACCACTGCGCCGCCCCTATGCCACCAGCCATCGGAGCGCCACAAGGGAGCCACTTGGCCCCTCCAATTTTTTTTTTAACCTACTTTCATTCAAATGGGCATATCTTGGGCATTGTTTCTCCATTTTTCAAATGAAAATAGGCATTGGAAAAGTTGGCTCCAAGCCTCTCGTGATGGTGCAGGATTGTTTTTCAAAAAAGCTCAGCTTGGCTGTCTTTTTTTGCAGTCAAAGTTAGATGATATTTTTGCACTCCGGAGGGCATAACTTGGTCAATTTTGCTCCATTTTTGGAAAATGAATAGGCGTTAGAAAGATGTGAATGTGCTCTATTCAGATCTACTATTAAAAAATTTCAGAAAATTTACCAGGTACACAAGATTCAGTCTGAAACCTTTTTCGCCTTTTTCCTATTTTTCCACTGAAAAATCTCTACTGGGGTTTAGTTTTTTGCATTGTGGGGGGAGTTTTTTTTCTTGATTTTTATCATTTACTTCAGAAAACTAGAAACTCTTCACATTAAACAATTCATTAAAGCTCTCCAAACATGGCCAAAAACACTTCTACTATTGACCTTCTCACACCGCATAACTACCATACATGGAAGGCTTTCATGACTCGTCTTCTCAGATCAAAGGGGTTGTGATCCTATTTAGATATGGTTCAGCTAGTTTTCACATGGCCATTTGAGGTTATGCAGCATAGAAATAAGATGGATGAGGCTATGGGTTTAATTTCCATACATGTTTCAAACAACTTGTTGTTTCATCTTGATGGGTGTAACAATCCTTTTGAAATGTGGACCAAGTTCAATGATTTATTTGGTACCATCAATTAGTTTCATGCACTATAGATTGAGGTAGAGTTGAATTCACTTGTACTTGATTCTTTTCCCACTATTGAGGATTTTTTGATGAAATTCAAACAACAAAGATCTCTTCTATAGGGTTGTGGTAAGGCTAAGACTAATACAAAGTGTATTTACCCGATTTTTTCAAAGCTTCATGGGAACTTTTAGATATTCTCATCTACCTTCCATTCTACTATGGATGCCTTGGGTGCAAATTTTACCATGCCTACTTTTGAGGTGTTTTGTGATCAGTTGACATGAGAGCAGGCCAAGATATCATAGTTGGATGATCTCACAGAATCACAACACCAAGCATTGGTAGCACAGTCATCTTAGGGGAAGCAGAAGTAGAAATAGAAACCAAAGACCACAAAGCATTGGAAGGATTCTAGTTCACATAACACTTTTGATTCACCTTCTCCTAAGGGGGAATCATCAAAGAAAGACAGACTTAAGTGTTCTTATTGCACTAAGCTAGGACATGATGAGTCCAAGTGTTATGAGAAGAAGATGGATGGATATACAAAATAGGTTTCAGATTTGATAGCTCTTCTTGAGAAGAACCATATTCATCACTCTTCTTCATTTACATTAGGCAGGTCTTCTTCTTCACCATCATTCCAGATAGATGGACAAGCCCCACATAAGGGTCATGCATTATGTGCAACCACCAGTTCACATTCATCTAGATGGCTACTAGATTTAGGTGCTTCACACCATATGGCACCTTCTCAGGACATGTTCTCATCTTTTGAGGCTACATCCTCACCACACATATTGATGGGTAATAACACTTATATGAGTGTATGTGGGAAAGGTTCTATCAACATTGATGATGGTACATTCAATGATGTACTATGTGTTCCATATTTATGCACTAACCTTCTCTCCATCTATCAGATTGCTCACAGTGGGACAGGGAAGACAGTTGAGTTCACACCTGATTCAATGCACATCAGAGACATTCACACTAGAAACATTGTTGCAATAGGGATAGTTGATCATTCTTCCTAATTGTATGCATTCACACACTCTGTTCCACCATCTCCCTCTCTTTCTAAAAGAGAGCATGTTGTATCTGAGGTGAAGTTTGGTCACTTGAACTTATGTGTTCTTCCATCTATTCACGAGACTAGTGTTGAGACTTCTACACCTCTTCCTCCTGTTGAGATCACATATATTCAACATGATTCCTCTTCAACTGTGACTAACATTGTTTCTCCACTCATCGAGCCATCAAGTACAATTGTTGAGGCCATATAAAAGGATATTCCTTTCCTCATAGATGATAAATTCAACACACCTGTTATCCCTTCTTCGTTGGAGATTCCATTTCAGGATCATCTTGAGTTGTTTGATTCACCATTTTGTTATTCAGACGCTCATGCTGCAGTTCAATTCTTTAGTGAGCATCATCATAATAAAATCAAATAGATCCAATGGGGTTTAATTCAGGTGTGGTTTGAATCAGGTCACTTGAAGTAGGTGTCTCTTTGTTTTGCTCCATGTTTTTCTTGTATTGAGATCGAGTTTGCACCATAAAAAGACCAAATTTTAGGTACAAAGAAGAAAAAACAATTTTATTTAAGGATCAAAGGATGGTGATGAAAGATGGATGGTGTGAATGACTAAACTCTTAAGAATCTTGAAGGGAAACTAGACTTTAGGACTTTTGGATTTTTTATTTTTTATTTGATTTGGGTTTGACTCAAATTTGGATAATGAACTCATAGACCCCAAGATGTTGGATCTTATCTTGGTGTATACACCTAAAAATGGTCTGGATAAATCTAATTAATTAAATATAATTATTTGATTAATTAACCTTTAATTCATCTATTTATAAATAAGTAGAAATATTTATTTATATAGTTCACATTCTATTTTCTTATATCTTAATTATCTTAATTATTTATTTATATTAATTATCCAAACATCCCAATCAATCATTACACCATCAACAACACCCCAAATATCTCAAAATGTGGTTTCCCAAGTACCTAGTACACAATCCATACCACCCACTCAACCCCATATCATCACTCCAATACCTCAACAACTACCTCAAAAAAATATCATCACACCATCTCACACAATTTTGAATCCTCCACCATCGCCACCAAATCCAAATACAGGCAATCAATACTGCATTGCCTTGTGAACAGCCCAACAGACATTTTAGAAATTCCAAGCCCAACAAGCTGCTCAAGCTATGCAAGCCACCTAGGCTACTCAAGTGGCACAAGTTGCCCAAGCACAAGCACAAGCATTATTAGAACAAAAAAATTCTTAAACAACCTCACAAGCCTAAGCGGAGGCCCAAGCTCAATATCAAGCACAAGACTTGTTACAACAGCAAGCCTACCAAAAATATTTGTATCAATACCAAGTACAACAACAAGTGACCCAACAACAAGCCCAACAACAACAATCCCAAGAACAAGCATTGTTTGCACAACAACAAAAAAAAGACCAACCACAAGCTTTGTTGGTGCAACAACAACTGCAAGCATATCAAAAAGCATTAGCTGGACAACAAACTCCTACAAACACATCACCCAGTCTACAAGTCACCCCATCCATCATCCAAATCACTACACGAGCTCAAAACACATTCATTCCACCACCTGACCCACAAAGCGATTTATCCCCCCAAATAAAAAATCTCTCACAACAGGTGTTGGACATACAATCTAGGAAGACCCCAAAATCACAAGGGAATTTATGCCCTTATTAGTTTGATAAGAGCATTGTGATGAAGCCATTCCCACAAGGCTTTGAGATACCAAAATTTGACAAATACCATGGAACTAGAAACCTTGAAGATCACATAAGGGAATTCCATGTACATTGTATGGAGGTGGCCTACGACGACTCTTATCTAATGAGGCTCTTCCCTCGAAGTCTGGCTGGCCCAACCATGGAATGGTTTTCCCATATTCTACCTAGAATCAAAAATTTCCAAGAAATTGTGGATGCATTCATGCAAAATTATTCATTCAACATGGGTATGGATGTAAGCTTAGAAGAGTTGTCCAACCTTAAGAAAAAAAGGGAGAATAATTTTCATCTTTCTTACAACAATGGCAATCCAAAGCCAATAGAAGCAAGTGGGCCATGCCAGAAGAACAACAAGTTGGAACTATCATTGCAAATCTTGAAGGAACTTTGGCCTTCCATCTCAAAGTGTAATGCATCACCTCCTATGATCAACTCATCCCTAAAGATATTAATATCGAAAGATCCCTCATTTCACAAGGGGGGACACCCACTTATCAAGACAACTGTCCATCAACAAACTATAACAATAAAACACAGACACGGGTGAAAAAAATTATTACCAATGATGGTGTTGTTGATGCCAAGGTTGTGATCAATGCCCCAAGGCTGAACACACAACAACAAACATACCAACAACCTCAAAATAATGCCCAAAACACCTAGCAACCCAACACATCTCATCAAGAAACCAACTAGAAAACAACCAACAATGTCAATGGTCAAGGTGGACCATCCACAAAAATTTGATATCCCCCATAATGAAAGTACACGCCGCTTGGAGAATCGGTCGAATATGTCATGAAGCAAATCATTGATGACAACATCATCACACTCCTAATCATTCAAATTTACAAGGAGAATCAACTTAAACCACCTTGGTATAACGAGAAGCACTTGTGCGATTTTAATAAGGTAAAGGGGCACATAAAAAATGACTGCATGAGACCCAAAAACCTAATCCAAGATCTTATTGAAGACAAGACTATTATTGTTGAACATCCCACATCAGGATTTGGGAATCAGGACCTCCAGATATATATGATCTCAATGTCAAATCATAATAAGGCAAACAACAATGGAAAAGATAAAAGGTATGGTAGTGTTAACCATGTTTATGACTATGTTGTCACATCTTTAGAAGAATGGGTAGGTGTTATCCATATCAACGGGCCCAAAGTTGACTGTGGAGTCACCACACGAAGCGGAAGAATCACCATCCCTAGACCATGTGCACAAGCTAGAGCACCCCCTGTAAACTCAAAGTCGGTTTCCAATGGTGACAATGTCTTAGAACAACTAAAGAAGACCCCCACCCAGATCTCCATCATGGAGTTGCTGAAAATTTCACCTACACATAGGGAGATTCTAGAAAAGGCACTTGTTGAGTCTTTTGTACCCACAGACCTTGATGCAAACTAGTTCCAAGCTATGGTCGAACATATCACCATGCCACATCTCCTCACCTTCTCTAAGCAAGACCTTCCAACCCAACCATCTCATAACTGCATGCTTCATCTTAAAGTCTTCATCCATAAAAATAAAGTCAAAAGGGTTTTGGTAGATGGGGGTGCAGGTTTGAACATTTGTTCTCTCAAGTTAATAAAGAATTTGGGAATCTTTGAATATATGATTGAAAAGGGTAAATGCATTACAATTTGGGATTACGATGATCAAGAAAGAGTGTCTCAAGGAACTATCAAACTACCTATCCAAGTAGGACCGACTATCATGGAAACTACTTTCCAAGTTCTTGACCTTGACCTCCCTTATAAAATTCTTCTAGGGCACCCATGGATCCATGGGATGAAAGTTGTTGCATCCACATTTCATCAATGTGTTAAATACCCCTATGAAAACCAAGAGGTCACGATTCATGGTGACCTAGATCCCTTTACTTACTATAGGAACCTGGAAGCCAAATATTTTAAAATCCCACAAGTCCCCAAGAATGATGAAGTCCCTACGACTCCATATATAGATCTATCCACTATAGCCTCCACTTCTACGATAAAGACACCCGCCATTCCTAAAATTTTTGATATCAAGGTCATTATCCAAGACAATGGATGTGGAGATTACAAAATGAATAAAAGTTACTTCATAATAGGAGAGTTACCTCAATCTCCTAGGTCCCATGGACAACCACAACTGGCTAGGACAACATCTCAAACATTCAGAGTAGACCCCTCTCAATTCAGAAGTTGGGGAGATCTAGGTTGAGAAGTGGTAGTGGTTGATGAAAAATATCTACCTAACCTCCTGTACCAGGATGAAAGACCCATGCCCGCCCTTCCTATGGACGATGCTAACAAAGGTCTATAATTAATGTTGGGCATGGGCTATAACAAGAATGAAAATCTCAGGAAAAACAACAACTGATTAGAACCCATAATTACTTAGAAGTGCATAAAAAATCTTGGCCTTGTTTGTACCTGATGATAATCATACGATGAAGAAGTCCCCCTATTAAAGTAGTCAAAGCTCCTCTTCAGTTACCAGTATCTACAGGTCTACCCTTAGATTACTATACCTTCGATATAACTAATGTATGTAGTGATAGTGATGAGGATCACCTCACTGACCTACCCATATTGTTTGAGGATTCTTCCTTATTCATGATTTCCACTATGTATTTTGAGTCAAGAAACCAAACCCATGAAATAAAGCTAGTGTATCCCCAGCTAATAGACTACGACCAACGAGGACCACCAACTTTAGACACATTCAAAAGTGATGAGGTGGTCTCGTAATTCATGGGACTATGAGATAATGTACCTTGTGGAGACCACAAAGTTCTATTTGACATTGAACTTGACACACATGCTTATTATGGGGAAACAAATGAGTCCCTCAGTCGCAAAAGTGAAAATTTGAGAATAATCTCTAGGTCTTTAAGTGAAAGCCACACTGTGGCACTTTTAGACCCGAAAATGGTAAAAAAAAAGGATGTATCCAATGGTGAAAACCTCTTTGAGGTGTTAGAGGATGGGGGGTTCAATATTCCTCTTAGTGCCATTCATTGGGGGAAGTCAACGGTCTTAACAGAAAAGTGCAACCTGCTCAACTTGGGGATAAAAGAAACACCACACTTAACCTTCTATGCAAAATCACTTTTGATAGAGGAACAAGAACTTCTAGCTGTGTTCCTAATAGAAATAAAGGTGAAATTTGCAAGACCTATGCTGACATGCCTGGTCTTGATCCAAAAGTTTCGGTTCATCATCTTGTAGTATATGTAGAGGCTAAGCCAGTGAAACAAAAGCTAAGAAAGATGCATCCTCAAATAGAATTATTGGTAAAATTGGAATTACAAAAGCTTCTTGATGTTGGATTCATACGACCAATTGATTATCTAGAGTGGGTTTCAAATATTGTACCTATTTCAAATCCCACTGAGGGTATCCACATCTACACTGACTTCATAGGTCTAAACAAAGCATGCCCCAATGATGAATTCCCTCTCTTGAACATACACATGATTGTGGATATGACGATAGGACACAAAATGCTATCACTAATGGATGGATTCTCAGGGTACCATAAAATCATGATAGCCAAAGAATATCAACACAAAACAACTTTCACTTGTCCATGGGGAACATACTGTTGGAACATAATTCCATTTGGGTTGAAGAATGTAGGAGTGACCTATCAAAGAGCGATTACAATGATCTTCCATGATATGATTCGCAAAACTATGGAAGATTATGTGGATGAAATATTGGCCAAATCAAAGAAACATCTAGATCACATATCAACTCTAAGTTCAATCTTTGACAGGTTGGAAGAATACAAGGTCAGACTAAATCCAAAGAAGTGTGTCTTCAGGGTACATTCAGACAAGTTATTAGGGTATATTGTATCCATGAGAGGAATTGAGATAGACCCCACCAAAGTTAAAGAAATTCTTGATATGGAGGCACCAAGGACATTAAAGCAACTAAGAGGCTTACAAGGAAGGCTCCAGTCCATTCATCGATTCATAGCGCAATTAGAAAATAAGGCTATCCCATATTATCATCTACTCCTCAAGGGGGTAGCATACAAATGGGATGAGAAATGTGATCAAGAAGTACTTGCTCACACCACCAATTCTTATGCCCCCAATTCCAGGAAAACCCTTGATCTTGTATATATCAACATCAACAACATCCCTCGGTGCTCTCTTAGCACAATAGGATGAAAACGGGAAGGAGAGGGATATTTCCTACATCAGTAGAACCATGGTGGGACACCAAATAAATTACACATCCATTGAGAAGGCTTGCTTAGAATTCATGTTCACAACACATAAATTCAAACACTATATGTTGGCACACCAAATAAAACTCATTGCCAAGATAGACCCTCTCAAACATTTTCCTTCTAAAGCAACGCTCATAGGGCGAACAACTAAATGGGTTATGATCCTAATAGAACATGACATTGAGTATGTGGAACAAAAGGGAATTAATAGACAAGTGATTGTAGATCAGCTGGTGGAAGTACCAATATACTCAGAGAATCCACTTATATAAGAATTACTCGATGAGTCCATCTTTAACGTAAGCATAGAAGATCATTGGAAGGTCTATTTTGATGGATCGTATACACAACATGGATTAGGGGTAGGTATTTTCTTCATAAAACTGCACAGGGATTGTATTCTTAAATCCTACTGGTTATCTTTCCCTTGCACTAACAATAGTGTTGAATATGAGGCTCTTGTGATTGGACTCAGGATAGTAGTACAGTGGCAGATCATGGCTCTTAAAGTTTATGGAGACTCTGAACTAATCATCAGTCAAGTCAACAATGAGTACCAAACTAAGGAGGACAAGCTAACTCCATACAATAAACTAGTGGAAGACCTCAAAGAATTCTTCATTGACATCATGTTTGAGCAAATACCAAGGAAAAATAATAGAGCAACAGACGCTATGGAAACAATTAGATCACTACTAGATATCCCATGCAGTGTCCTTAGACATGAATTCTTGGTAGATCACCTTCTCATACAATATTTTGAGGTACCAGAGTCTAAATTTATTGAGGGAAACCTTTTACAATGATTAAACACTGAGGAAGTTTTGACAGCTTTAACAGAGGTACATAATGGAATCTATGGTTCATATTCAAGTGGTATGACCTTGGCCAAGATGCTACTGAGAACAGGGTACTATTGGTCGATGATGGAAAGGGAAGCTCATGAATATGTCAAGAAATACTTGTAGTTTCAACATCACGGGGACTTCATCCATGCCCCATCTCAGGAGCTCCACCTGATTGCAACACCTTGGCCCTTCTCGCAATGTGAGCTCGATCTCATTGGAAAAATCACCCCCACCTCATCTAATGGACACAAGTTCATTATCACTACTACAAAATACTTCACAAAGTGGGTAGAGGCCATCCCTCTGAACTATATCATTAGAAATCATATCACAAAGTTCATCCTAAGTTACCTCATATTCTGCTACGTGTCCCACAAGCCATTATCTCACATAACAAGACACCTTTCAAAAACTAGGATGTCTGAGACTTTTGCTAGAAATTCAACATCCAACACCACTTTTCTACTCCATACTACCCCCAGGGTAATGGCCAAACTGAGGCTAAAAATAAAACCAACTTAAGAATCCTAAAAAGGACAGTTAATGAAGCTGGTCATGATTGGAATTTGTAGTTGAATCTCACCTTATGGGCTAACCAAACAAGCATCCACACATCAACAGGTGCAACCCATTTCTCCTTGGTCTACGGATCATAATCCATCCTCCCCATTGAGATCAAGTTTCCATCTCTAAGAATATCATTACAAAATCTCATTACAGATAAAGAATATCGGGTATCACAATTTAATGAGCTAGAAATACTAGATGAGAGATGCATGGATTCCTTAAACCATTTGGAATTCTACCATAACCATCTCAAGAGGAGTTACAACAAGAAGATCAAGAGGTAAACCTTTCAATTTAGAGAGCTTGTATTGAAGGAGAATCAGAAAAATGTTCCAAATCTAGACAACAAGGGAAAGTTTGAACCCAATTGGTTAGGACCCTTCATTATCACAACAAGCTACAAGTTAGGGGCATATCAGCTATCAACATCTAAAGAGGAGCCTCTATATGAGCCTATCAATAGCTCCAATCTTTAAAAAAATTATGTATAAACTTTCAAGGTATAAATCCAAAAAATCCAAAAAATGAAAATTTATAAAAATTCCAAAAAAATCAAAAAAGGATTGAAAAGAGTAAAGATAAAAATCACCCTCTAGTGAAAACCACTTCGGTGGCACTTTGGGAAAGTACCTTGGTGAAAACCTAGAAAATAGGTTCCTTGTGTAAATAAAGCATTCTCCATCCACCAAGCTCTCTACGGTTGGTTCCACATCACCCATCATATTCCATTGCATCCTTTCATCACCTGTTTGCATCCGCACCATGGCTTGATCCTTTGTTTTGTATCATGTCCCACCCTAGTCCTACTTGGCACATTCATAAGGTTAGTTTGTCCTACATATATTGAAGTAGTATATCACACCATGTTGCGGGCATGTTCCTATACCTAAATCAGATTGGATTCATGTATATTCTTGCAGTCTTCCTTAAAACTGGAAAATCCAAAAACATCCAAAACAAATAAAAAATCCAAAAATAGGTCAAAAATCCAAAAAATCAAAAAATAGAGTCTGCCATGTTGAACTACATCATCTCTGAGCTTGAACTTAGGCAAGGTTGATCTTTGATCATCCCCCAAGACACATTAGGCCAATCCTTTAGGAGTTTGTCATAATTGTAACATACAATAAAATCAAGAAATGATCTGCAACTAGAATAAATGATGTTAACTCTAATCTAAACAATATTAATCTAAATCAAACAACAAAGAACGAATAAGTAAACATAATAAACTAAACAAATTAATTGGAAAGCTCTCACCGAATATGCGTCCAGTCCTTCGAATTGTCTCAATTGCTCTTCTCCATTTTGCTGTTTCAATATTCTTGCCCTCAGATTTTCAGCATTGATGCAAGCATAACCTTGTTGAATTTCTAAGAAAAACATTGAAGATAAGTTTCTTCTCAAAATTGTATGATTTCAGGTGGAGGAATAATTATAATGACAGGCCATTTTATAGATTTTGGGTTTTCGAACGATCGGCTCAGATTGAAAGAGAGATCAATAGACGAGATTGATGAATGTCATGCAATGTGAGTTCTGTGTCAGATAGAATGTGAGTTAGAACATGAGTGCAGGATAGAGACTAAATTAGAATGAGAACTTAATCTTGTGTCAAGACTGTTCAAAAATAGGAAGAACAAGAGTTTTAGATCTTAATCTTCAGTTAAGAGTCTTCGAAAATAGAAGAAATAGACTTTGAATGACAAAGACAAAGTTAGAACTCGAAGAATAATTCATTCAAATGCAAACATGAGTTAAAACTAGTTAACTGACTAGTTGTGACAGAGAGTCCTCTCGTAGAGATAGTCAGATATCGAACCCCAAGATAACTGGAGAACTAAAAATAGATCTCGAGTCAGAAGGTGAGTGAATGATTAGATAACTAAATGATAGAAGAATATGACATAAATAATTAATAAATGAATTAAATGTTAATTTAATTCAACATTCGAAAATGAAAGATATAATTAAATAAATAAAGATAATTTATTTAATTTTACTATTGAAAAGGATAAATTGAATAATTAAATAATAAATATTTAATTATAGTTGAAATATGACAAAGGGGTAATTAAATAATAAATATTTAATTAAGAAGGAAGAATTAATTAGTTAGCGACATAATTAAATAAATATGATTTATTTAATTAATCAAGTTGAATAAAGGGTCATAATAAATTAATGAATTAATGAATTAATTAAAAAGGGGTATTTAATTAATAGAGGAAATATGTTTAGAAAGTAATTAAATAATTAAACATTAATTCAATCAATGACCATGGATAATAGCAAATTATGTCGAATGTGTACTCGCAAGCCTCGGCCATCTACAATTTTCCCCTTTTTGATACAATGTCGTTACGACGTTGTGTCAAAGAAAATATGCCCTGATCGTGCCGCAGCATGAAACAGGTTAGGGTATGCCCCCTCGGGAAAATTGACAAATTTTTGAAAAGTTTCAAAAAAAATTAGGAAATATTCCCGATAAGTCAATTGGATGGTCAGAAATGCTATGGAGTTGACGGAATTGAATTTGGAGATGATTTAGACGTGTATAGGTCATTTGAAGTTGAAAGGTTAAGTGGCCAATAGACAAGGTCAGAAGAAATGCCACACAAACCCTGACTATAAATAAGAATTAGGTTGAAAACCAATTCATTTGCACCTAGAGGAGTTTGAAGAATGAAGATTTTGCTCTGACTATCGGACGAAGATGGCTCTCATTCCATACGCTATGCATCGAGGATATCAGATCCGGACCTTCAGGCAGCCAGCTGATGTAGGACCATCAGTATGTACCCAAAAATGAACTATTGAAAGTTATTTTTGCATGTATTTTTAGGCCTTTAAAAGTTAATTATCATATGTGGTCTTTCGGAATCAACGCATATGCTGTCGTATTCGCCACATTTGACTGTGAAATGACGCATGTGATAAAACACACCTAGGGTAGGATAGGAATTTGAGGCATTAAACACATTTGCATTATTATACACTGCATATGTAGTTATGGAACACATCTGCATTAGGAATAAATGCATGTAGGGTAGTGAAGTACATGTGCATTAGTGTAATGCAATTGCATCAAGTAGACAGGTTGAAAAAATGCACCGCATTTGTAGCAGGTAGAAAGTGTTTGGGTGATGTGTAACGCAGAAGGAATATGTGATGAAATTGCTTTGTTGTGCAATGCATTTGTATGAATGCACCACATTTTCCACTGTGAGCCGCATTTGGTTGGTAAAATTTCCGAAAAAATATTCTAAGAAAAACTTGAATTTTTTTGACATGTTGGTTGAAATACAGGTCATTTTAGATCTGATCTACACATGGGAGTCACATCTAGACACCTTTGATCTAAGAGATCATCTGAGTAGTGCAGAGATACAGCTTTTTTGGAGACTTGGTCTACATCACTATCTTTCGATGCCCACTATTCAAGCAAACATAGGGATGATCACCGCATTGTGCGAGCAATGGCACTCTGAGACATCTTCATTTCATATGCTGACTAGGGAGTAAACTGTCACATTGGAGGATTTGTAAAGGATACTTAGACTATTGATTAGAGGAGAGCGGGTGATGTACGATACCCGCGTGGATTGACTGAGCTAGCCAGATTCTATCAGGTTGACGATAATAGTAGGCTCGGCATTGAGCATTGTGAGATCAAATGGTTGATGTTGGAAGATAGATATGATAGGATAGACTGTATCCTATGTACACTGATGGTGGGATAGTATTACCAAATCAATAGGTTCATGGTTTTCCTGTTGGATGGGGATAGATGTTGGTGGGTATGTTAGAGAGAGACTGTGTATGTTTGGGGTCTGTGTCTATTAGGGATGCTATATTTCCATTTACATGATATTGCATA
>CM021109.1:91155498-91221923 GCA_007115665.2 Sequoiadendron giganteum
ATGTTAACTCTAATCTAAACAATATTAATCTAAATCAAACAACAAAGAACGAATAAGTAAACATAATAAACTAAATAACTTAATTGGAAAACTCTCACCGAATATGCATCCACTCATTCGAATTATCTCGATTGCTCTTCTCCATTTTTCTGTTTCAGTATTCTTGCCCTTAGATTTTCAGTATTGATGCAAGAATAAACTTTTTGAATGTCTAAGCAAAACATCGAAGATAAGTTTCTTCTCAAAAGTGTATGATTTCGGGAGGAGGAATAATGATAATGACAGGCCATTTTATAGATTTTGGGTTTTTGAATGATCGGCTCAGATTGAAAGAGAGATTGATGAATGTCATGTGATGTGAGTTCTGTGTCAGATAGAACATGAGTGCAAGATAAAGACTAAATTAGAACGAGAACTTAATCTTGTGTCAAGACTATTCGAAAATAGGAAGAACAAGAGTTCCAGATCTTAATCTTCAGTTAAGAGCCTTCGAAAATAGAAGAAATAGACTTTGAATGACAAAGACAAAGTTAGAACTCAAAGAATAATGCATTTGAATGCAAACATGAGTTAAAACTAGTTAACTGACTAGTTGTGACAGAGAGTCCTCTCGCAGAGACAGTCAAATACCAAACTCGAAGATAACTGGAGAACTAAAAATAGATCTTGAGTCAGAAGGTGAGTGAATGATTAGATAACTGAATGATAGAAGAATATGACATAAATAATTAATTAATAAATTAAATGTTAATTTAATTCAACATTCAAAAATGAAAGATTTAATTAAATAAATAAAGATAATTCATTTAATTTGACTGTTGAAAAGGTTAAATTGAATAATTAAATAATAAATATTTAATTATAGATAAAGGGGGTTAAATGAATAATTAAATAATAAATATTTAATTATAGTTGAAATATGACAAAGGGGTAATTAAATAATAAATATTTAATTAACAAGGAAGAATTAATTAGTTAGCGACATAATTAAATAAATATGATTTATTTAATTAATCAAGTTGAATAAAGGGTCATAATAAATTAATGAATTAACTAATTAATTAAAAAGGGGTAGTTAATTAATAGAGGAAATATTTTTAGAAAGTAATTAAATAATTAACATTATGTAATCAATGACCATGGATAATAGAAAATTATGTCGAATGTGTACTCGCAAGCCTAGACCAATTTTTGGTGTCCACAATAATAAGTTGGCAATCCATTTGGTCATATCTCATCAATAATTGAGTCATTCAGTCAAACTACGTGGTCTCTACATGTATAACATAGGCAAGACTAATCTTTGATCAGCCCCTGAGGCCCCTAGGATAGGTCTTTAGTTTAGGTTCTTGGTCAAAATCTCAAAAATACCAAAAAATTAGAAAATTTGAAAATCAAAACATTTGCAAAAAATCTCAAAAAAGGCCAAAAATAGCCTCAAAACATTTGAAAATACCAAAAACATTCAAAAACCCAAAATCATCCATCCTGCCTCGCTTTCACCTGAAATAAACATTCATTCATAATAAATCATCCTCACCCTCAACCTTTGGTAAAATAGTCAAAAACAAGTATAGTGGGTTAAAAAAGAAAACTCAATCGTCAAAGGTCTCAAGTCAAGGTCAATAGGTAAACAAGCTGGTCAACTCTTGATATCAATAGCTTATCATCCAATTAGTTCCAAATCATCTGATAACATCATGTCCTAGGATGCATCCTTCGTACAATGGACATCAACCTCAGGCATCACCGTAGTTTAGTCTTGGCTAGCAGTATGAAGAACATTAGGTTGTTTGTTTACTTGATCTTGGTCTTTTCACATCTTTTTTGCACTCATTCCGATGACCTCTCAATGATGTCCAAACAAAGGGATTTAGAGAGAAAGAAATGGGGCAATGATCATTATCTTTTTATCTATTGTGCTTGTTGGATGTTCTTGTAATATAACCTTGGTCATGTGAGCTTTGTTTGGTTTGTAGGGAAGATGTTTTAGGTGTCTTTTTTACCACATAGGAAGGCTTGCATTTCTATGTTTTGGTCTAAGTTATTTGAAATATCTAAACTGCACTCTAAATAAGGTTTCCTATGCCGGGTGTGAACATGAGTACTCCTATCTGATTGTCGATTCAAATTCCATCATACTAGGTGCAACACCATCCTGGTTCTTTATACCTTGGTGCATCGTGCCTATGTGTGTTATCAAACATAATGTAAGTAAGTCCTTTTAAAATCATAATTCCTAATAAGCAATACATCATCATCATTCATCATTATCTCTAATAAAGTCTTGTAGATCATGGACTTAGTGGATTCTCCTTTCATTTTATTTTCTTCTTTCTCATCTCCGGGCTAACATGGTATCATGAAAGTTAACCAAAAAAAACACTAATGCATTCATCCTGCATCCGTTGATCATCAATATACATACATCTCATAGGAAGCCCGTAAAGGCATAAATTACTGCATATCATAAAATCATAACCATTGCACCACATAAATCATTTTATATCATAATCATTTGCATAACATAAATAATTTAATAACCGGTGCTAACATAAATATCATAATCATTTCAAAACACAAATCATTACATAATCACATCACATCATCACATTCATTGCATATCATAATCATTTCATATCACATCATTTCAAAACACATATCATAATAATTTCATATCAAATCATTTCAAAACACAAATCATTACATAGTCATATCACATCATTGCATTCATTGCATAAAATAATCATTTCCATATCATAATCATTTACATAAGTCATTTCCATATCATTTCCATTTTATAAATCATTGCATTTCATATCACATAATTACATTTACGTCATTACATTCATATTATGGAATATCACAAATCATTGCAAATCATGATTACATTTGCGTATCTTGGCACTCGCATCCATGCATCCATATACCATCATCATAAACACATAAGGAAAAGATATAAAAAAACATCACATCTACATATCATAATGTTATCTCATAAACACATAATCAATCCATTTTGCATTATCATATAGATTTGTTAAGCATCTTAGAAACCATACATTTGCATCATCATATCATCCATATATGCATGGAAAATATACTAAAAAGGAAAAAAGAGCATGTCATAAATGCATCTCATATCATCACATATAACATCATCCATTAGGGGTATAATATATAGATTTGTTGATCTGAGCATGTTAAAATAATTTGCATCCACACTCCATATCATCATAAAAGTGAATAGAAAAAATATAAAAGGAAATGCATCCATAAACATATGCATAATCATACATCATATCATATAGAATTGCATCACATATAGAACATAAAATACATCCATCCATGATGCACAAATAAAATAGGACACATCTCATAAGGAATCAATCATATCATATATCTATATCAAAAATATAATTTTCATGGTACAAATCAGGATCATATATATGTGTATCAATCAATATATACAATGCCCATGGGGCTATCAAAAAATAGAGCCCATGGATCTCAAAAGAATGGTGTTGATCAAAACTATGGTAGCTAGCCCTAGTGGTTGCTCCCCTCACTTGCCTGTCGCTCAGGCTGATACTCTACTTGTCTCATCCCTGTCTGTTGGGAATACTCTAGTACCCAAGCTGTTCTCGGTATAACCTACTGATAGTGAAGCCTATAGTACTTGGACTATTGCACTACCTCATGGTACATTCACACTGGGACTGTCTTTCCCTGTGATGCAGCAGTCATGCTCTCCAACAGTTGTCTCCTACCAACCTCTTGTGCCAGCTGTAGCTCTATCGTCTGCCACTGTTGTCTCTCATGGTCTCGCTCTATAGTGAGGGCCTAGACCTACTGTCTGGCCTAGTCCCTCTCTGATGTGAGATCCTGCACCTATGCCTATAGCCCCTATATATGCCCCTGAAGCTGTTGTATCTGGGCATCCTGTGGATCTGGCTACAGTGGTGGTGACAACTGCTGATCTCCTTGAGGTGGTTGCTGGTCCCTGAACTGTTGGTCCCATGGAAGTGGCTACTGATCTCTTTGATCTAGCTAGTGAGGAGGTGGTCATCCTCCTCCTCCAGGTGCCCCTATAGCCTGACCTCCCTATCCTTTCCCTATTGTCCTACATCAGGGTCTCTACCATAGAGGTGTTGCCCCTGGAACTATCAAACAAATGAGAGGCATAAACCAATCATCATAGGCATGTGTGGTTCTTAGATCTTCCAATCCCTAAGCATAGGCCCATAGCCTAGCCACTGGTTGTCTAAAAATATCCACTACCTCTACTACGGGGATCATCTGACCCCATGTAGTCTCCCTAGTAGACCGAGCGAAGATGGCCAGATACCGATCATCCAACCTATCTTGAATATCCCTAACTTGTCAGGCTACCCTGTCTAGTAGGTAGCACTCAATAATGGTATGCTCGCACCCCTACATTAGTTTGTCTTGCGTGGCATAAAAAAACTATTGTACATCATCGTACCAGGCTGACATCTGTAACCAAGGTCTCTAAGTAAATACTATCATCTCATCCAGGACGCTTCACCAATGAGGAATACCTATCCGTCTTGTGTGTCTCAAAGTAATGCCACCTCGGTACCTCCAAATGGTTGGGTCATCAGGCTCAACATCGACCACTATGACTATAGGTCGGAGCACAACAATATGATCCTAGGACCAGATGTGCAATAATGTGACGCCGGTCCAAATCACTTGGCTGTCATAGTAGCTGAACTCATGCAAATCATGATATAATGAGGCCAACATCACTGGTCCCCAAGAAAATAAGGTCCTCCTAAAAAGCATCTGATCCCAAGCTAGATCTTATCCCGAGCTGAAATATCAACATTGCCGATTGGGAGCTACTAACCTTGAAATGATGGTGGTCACAATTAGCTAGAAAGTCAACACTCGACCCCTATAGTACTCGAGATCGATTTGACCCTCAATAAAAACCATCTCATTTATCCCTATGAACTCAAAATATACATCGGTGTCAGCATCCATGTCGTATATAATGTGGTCATCATGAATCAACAACCAAAAGATCTGCCACACATCCTTTAGTGTGACAGTCGCCTCACTGGTGGGAAGATGAAATGATGAAGTCTCGCTATGCCACCTCTCTTCCATTGTAGTCATCATAGCTAAATAGGTCTTCACAGTGGGTGCATAGGCAATGTACCAAAGGCCAATCATGCCAAGGTGCTCCTGTAATAACTCATGTAAACTGCTCATTCTTATCAACACCGAGGGTCGATGCTCACATGAGTGAATAGGCTCTCTATCCTCCTACACCCATGAAGCCACGACGTCAAGTTTTGAAAAAATATTGGACCCTATTTGAGGTTTTCGACAGTGAAACAAAAAATGAGTCGTTGTTCACAAAGGCATTGCTCATTGAAAATTCCAAACAACAATCCTAGAACCCAAAGTGAAAATCAAGCCATGACGTCAATTTTTGCACACGTGACCCTGTTTGACTCAAAATCATAGAAGCCTAATTGAGCCACGACATCACCATTTACAATGGCGTCGCCCTTTGAACTTTGAAACCCTAAGACCAAATTGCGATGCGATGTCGCAATAAGAAGTAGCTATGATATTTGATCCTTAGCATCACCGATTTAGCACCTTTAGCATTGCTATATAGCGATGCTGAAGGTTTTGACCTTTCAAACAGTAATAAATGGGCTAAAAAGATGAAATTAAAGGTCGGGTTAGGATCACATACCACTGGTCCTATGCCTGGAGGTTGTTGGTAGACTCGAACTCACTCAGAAATGTGTCGGGGAAGCACTCTTTGTGCCATTGTGCAGGAGGGTCAGAGCTCAAAACACTGGAAATATCAATGTGTGAATGCAAAAATGAATGCAAAGTGACCCCTCAAAGGCTATTTAAGCATGAAAATTAGGGTTTTTTGCCCCGTTTTAGCCATCAAACTAGGGTTTTGTGCCCTCGATCCCATTTTTACCCAATCGAGGCTCGCTTCAAGTCTTTTCCTCACATTTTGTCATATTTTCAGCATCCTGGAGCCTTTCTGGAGCTACCAGCCAGCTTGTCTTCTTTTTTCGTGAGATCACCCAAATAAACCAAGTTTTCATCCGATCTTTCAAGGGGGCAGTATACCCACATAATTCTTCTGCTGTGGCAACAGTGGGGCATCTAAAAAAAATAAAAAAATTGAATTTTGATCTCGGTAAGGTTATTCTTTGAACCAACGCAACATGTACATTGCTTCAAAGAGGGGCGTAATGTAGATGTCCAAATTATCCTGATTGATATCACACACTTGATCCTGATTACTAACATCATTTCTTCCTGAATCACGCCTTTAATAACCAGTTAAATAAATAATCCTTATTTAATTAATTCATCATAATTCCTCTTTTAATTGAATAATTCATTTTATTTGATTAAATCATAATTCCTCTTTTAATTAAATAATTCATTTTATTTGATTAAATCATAATTCCTCTTTCAATTAAATAATTCATTTTATTTGATTAAATCTAACATCACCCCTTTTAATTAAATAAAGCAAACTTTATTTAATTAAATGTAATGTCCATTATTCCTCTCATTTGATTGAAATAAATTCAAAAATCTAAGTCAAATGTCAAGTCAACTAATCTCCATCTAAGTTAATTAAATCCTAATTAACTCTAACTATAATCGATCAAATCCTCTAGATTTTGCAACTTGCACATATAAATCAATTTAATTGATTTATAAATTCCTCTATTTCCATTCCAAAGGGCATCTCATTGGAATATTCCTTCAATTTGAATTCTCCCTCCAAAAGGATTTGTCCTCCAACATGACATTTAAGTCTCTTATAAGTCCTTTTTCTTGAGCCAAGTGGCATTAACTCCTCTTTCACATCTTCCTCCACAAGCCACCTTTCAAATTTCAAATTTCCACCTAATTGCATTTATTTGCACATTGATCAAAATGTGCTCCACCTCTCTTCAATAGCATGTTGACAAGTGGCACATTGTTATTGGTTCATTTTCAATCCCACATCTTTCATGTTTCTCATTCCTCTATCCTTATTTCTTATAAATAGAGAGCTTCTCTATTGATTTGGGATCTACAACTTGAGGCAAATTCATTATCTTCAGATTTCATGCAATTCCATCCATTGTTCATCAAGGTTTTTATGACATTTTATCAATCTTAGCTAGGTTATGGTCAAATTTTCATCAAGGAGCACAAATCATCAACAATCTTCATCAAAGATTTGCAAGGAATTGGGAAAGGGCTTCTTTCCATAACAAATAAGCACCAATTCCCCAATGGGATGCTAGGTTTGGATGTTTTGAGCAAGATTTAGTAGTTTCCATTTGATTAATTTTACTTTGTTTCTTGTTCTTTGCATTTGAATGAATTGCATGGGGAATGTTTGTTTTAGATTTGTTTAATGACTAGCATTGGGTTGTTTGATGATTTTTGAGCAAGTCTAGATCAAGCATTCACATAAATATAAACCCTTTTTCCAGTGACCTAATATGTGAATTAATTATACCAAAAAAATTTAGGTTGAAAATCTATCAAACCCTCTTTGTATCATCACAAGAACCTCAAAACATTCCATAGATATCCACACCAAAAGATTTTTCATTGAAGATTTCACCAACAAATCAAGCATATCAACCTGCACATGTACCAGTATGTTGAAGATATCAACATCACACATTTGGAAGGGTGTTGGAATTTTTTATATTAAAACTCCCCCCGAGCCAATACTCTTTATCTAGTCTTCGGAGGAAATATTTGCACCAAAATTTGGCACAGACTCACTTTTCACCTCATTCTCTTTTTTTTTCTTCCATATCTTTTTCATCTCCTTCTTGAATTCAACTAGATCAACCTTCTTTACTAGATTAACCTTCTTTTGTGAAACAGAGGATTTCACATTCTTACTTTTGCAAAACTTAGCTATGTGTCTTAATTTGTTACATTTGTGACACATGCCAACTTTTTGTTGAGCAAACTTACTTCTTGCCATTTTAGATTTGCATTCAAAAGCCTTATGCCCAAACCCATTGTATGAGTAACAATAACCATTGAAATATTGGAACATCATACCATTATTGTAACTATACATCATTTGGTTTTTGCATTCACTAGCCTTATGACCTGTAGTGTAGAAAAAAGTAACCCTTTTTCACATTTAATTTGGGAATGAATAATAAAATGGACTTAGTGGTGCGTTATATAGGGTGTTGTAAAGTGTATCTTTACACTTTCACACTAATCTAGGAATTTAATAATTAATGGAAGTTGATTTTTCCTTAATTGGCCCCTTTAATTCAAATCCAAGCCTAATTAATTGCAGATTCTAAGGGATAAAACTTGACACTCATAAATAATATTTCACAAAACTTAATTTTGTAAGGAATATGTCCTAGGATAGTGACCTAGGACCCTTTCACCACTTGGTGAATGGGTCCTCACTAGGTCCTAGGACCCTCTTTTGGCTTGACATTTCACAATCCCCGAAGTGTTTCTAGGTTAATTATGCTATGACCCATTCGCCCTATGGCGAATGGGTCCTCACTTAACTTAGGACCCCCTTGGAATATGTTTTGGGTGGTATTTTAATGATTTCAAATCCTATATCTGATGTCGGCTTGTATTATTTGAATTTCGGGAATCAATCTTAAGTTATCTATAAATATGAAGTCATTTCATTATGTTTAAACTAGATGAAGGGATTAAAAGAGAGATAACTTTCATGAGATCAAGAATTCATATTAAAGAAGCAAGAGTGAAGTCTTGGAGCTGCATTATAGGTCTTCAAGCTCATTTGTTGTCAAAGATCAAGCATTATTGAAGGAGTGATGATAGATGCCTATGGAGAATCATGATGGATTCTAGGTTTTGGGGAGATGCATAAGACATTCAACCAAGCCTAATGACTTGTCTCCTAAGTGATTCCATCTTCTATGATCATTCTATTTTCAACCTAGAGAGAGGTATAATCATATTTGCGACTTATTAAAGAGATTTGGGATCTCTTAAAGTAGGTCCTTTGCATTGTTCATGTTTCATTCTAGGATCATTTTCTAACACAATCGAGTAGGGTTTATTTGCATCATTAGAGATCTTAATCTTAGACACAATTAAGGTTAGGATTGCACACACATTTCATTTTTAAGATTTTTATTCATCGTCAAGGTTTAATTACCAAACTTGGGGTTTTATTGAGGCAAACCCCTATCCACCAACAAGCTTCAATTTTTTTTTATAGATTATTAGGATATCTAGATCTAAAAGCAGGAATTTAAAGTTGTAGGAAGGAATTAAAGATCTAGAACTTCAAGATCAAAATTATAGTTTTTCAGAAGAGCCTACCAAGACCCATTCGCTACCTAGTGAATGAGTCCTTGTTAGGGTTTTAGGGGCAGCAAATTTTCATAGTTTACAGGATTCATTTCCAAATTTGGAGCCTCCCAGATAGGTACACTAGGACCCATTTTCCATGTGGTGAATGATTACCTAATAAAGTTTCAGAAACAACAAGTTTTGAATAGGTGCACAACATTCCTTATTCTCAATATTTCCAAAAAGGTCATTGTTTCTCTTTGTATTGTGATAGATTTATTCATTACATTTTGTGGACCTAGAATTAGGGTTGTTTTGCTAGTCCAAATTCTTCTCCCCAAAGTGTTATTTATCTCACCACCCCATCCTTGAATAAAGGATAAATTGCAAGGTCCCTAAATCTTTACTTGGCTCACCTTTTGGGTTGATAGTCACTTCAAGGTTTGGATCTCATTTCTTGAACCAAATAGTAGAAAAGAGGGTTAGATATTATAGCCCCCTTTTTCCTATGTTTCATTTTGGTGAACCTAAGATAGTAAACACATAGGATTAAGTCAGAAAAACAAAATTCAAATTCAAAAATCCTTAATTTGGGACCTGTTCGCAATAGGGCGAATGAGTCCATGTACATACCTATTCCTTCAAATTTCTAAGTGATTTCTGGTGTCTAGTTTGCATTTCTGTTCTTGTTATCAACCCTAATCTAGGACCCATTTTCCATAGGGAGAATGACTCCCTGTACAGATTGTAACAACAATAAATATGATTCATTTTCAGTTTGTGATAAGCATTTCTATTTTTTTTGCTAGATCTGGGAAGTAGCTTTTTGAAATAGTTTTTTTTTAGATTCAATTTATTGTTCATTTAGTTAGATTTTGCAACATTGGAAAAATAATATATTACATATTTTAGTTAAAAGTAACATTATATTTCTATAGTTTCATTTCATTTTCAGCATTATCGCATCATTAGATATGTTAGTTTACATTTTTTAATCATTATAAAACAAAAATAAAAGACCAAAACATCAAACAAAACCCTTGGAGAAAGGATAGTTATTTAATTATGTCAAATATCTATTTCAAAGTTAACCTATCCCTCAATCCCTTTAGTAGTGATGACTCTAAGATGTTAGATGAAGCCCTTGCGGATTTCATCTTGCAAGGTTCATCCACTAAGTCTTGTTATGACAAACTGAAACACAAAGATGTTAACACAATCACATTGCAACTTATAATATACCCTCCTTCGCAAAAACCTCAAGTTCAAAACAAACCCATGCTTATCCTTGAACCACCTAAAAACAAGCCTTCACTTGATGATAATAATTCTTCACAACAAATGGGTTATAAGACCGTTGTGCACACATACAATACAAGGAACAATAGACATCAACAAATGACATCTATTTCATTACCTTTTCCTCAACCTATCTCACCTAACGCTCCTCGATTACCCTCGAATAGTGGAAAGGAATATAATATTTTTGAACAACTTAAGAACACACCTAGTAAGATATCCCAATGGGATCTTATTCAAGATTCACCAAATTACCACAGTATGCTTCAAACAACCTTACAAAAAGTTATGGTTCCTCCTAATACAAATTAAAACAATGTGAGAGTGCTAGTTCAAGGGATGAATGAGATAAATTTAGATACCATTTTTCACAAAAGAGAGTTACCTTCCTTGGAAATTCAAAAGTGACATGATGCTTTCATGATAATAGCTTATGTTAATCAAATTGTTATAAAATGAACCCTTATTGAAAATGGTTCGACCCTTAATGTGTGTAGTGTGAGCCTTTTGGAAAATATTTGTATGGATAAGAGTGACATCAAACCTGATTCTTTTTCTATCTATGAATTTGGTAATATAGGGAAACAACTGCTTGGAGTCATCACATTACCTATGAAAGTTGGGAAAGTAACATTACAAAATCTGGTCAATGTTATGCCTCATGATAGTTTTTACAATATCCTCTTAGGGATACCTTGGATTCATGAAATGAATGGAGTGCCTTCTACCCTACATCGTGTAATGAAATACAATTATGACAAAAACTTTTACACGTTAAAATCTGATCCTAAACTTGAAAGTTGTTTGATTGCCAAGAAAGAAGGATGAGATCCTTTGAAAGCACTGATATTAACTACAAAAGTGGAAACCATGAAGGAAGAATAAAATAAGGGAAACATTGATGAAGTCACTAAATTGTTAGAAAATGATTAGGTTTCCTTATATTTCACACCAACATTCATGGGAGAAGACAAAATTATAACAAAATAAATCAAAATGAAAAAATAACCAATGGTAATGTCAACGTAGAATTCAGAAGAAAACTCACAACCATCTACTTCATCTACTCTAGAAGAGGACATAAGCTATACAAAAAATTTGATGAGATAGATTATCAACAACCACCAAACCTGAAAGAAATGGAGAGACTTTATGGAAGAGGTTATGAGCTTGTTTATAGTGGAAAAGGATGTGGAATGAAAGAACAAGGCATCCATATTCCTATAGAGCCTAAAACACAAGAAACAAAAAGTGGTTTGGGGTTTTTTCCTTCTAAGATAACACAAGCAACGAAAAGAACCTCACTCAACATCAACATTTTCATGTGTAACCCTAATAAAAAAAATCTCACTTTGAAGCATCCAGAATTGATTGATACAACTTGTGAAGAGTCGTTGGAATATTTTGAAGATGATGAAGCTTTGAAATAAATGTTAGGATTTTATGATATTTCATGTACTCCTCCTAAAAATAAATGGGTTACATGTGATATGGTTAGTACTAAACAAGCAAACAAAGAGAAGGAATGTAATGAGAGTGACAAGGACAAAGAAGAATACAATCCTGAAATTTTAAAACAAAATCTACTTCCTTTGGGAAATACAATCAACATACCAATGGATACAACTAACAAGGAAAAAGTGATTAAAATAGGAAAGTGCCTTGATGAAGATGAACATGAAGATCATGCCACTTTACTTCATGAATTTCACAAAAATTTTGCTTGGAATTATGTGGATATGGTGGGAATTGATGCTAGATAGTGACACACAACATAGTCCTTGAAGAAGATGCTAAACTAGTCAAACAAAATATATGAAAGATGAATCCTAAGATAGATTTATTGGTTAAGGTTGAGATTGAGAAACTCCTTGAAGCTAGTTTTATATGACCTATTGATTATTCTTTGTGGATCTTGAACATTGTTGTAGTCATGAAACCTAATAATTGTATTAGGATGTGTATGAACTTTCATGATTTGAATAAAGCATCTTTAAAATATTATTTTCCTCTTCCTAACATTGACATGATAGTAGATTCGATTGTGGAAATGCTTTGTTGTCATTCATAGATGGATGTTCTAGATATAATTAAATATTTATCAATCGTCAAGATCAATACAAAACAACATTTACTACAAATTGGGGAACATTTTGTTGGGTTGTTATGCCTTTTGGACTAAAGAACGCAGGCACAAAATATCAAAGAGCTATGCCATTAATATTTCATGATTAGATACACAAGATTTTGGAAGATTATGTTGATGATGTTGTAGCCAAGTCTTTAACTTGACAAGATAATGTGAATATCCTTCAAAAAATATTTGAATGCATATGAAAATATAACATGAGATTGAATCCAAAAAAGTGTCTTTGGCATAGATAGTGGAAAATGTTTAGGTTTTATAGTATCTCACAAAGGCATTGAGGTGGACACAAAGAAAATTGATGCTATCATTAACATGCCACCTCCTAGAAACATTTCTCAATTGCGCACTTTACAAGGAAGAATTCAAGCTATCCATCATTTTTTAGCATCCTTAGCAGATCAAACATTACCCTTTACACAAATCCTTAAGAAAAAGGTTTAGTTTAATTGGAATGAGGATTTTAAATAGGCCTTTGAGAGTTTGAAATATTATCTTGCTACTCCACCTGTTTTACAACCTGCTATGCAAGACAAACCATTTATTCTTTATACAATGAGATCAACCCATGCTCTTGCAACATTGTTGGCTCAACAAGATGACAGTGGTAAAGAACATCCTATTTATTACATTAGATTGGCTAACAGATTGGGCACCTTGAGAAATAATGAGGTTATTTCCTTGATAGGTGCGATTGTTCCCAAAAAATATAGAAACCCTCGTATGATATACAATGAATTTAACTAAACTAACTAAACATAGGTATGCTTTTAACCTGAAAGCAAGAAAGGAAAAAAATGATACAAGTAAAATTCCTAATACTAATTGTAGAGAAAATTAATCAAGATACTGGCTCAAAGACTAGTTCACATATGGAATATCATTAAAATACTGGCACAAAGATCAGTAGACATGAAACAAATTATAAAAATGTTGGCACAAATACTAGTTTGCATAAGATGAAGCAACAAAAATATCAACCAAATATTACTTGTGAACTGAAATCAAATACAAATATGGATACATACACCAACATATAGGAATAACATAAAAAATATAGATACACCTTAAACACACATATTTAAGAATATTAGCTATCTTTGTAAGCTAGATGCACACAGAAAAATAGAGATTTTATTTCATGGAAAAAATTTCTAGCATAATATCAGGTCCTTTCTAATGATGTCTAGAGAGAAAACAATTGAAGATAAAAATCTATAAATAAAGCAAGTGACTAATCACTTATTTTCCCATAATTGATTTTAATTAAAAGTCTTTCAAGAAATAAAAAACTAAAAGTTATGAGGGTGATGCTTCACTTTCAGATTTTGTAGACATGGAAAGTCATTTCCACAAGGCTTGGAAAGCCTTGGTGAAATGTGGAAGTTCCTTAATATGTGGAATAGTTGTGTTTCCCATTTTTAATCTCCATGCCAATTGGCTATCTCGAACGAATTAAATCCTTTGATCATAGGTCTTTATGAGCCTTGTATCTTGTGATAGGATGAGATCTAGTTCACTAGATTTTCTCAAGTGCTTGACATTAAAAGACTGAGAATTAAAAAAATCATTACTATTTTTTGAAATTCACTCTCCAAGGCCTTAACATTTTGATTGCAACCATATTCTCCCCTATCAAGTTGCAATATGAGGGAAACAAGGTTTTTATGAATCTCCTCTAATATTGCATCACATTTAGTTCAAACCTCTTGAAGCTTTTGTAAGCCCTGCTTTGTGACCTACAACTTCCATTCCATGCTTTTGTTCCAGATCATGTAGCGAGCATCAGTAGCATTGGGCACGATTTTCTTAGTGGCTAGATTTTCCATCCCAAAGCCTAGAATAGCCTTCATTTCATTTAAATATTGATTCCATACCCTTTCTTCTTTCTTAGCAGTGGTAATCTCTTCTCGAACCTTTGTTCTTGAATAATTTTCCCTTTGTAGACACCTAAGAGACTAAAAAATAATCTGATTATCTCTTCTGATTAATCCATCTCTCCATTCCTCAATGGATTTGCCAAAGTTTCCAAAGTTTTTACAACTCCTCTTTTTTCTTACTACCTCTTTTTGTATTAAATCCAGGGGGTCAGAGGATGACTCAGCTTGAGATATCGGTTGAGGTGGTAGATCAAAAATTGATTTCAAACACTCAGTTAAGACTTGAATTTTCCTTTTCAATTCATCTTTACTTTCTTTATATTTCTTGGACCTCTCAACCATTCTCCATGCAAATACCTAGAATATTTGTACATCTCCATCATGAGTAGGGGTCCTAGATCAATTTTGTCAACATCAAAGTCACTAGCTATTGCTTGGGTGACTTCCTTTTGTGTAGTGGGGTGAGCAACTTCTAGGAATAATTTTCTTGATCCAACATCATCAATTAAACAATTAGTACTTTTCAAATTCTCTAGCTTTGGAGTCCTTTGGAGTAATTACCCTACCATATCCTACTTCAGGAGATCTAGCTATACCACTTTCCTTTTCCTTGACAGAGTGTAGTCCAACCAAACAAGAGTATTAGGGATGTTGGTTACTTTAGAACTAGAGGAAGGGAATAACATTCTATTTGTGGGAGGATTAATTTTTTGAACACCTTGTGAAGAGAGTGGAGAGGATCTTTGTTTTAGAGGTTCACCAACCTTCTTGTCAGATGATGACTGAGATGATGGAGAGGAAGAACTAATATCAATATTACTTAAGTCATCTCCTTCTCCTTCATCCTCTTTCTCCTAATCCGGATTAGGTAAATTCAAGAGGTCTTCTCCGCAAGTCGGTTGAAGTGTATTCCTATTAGGGGGATCTTCACCACCATCACCTTGAGCCCCAAATTTTTCTTTCTATGAAGCAACCCCAGAAGTTACTACAATTATAGAAGGTTGACCATTGCCTCCTATTGGTTGGTTTTTTTGTGATCTAGTATTAGGATGAGATTGCTCTATTTTCTTCTTAGTCACCCACTCTTGGGTCCTTTCCAAAACATCAGTAGTCCTTCTCTTAATTGTTTCTTTCTCTTTACTACTCTAATCCATTGCATGAATGTGTTGACTGACTATTAAATCTATGAAAATTAGGTCTACTAAATCTAGCCCATCATCCTCAATTCCTTGTACATCAAAACTCACATTATAGGTGATTATCTATCTCAAAGACACTCTCATCCAACTCCTTCTCACTTCAAATTGATCAAAACAATCTATCTAATAGTCCTTTAGATTACGCTAATGGAGGAAACCAATGCCCAACTTAAAATTAACTTTAACATAATCTTTAAGATCAAAAGGAAAGCGTTCATCATAGGTCTATAGATTGTACCTTGTTATTTCATTTTCTATATTGAGGGCATCTGACATGGAATCACATGTGTAGGTGATGAAACTAAATGGGAATTACACCATCACCCTTCTCCACCACTATCATCTCTTGTTGACATCAACTAACTACCTATGGACCTCGATCATTACAAAATTTTCTTCTAGGTGCCTTGGGAGTTTGATGGGAAAACTAGTGAAACCACCAACCTTGATATAGGAGAATCCCTAAAATTTAATGAAATGGCTTCCATAATAGTTAACAAACTGCATAGCCTCAAGTGAAAGCCACATTTCAATTTTACCTTGCAATTCTCTAGTCACTCTCATAGTGAAGGTGTCTGATATCCTCCTATGATGAGAAAAGCTCTTATTCAATTGCAGTTTATCTAGTTACTAAAAAATTGGTACCTGATCATGAGGGAGACTACTTGGCCTCAAGGTTGGCCAAGGTCTAGTATTTAAAATAGCATAAAACAAATAAGAGGACATGAAAAATGCCTTATCAACAAGAAAATAAACCAACTTGTTGTGTAGGCTGTCACTGATAAGTGTTGCCCAATCTAGGAATTGGGTTCCTCCCAGTATAATTTGTACAAAGAAATAAATCCATTCTTGAAAACCAAAGGCATCTTCATTTCCTCGAACTCTCTTTAGTAACATAATCATATTGAATATCTCTTCTATAAAATGATTCTTGTGTAAATTTTGGGGTAATTGTGATTTGCCTCCCCTGGGTCTTGCCAACTAATTCCTTGCCATTATATTCTGATAGTAACCTTTCTTAAGTGAAAACTCAACTTGATTGCTAGTGAAATCCATGGGCGAGTAGGGTTCATTTTTTCAGGGATTTTCTAGCATGAGGCAAAGGTGTACCTTTGAATTTTAATCACCAAGCAATTGTGCTTAGTTCTTATTTCCTATGTTTGAGCATTATAATGTCTTATTCATTCTAAAATCAATTATGGGCATTGAACAACTACAAGAAAGGTGGTTGCCTCTACCAATCCACTTTCAACTACTCTTTGTGTGATAGGTGGGGGATTGGGAGCACTGAATTTTTCTTTAAGCTCGTTCATATTTATTGGCCCTAGCTTAGTATCTCACATGTTAACCTTGCGACGTACTCATACCCTTGACACTTAATTCTGGCCATTTATGGACTACTAGGGTTCGAATGGACTTTCACCAGATAATATAAAATGTAGGTTAAAATAAGCCTAAAAATTGTATGCTAATAAGGAAAAGATAAAGAAAAAAAACCTCAGAACAACCTTGGACTTTGAGGGTAGAAGTCTATATTGGTGTTCTCTCTTTTCTTCACGTCTCTCAGAGTGAATGTCACAATTGAAGATTGTTTATTTTTAGCATGAATCTCCCTTTTAATTCCCCCTTGAGAAATATTTAAGTATATAGACATTAAATGCAATGCCCCATCATGTCGACAAGTGTTAGCTCTCACATACTTACCTCAATATAATTGTTTTTCATAAATTTGTAAAGGAATGGCTATGTGGGTAGGAAAGTGGGTAGTTCACATAACCTTGTAAATCACTACCCAAGTTCCTACTTAACTGCAATTCAGTGCCCATTCCATGAATTTGATTATTTCACTCTAGGAAGTAAATAGGAGAGTTCAATGAACTTAATAACACATCACCAACACTACCTCAGCTCGAGAATAGACCAAAAAAAGAGTTCCATAAGTTCATATAACTGGGAAAAACACCACTAGTGCTTTCAAAACAAGTAAGAAACACTATAGGGTGGGAAAAGGGAAAGTTAGAGTAACTTGACAAAACACCACCCAAGTTATAATAGACACTCAAAGCACCACCAATATGTGACTTAGCCAAAATTTAAAAAAATGAGCATGATTTTTGGGGGGGCCCAAAAATTAGGTAACACATTAGTTGAACTCTGATTGATTACGAGACATGATATACAACAATAGAAAAATAATGTTTGGCTCTCGTATTTGCTACTAGTAAATTGAGACATTGTTGAATATCCAAGATACTGAGAGGGAGGTGAATCAGTATCTTCTTAAACTTATTCAACAAACACCATCCAATTTCTCAATTGCATATAATAGTAAAGATGAGAAAAACATTAATAGAACATGAAACCACACAGCACATAAACACCAAAAGTTTTACGTGGAAAACCAAATGAGGGAGAAACCATGATAAGGATTAACTCACTATATATAGTAATTCCAAAACTAGAAACAAAAGATCACTTCTTACAAGTAGGACTCTCTATCCAAACAAGGAGGCTTACTATGTACAAAATATTATAGTATCAAAATGGATTATAGCCAGAGAATGAATTGATGAAGTTACACCTCACAAGTGCAGATTCAATTCCTTTGATGCTTAGAAATTTTCATTTCAATAGACTAATATTCACTCTTATTTGTATTCACATTCAATTCACACATTCCCACTTCAATCTCCAAACAATCCAATATATATATGACTTGTCCACAAGTGTCAATTAGGTCGGCCTAATTAGATGCAATCTTTATTTACCAAAAGGCTGACGGTCAGCTTCAAGCATATAAAAAAATTCTCCAAAACAATTCAAGTGTGTAGCACACTATATCATGTCAGCTTGGACCAAAGATAGGTCACTCATATATCAACAATACAAATTAAACCATTATACCACCAACTATTTATTAGGTCGGCCATGGATAGACCTAATAATGTAATGCAACACCAGACCAATGCCAACTTTCCATATGATCATATGAGCACACAGGATTGTATACATACAAGATTCTAACATTCAAAAATCATTTCCTAAAGCCGCGAACAACGATGATCACCAAAGGGGAAATGCAGACCAAAAACACCAAAGGATGTAAAAATGTTCTTCATATCGGTTCAAAGTACCAAATCAACCTGAAACCTTAATCAACATGGTGACATCAATGAAAACACAAGGCCTGATCTTCTTCATTCTTCCAACAATCTCCCCCTTTGTCATTGATGGCAACATGTACCAAAAGAATGTAAGAAAATATATCCAAATCTCTCGAAATCTCTCCCCCTTTGACATCAATGACAAAGGGCAGCCAAAAATAGGATGCAAATGTATGTACATGGTGAAATTGCATATACAAAGAAATTCTAACTCCATAACTTCAAGATTTCAAAAAATTCCAAAACTCCCCCTTTGTTCTACAACCCAATTCTTCTCTTCTTGTTTCTGTTCATTTTTCATTTTTTCTTCTTTTTCTCTCCTCCTTTTTGCAAAAAATAAATAAATTTGAGTATTCAGAAACTCAAGTAAAAATAACACTTTTCACCTGAAACAATTTCTTGTATCTCTCTCTAACAGTCGGAAGAATCCACTTCCAATCTAACACGAAAGAATCCATTATGGTACACATGTTGTCCATTAAAGCAAACAATGTAAACGAGGATGAACAATCCATAGACAAGCACTGTCATTCACATTCTTCTGCATCATATAGTATTCTAGAGAGATGATCTAACCAAACCTCAAAAATTTCATTAACAAGCTAGAAAGTTCTCACCACATCTTCCCTTTGTCTTTAAACAGTCAGCAACTCCACTTGCAATTCTCCAACTCTTATTATTTGTTTTCCTTCCTTGTCTTTAAAGAAATCAATATTCTTTCCAATACTATTCATTTCAGATTTAATTGCTTCAATTTTTCTTCTAAAATTTTCAACTGCAGTAGGCCACTGGAGACAATACTTGTAGATGTCTGACATCTCTTTAATAAATTTCCTTATCTTATTAATGTGTTCAAATAACTTCTTAGCTTTAACACACCTTTTCTCAATCATAGCTTCAAACTTATGTCCTTCTAGTCCTTCCAACAATATTCTCTCTTCAACAACTTCAACTAGATTATCTGATAATGAGTCAGAAACACTTGAAATATCAATACCTTTCTTGAGAAAATGCTCAACTAGATCATCATCGATTTCTAGTTTGTCCACTAGAGAGCATGCACTACACAATTCACCAATCTTCTTCATCTCACCTTTATCTAACAATGTCTGAATATAATGTGGATCAAAATATTTAGATCTAGGTAGGGATTCTTCTTCACTTTCCTTTTCTTCTAGAATACCGATGATATCTTTTGTGATAACTTTTCTCTTTTTAGGTTCCGGAGGGGAATCACCAATAACAACTTCCAATTCCTTTGCACCATAGGATGAAATCTCCTCAAGCTACTAGATATGGGCACACCGGAGCACAAATCCTTCTGCAAGGATAATAAATAGACTTTGAAAGAACTTGCATTGTCCTTCACACCTTCCAAATTCCTGTAAACTTTTTTTCCAACAGGGACCCCAGATTCCCATTTAACATTTTCTTTTATTGATAGTGAACTCAGAAAGTAAAATACTAGACATGTAAGCAAAGACCCAAATCGGAAAGGGTAACCCTCGAACAAGGAAATTTGTACATTTTCAATTAGGTTTTCCAAAATTAAGCTATACAAATCAAATTCCTTGTTTTCCTTCACCATTTTGTGTGCTAGATATACAACAATAGCCGAAGTGGAACCTTTGTGATTTCTAAAATAGATTTTGTAAGAAATACCATATGCAACATACCTTATGGAAGGGTCAAAAATAGTATTTATCAACAAGGCTTGGGGGTCTTTTTTGATTCTTGTTAGCTCCTCCAACTCTTTTTATTTTTAATATTTTCTTTCTGGAGAGGTTACCAACATTGCATAGCCCGGTAATAGCTTCAATTGCTTGCTTCGTAATAGGGTAGGGTTTGTCCAAAATGATACTACCATCCTTGAATTTAATTAATAGGAACAAGATGGATTCTCTATTTGTAAACCAAAAAATTCTCCCCATAAATCCATGCCTAGGGTTTTTATGTTCTGCAATTCGTTTGTCTTTAACCCTATTTCCATTTCCTTTATTTTTTGATGATCAAATTCTTTCAATTCAACTCCCTTCAGCCTTAGTGGAATACTCCCACTTGATCCGCTATTAATATATTCCATCATCATACTGAACTTATTCTCTTACATTCCTTTTGTAACCACAAGAGAAAACTTCTGTCACTTGTTCTTGATTGCTCACAATGATTTCTCCAGATTAACTCAGAATCGCTCCAAATCGCTTCAAAATTGCTTCAAGTCATTCTTCAAATTCTCCAAATGCATAAGTGATCAAAATGACATGAGTTTCACTTTATACACTATTGCATTGCCCTAATATGCATTAAAATCAATAAGTTTCAAAAAGATGATAGAAACCTTCTTTCACTACACTGAGAAACACTAATTTGCTCTGTAAATGAACATGCTTGCATGGTTTCTTCTAGTTTCTTTTGCATAACCTCTACCCATTCATTCCTTACAACCTATCCTCATGCCAAAATTTGGCATGTCATGTTTCCAGGGGGTTCAAACAATTTTTTGTTAAAGATCCCCCTAAGACCATGCTAGGTCTAATTCCTAGAGGAATTGTCTACACCAGATGAGGGCATAGATACATCTATTCTCTCTGGTTCTTCTTTCTTCTTCCACATCTTGTTCATTTCCTGCTTAATCTCATCTTCGTCAACCTTCTTCACAAGTTCATTTTCCTTTATCGAAGCAAACTGCTTTCCCTTTTTACTTCTACATAGTAATGAAATGTGTCTTGGTTTGTTACAATTGTCACAAACAACATTTTTTTGATTTGTTTGACTTCCATTAACCCTTGATCTACACTAATTCACTTCATGTCCAAACTTGTTGCAAGTATAGCAGTAACCATCAAAATATTGATTCATTCTACCTCCATTAAACCAATTCATTACCCGAGTTCTACATTCACCAGCTCTATGTCCCATTTTCTTTCATGCATAACATTGTCCAAAGAAGAAACCAAAAAATTGATTCATCCTACTTCTACACTTAGTTGCCTTGTGGCCAAATTTATTGCATGAAAATAAAACACCATTGAAAGATGGGTACCTTTGAGCATTTGGTTGTCTGATAGGTGTTTTTCTTCTTGGATTTATTTTCTACTTCCCTTTATCTTGAATCTTTTGATTTTCCATTGGATTTGAGTTTTCACCGGTTTCATTTCCCAAAACACCTTTGTCTTTAGAAGGTCTTTGTCTTGCTAGCAATTCATCAAGCTTGGTGGAGCTTGTCTTGAAATTATCTTCATAGAGTTTTTCTTTCTCCAGATCTATTTTTCAGGTTCATTTCTTCTTGTTCAAGCCTTAAGCATACATCAAACTTACTTTGCACCACTATATTTAGACACTCTTTAATTCTCTTCTTTTCTTCCACTTGCACCTTGAATTCGATAATCTCCTCATTTTCTTGTGTCAATTGCTCACTCACTTCTTTATGTATTTCTTTGCATTTCTTCAATTGTTCTTTCAATTTCTACATGCATTCATTTTCCTCATCAAGATTTTCTTTTAGATCTTTCTTTTCATTTTCTGCCTTGTCAAGATCTTCAAGAGAAACCCAAAGCTCTTTATCCATTTGTTCAATCTATAGAATCTTCCTCAAGTTATAAGGATTCTTCAGAGGAACTAGGCTCTGATACCAATTGTTTAATATCTAATATACTGAGAGGGGGGTGAATTAGTATCTAGGTATGTGCAGGATCATGATGGGCCAAAAAGTGGTGATATGTAAGTGATATGATGGCCCATGTGGCTGGCGACTTTTTTTTTTACCCAAAATAGATGAAAGGAAAAGGGTTTTTAAAGGATATTCTTAGCTATCCACCAATATAAATTATGCTTTACTTTGAATTTAATAAATAATTATTATTCATTTTCTATTTGAATTACGACTAAAGTCTTAATTGATAGGCTGATTGAAAAACATCTATAGCTTTCAAATGATATCATATTTTTTGAATCCAAAACATGCATCACATTCTATGCTTCACATACTATAGGATTAAAAAAATAAAATTGAATTTCATGAAGTTTTGACTAGGTTAAGGTGGTCAGACATACGAGTTTTTATATTTTTTAAAAGTTGCAATAAAAAAATCATAATTAATTATTTACTTGGAAAAAAATTACAAAAATAACAAATCACATCAGGACATTAGTCCTCTACTTATATCTAGAATATTATAAAAAAATATTATCATTCTATTTTGGCTAGGGTGGTCAGACAGACACCCACTTCTTATTTTTCCCCTGAAATTTAAGTACTAATGCATTGAAATTTCAAATTTTCACCAAATAGATTTTTTTATTTTTTAAGTAAACCTAGTATTTTAGAAAATACATTCAATTTTAAACATATTTTATTCTTACATATTTTTGAAATAATATAGATAAATTATTCAAATTTTTACGTCAATTTGCCTAACTTTGATTTTTCTGAATTTTATCACCACTTAAGGGCCTATTTTTTCCATGATGATCCTACACATACCCATCTTCTTAAACTTATTGAACAAACACCATCCAATTTCTCAATTGAATATAATAGTAAAGATGAGAAAAAATTAATAGAGCATGAAACCACACAACACATAAACACAAAAAAAATTATGTGGAAAATTCAATGAGGGAAAAACCACGGTGAGGATTAGCGGCTTCCTACAATGATTTAATAACTAATCCTTTACAATCATGATTCAAAGATTGGAGATCTAACCTAAATAGCCATTTTAACCATCATGAAGGTGCATTTAAATTTTCAACCTAGGTATGTGAACTTGAAATGGGTTAGCACAATATGTGCACTAAGAATTCAAAGTAGTCATCTTCATTCTACAGCTAAGAAAGATTCAATATTGAAATTAAATTGTATGGAAAGGAACAAAGTAAATGATGAACGTCAATCAAAAATTAAACTAAGTTGAACATGAATGATAGGAATAAAAATATGAGCAACAAAGAAAAAACTAATCTATCCACTTTGGATTCAAGAATAGTCACAGAATGAAATTCTAGTGGTTGTAGGAATAGTCAGTGCCAAATTCTTAACTAAGTACTAAACAAAAACTAATAACTAATCTAGCTAAACTAAAGGAAGGATTTCTCACCAAGTGGCCCCCCTTGGATGAGTATCCTCTAAAACTAATATAAACTCAAATTCTCAACTCAGAATTTCATCTTATTCATTGGGAAATTCAAGTACAAAAGAGTAGCTTGTTTGGAAATGCTAGTATATTATCAGATCGTACAACATCAATAACTCAGCAACTCCTGAAGAAGGAGGATCTAAACCTTATTTATACTATCAACTAAACAAGGCAGTCAACTCCCACTAATTGAGAGGACACCATTTAGGGAAAATAGAGAAAAGAATAGAAGGGCGGTTACACATGCAGGGAATCTGGTTAGACATGCATGTCCAAACGAAGACTCAACACTACAGTAATGCCCACATATTCTCAACATCATGAAAGACCAATATAAGGCAGTTACATGCGGTTGACATGGGGAATCTCTTGTCATCGTCCTTTAGTTGACCCTTGAATGATTCCTCTACATGACCATCTGGCTACTACATTTCTCGATTTAGTATCCTCAAGTATGTCTGCATGGCATTGTTAGTACGCATAATAACTGCACATCTATAACTACCTTAAAGAACATTCATTAACCACATGCAAAATTAATATAGATACTCCACATAATAGGCTAATGTCATTAAAACTGGAAGAAATAGAATTAAACCCAATGTCTATGGTTTGAGGGAAACTCTATAAAAATATCAACATTTAATATTAAAGTCCATGTCAACTTTAGAAAATAAACTATAGATTCTACCCAAAATTGGACCAAAAACTAGGCTCATTTCTCCCCCCAACCTAATGTTTTGCTGGTCCTCCAGCAAGGGAAGAGTTGTTTTTCTGGTTGGTCAAAGCTATGAAATTTGCAACTGATAATTGTCCAATATCAGTGTTTACTAAGCGATTTAGGGTCCCAGTAGAATCCTCCCAATCTATCAAGTCTTCTCCATCTTTTATTTTCTTCATCAATGTCATAGCAATATAATCTGAAGTTTGATACAGGCCACATGAGGATAGGTGGCTGAAAATTCAAGGGAAGCCACTGTCGTCCCTTTGTTCTCCCAAGCTAAATGTACCTTTCAATCCTTTTTATTGTTGCAACATAGTTTTGGATGGAATGAGGTTCAGCCTATTTCAGCTCATCAGTTAAAGTGTTCCATCTCTGTGATAGATATCCTTTCATGGTGTCCTCTTTTATTGCCATCTTTAACTCATATTCACTATAAACTACCTCAATCCAAGACATAATTTTGTCATCATAACTAGGCTTGAAAAGCATTTTATTCCATTCTCTATAAATATCCTTGGGGTTTCTTGATTCAACTCTAATGGCCAAGGGGATATTGGATTCCCTATTCCTATAAGCATTATATTTCTCTCCCCAACTAATCTCATTTTGCACCCAAGACATGAATGCTCTCAATTGGATATCTCCAACATACATCGGCGCATTTTAGTCTTGGTCTTGAGTTACAACAAAATTATGTAAATAAAATTCACATAACAAATTCTTCATTTCAGGGGAGACAATCCTATAAGCATTGAAAAATTCAGTGGGAGTCTCAATAGAGGGATTCAAAATTAAGATATTTCTTGGCAGCTTTAAAGAGAGATATTTTTCCTTTAGGTTTAGAGCATAAACCATTGGAGGGGTTTTTCATTCTAAAATATGTGGTACTAGGGTTGTAATTTTTTCCACCCTCTCCTTCAGAGAGGCAATCTCCTCATTCTTTTCTTCAATAATTTCATCCCTCTTTTTCCATTATTCCTCCTTCCTTTGTATCTCTCATCATAAATTTAAAATTGTTGTAAATACTAAAAAATTAGGAGGGTTATGAATTCCTACCAGGGTTTTTGTTGATGGTTGCTCCTGATATATTACCATTTGCATAGATTCAGGCTATCCAACTGGCTCAAGTTGTGGAGGTACAATTTCTTCTCCCACTTCTTGTTGCAAGGCCTCTTGTTCTTGTTCTTGTTCTTGTAGTTGTTTTAGGAACTCTTGATCTAATTATTGGTCTTGCTGCAAGAACTCCCGGTTTTCTTCATGCTCTTGAATTTCAACTTCCTCTGCAAGGGCAACAAGATCCGCCAGGGTCACTTTTTCTTCCTTTTTGAATATATTCTTTTCTTTGGCATTTTCCTGCCCCATTGGGGCTTTTATGCTCTTATGTGATGTCCCTCCATTCTTAGGGTTTTCCCGTGAAGGAATATCAACAACTGGTTTTGATTTCTTAAGAGGGATCTCACACTTTCCTTTGGCTACAAGATGAATAGTGTCAGCCTTTCTCTTCTTAGGACTTGGCACCTCTTTTTGCACAAGTTGTGTTTTGGCTTTTCCTTTAGAAAATGTTTGGGAAAACTCTAGCGCAATGCCTTCATCAAAACCGTCTAGCTTTAGGAAGTAGTTCAACCAACCACAATTTCTAAATTTGGCTAGGCACTGTGCATCCTGCAATAAGGCATCATGAACCGAGGGCCCATTTCAAATTATTCTGCCTCCCATTGTTTGCAATCAACTATCACTTTGCAAAATTCCCTTCCTATAATTCTTATCTGAAAACAAATTCCTTTCTGCAATTTAGTGTCACATCACATATGCGAGCCGTCCTTCACTTAAAATTTTAAATTGGCATAGCTAGATTTGCTGACATAGACAAGCATGGACTAACATGTGGGAAATGTACTTACATCTTTCCTTTCCCCCCCAACCTAAATTTGGACATGTGTCTACACATGCAAGATGGGAGTAGTGATTTGATAGAGAGTTATGAAAATTATGTGAACGTCCATACTAATGTACAACAATTAAATGAATGCACTAAAAAGATAATTAAGAGAGCAATAAATGCACATATACTTGAATGTGTGGAGGATACGTTGCAAATATCATGGAGAAAGTATCATTCACCTTTTTAGGAAATAAATTGAGTAGTTAATGATGATGAAGTGGAATGATGTGATGGAAGAAAGAGAAAGGAGGTGATAGATGAGCAGATGGGAGGATGGGTGAAGAAATGGACTTCTAAAAAATTAGAAGTCTTTATTATGAAAAGTACATACCTTAATTAGCTAGAAGGAGGGACACTAGGTCCACTTCCTTCGACTGCAGGAAGCTTGGGTGTTGCATGTTGGATGAATTGTTGCAGGAACTCTTCTTTAGAATATGGCTTGTGATATAATCTGAGATGATGACCATTGACTAGTAACTTGAATCTGATAGGGCCAATGGTGGTGAGCTGAAAAACTCCATTGGGAAAGACCTCAACAACTTCATATGGTCCTAGCCACCTTGTCTACAATTTTCCTGCATTGTCCTGATATCGTGAGTCATAAAGCAGTGCCTAGTCACTTGGCTGAAATTTCATCTCTTTGATAAATTTGTCATGTCATTTGATTCTTTGATTCTGTACGACCTTAGTTTGGTGCAAGTTTGTCTTCCTCATCTTATCTAAAGCATTCAGCTGCATGATTCTTTCTTTTTTTGCCTTAGAAATATCGATCCCCAACTCTACTACAGTCCTCAAAGTCTTATGCTAGAATTCAATAGGAATCATAGCTATCTTCCCATACAGTAGCTCAAATGGAGCGAAGCTTGTAGTTGTTTTCCAGGTGATTCTATAGGCCCAAATTGCTTCTGATAATATGTTTTCCCAATCCTTTATGTGAATAGCCACTATTTTGGTTGGAATGACTTCAATTTCTTTGTTAGTCACCTCAACTTGTCCATTGGCCTGAGGGTGATAAGGAGTAGAATTTTTGTGCCTTATGTTATATTCATTGACTAGTGTTGTAACAAGTGTTGAGGTAAACTAAGCTCCTTGATCAGTTACTATTTCTCTTGGGACTCCATATCGTGTGAAAAAAAAATCATAATTTTTTTTTGCAACCTTTTTATCTCTTGCATGCTTCATGGCCTTGACTTCTACCCACTTAGTCACATAATTAGTGCATACCAAGATATAAGACTCGCCATTTGATTAGGGATCAATGGGTCCCACAAAATCCAATCCCCACTTGTCAAAGGGATTGAGTACTACTTGGGAATAGAGTGGCATCTCATCTGATTTGGTTGGCCGACCCATTCTTTGGCACCTATCACATTTCCTTGTATATCTTCCTACATCCTTGTGGAGTGTAGGCCAATAGGATATTGTGTTCAAAATATTTATTTTTATCCTTTTGGTTGCAAAATTCCCTCCATAGGCTTCATCATGACATTCATGCAAAATATCATATGTCTCATCTTCCCTCACACGTCTTCTCATAACATGATCTGGTCCAATATAAAATAAACATCCAACAATCCATGAAAAAGGAAAACATTTTTCAATGAGCACTCTTCTCTCTTTTGGAGAGAAGATAGGAGGAACTCTCCCTATCACTAGGTAATTAGCTATGTCAGCATACCAGGGTGTGTGCACACTAATGGAAAATATATGATCATCAACAAAGGAGTCATCTATGGCTTGATTATCTTTTGATATGGTCAATCTTGAAAGAAAATATGCAACAACATTGGCCTTCCCTAGTTTGTCCATAATGGTTATGTCAAACTCCTGCATCAACAACAACCATTTGGCTAACCTTCTTGAGATTAGGGGTTTATTCATGAGATATCTAATGACTACATGATTGGTGTGCACAAAGATCTAGTAGCCTATTATGTAGTGCCTGAATTTGTTCAGGGCGTAGATCACTACCATCATTTATTTTTCTATTACTGTATAATTGAATTCAGCTCATTGTAAGTTTTTGTTGACAAAATAAATGGAATTTTCAATGGATCCTTCTTTATGTTCTAAGACTTCTCCTATAGAATAGTGTGATGCATCTATATGGATGTGAAAAGGATTTTCCCAATTAGGTCCCTTAAGTATAGGAGCATGAGTCAAAGCTGCCTTCAAGTCAGAAAATGCTTTGGCACAATCTTCTTTCCATTGGAATTCAACATATTTGGTTAGGAGAGTATACAATGGTGCTGCTATTTTGTTGAAGTCTTTGATGAAATGCCTATAATATCTTGCATGTCCTAAGAAAATCCTAACATAATTTTGTTTTGCAGGTGTAGGCAGATTAGTAATTACCTCAATTTTTGCAGGATCTACTTGAATTCCTTGGTGGGAAATGTAGTGGCCAAGAACTACACCTTCCTGCATCATCATGAAGCACTTCTCATTATTTAAGGATAGATTTTGGTCTTTACATCTCTATAGGAATTTCTTGAGATTTTCCAATGCTTCATCAAAATCAACACCATAGGTGGTAAAGTCATCCATATAGATTTCCATGTAGTCAAGGGAGATGTCTGAAAATATGTTGATGACTGCTCTCTGAAAAGTTGTAGGTGTGCTGCATAAACCAAAGGGAATAATAAATAGGCATATGTTCCCCATGGACATGTGAAGGTTTTCTTCTCCTAGTCCTCAAGTGCAATTTGGATCTGATTGTAGACACTGAATCTGTCTAGAAAAGAGCACTGCTTTCCTGCAAGTGAGTCCAGGACTTGATCTACAAAAGGCAAGGGAAAATGGTCTTTCTTAGTAGCAGCATTGAGTTCCCTCTAGTCAACACAAACTTTCCATTTTCCTCCCTTCTTAGGCACAATCACCAATGGAGACACCCACTGGCTATCTGAAATGGGATAGATAAATCCTGCATCTAGCAACTTTTTCAGCTTTGTTTTGACAATTTGTTTTAATGCAGGGTTGATTCTTCTTTGTGGCTGCCTTACCAGTTGACAATCATCTTTGATATATATCCTATGGGTGCAAATATTAGGGTCTAGTCCTTTCATATCTTGACAATCCCATGCAAATGCATGCTGGTGGGTCTTCAGTAAATTCATTAATGATAACTGTTGTTCTTCTCCCAATTTACTATTAATATTCAAATATTTTCCTTCGAACACCTTCACTTGTGTAGTTAACTCTATCATAGCTATTTCATTAATACATGGTACCTGAATTTGATATGGAAGAATTGTGTGGAACATACCTATTGTTGTAGGAATTTTGTCTGTTGGAAGAGTGGCTGCAAGAAGATCAGGTAGAGTAGGTAGAAGTGTCTTCACACAATCAAAAAAATTAGACGCATGAGATGGTGATAACTCCTCTACCTCAAAATGGTTTTTAATTATATTAGATAACACTTCATCTTGATCGTGAAGTTGTAGGAGAGGACTTCTACCTAACATCATTAGCTACACCACAGAGTTAACTTCCTCGGCCTCTTCACCTACATGTGGCCATACAAGATTATCATCATCATGGGATGTCTGAGCAAGAGGATAAAGAACAAGATTTTTGGTGTTCCTATCATCATAAATGATCATGTCACCTGACTAAAATCCAATATAAGCATCTTTTGTTGCTAACCATGGCCTTCCAAGGATAATAGGATACCCGCCTAGTGTATCTTTAGAAAAAATAATCATGAAGTCGGTTGGATACTCCCAAGAGTCTAGAATCACCACAAGGTCCTCTACTATGCCATCAGGCTTAATAGTGGACCTATAATCAAGCTTCAGGATAGTAGGAGTAGATCTTATACTTATAATGTTTAGTTGCTACAAGATGTCTTTAGTCATCACATTTATTGTTGCACCCAAGTCAATCAAAACATTCTTTATGTGTATCCCATTTATAATAACTTCAACCATATGACTACCTAGATCATTGTACTTTGGAATAATTACTTTTCCAAGCATGATGCCAGTCAGTTGTCCCACTACATGAACTATAGTTGGGTCTTTCTTTTTCCTGCCCGACTTCTTGAGCCATGCTTCTTTGATTATTTTTCCATATATAAGAACACCTTTTATGGCCTAGAATAGGGGTATCTGGACACATATATGCTTTAGCTGGTCTAGAATGTCAAAAGTGGTGTCCTCCTTTCCTTCCTTTTGTTTGATAGTTTCCAACCTCTGAGGAAATGGTGGTTCAGGTTCAGTTTGTTTGACTAGGACTGGTTCAGGGGTTTTAGGTGCACTAGGCTAAATGGGAACATCCAGAGGTTCTTCTTCTTCCACAGGAAGTTCAGTGATGATGGGTGTGGAAGGGGCTGGAAAATTAGTTCTTGAACGCAAACGTATGTCACTTAAACTCATAGCATATGGAGGGAATTGATCTGGATCAACAGAGTATATAGGCTATGGTTGTGGTTTATTATTTGAGTTAGGTGTGGGTTGAGCTCGTAACTGAGTGGGTTTAGGTGCATTTGAGATGGGATTAGTAGGGGGAGGCATTATAGTAGGTTTTTGGTGTTGAGAAGGTGGTTTCATGTAACTAGTTGTCTGGTTTGGCCATTGTTGTTCACCTCTCCATTGAGATGTTTATTGCCAGTTTTCTTGATGTGGCTACAAAGGTACTTGAAACTATTGTCAATTCCCCTGAGGTTGCTACCACTAGGATGAAGAATTTTGATAATTGGGCCAAGCATTTGGAGGGTTACCCCAAGACTATGGTGGATATCCTCCATAGTTGGATGGACATGGGGGCTGCCACTGGTTACCAAATGAATAGGAATTAAAATATAGCCCAACAAAAGATAGTGGATATGGTGGTATAACTTGTCTTGGAGCCCATGGCCTTGTCTGTGCAACAAAGTAGACTCAATCTTCCTCAGTCTAAATTGGTTTGAACTCAGGTGGAATATGCTTGCTATCAATTTTAGTTACCATCTTGCATCTGTAATCCCTCTTCTTTTATCTGTAATGAGGACAATATCATGTCAGCATTGCCTCTGCCTCCTCATGTTTCTTCTTGGCTTGAAGTGTATCCAGCTGAGTAGCTATATTTTTTATGATATCATGTTTGAAATCTGCCAGCAAATGAGTAATCTCCATCCTTGAATCTCTACTGGTGGATGACTTACCAATAGAGGATTGGTAAGCTCTCCCTTTCTTTGAAGTTGCCCTAGAATAGTTTTGGCATATCTTCTTGATATCCTCCCAAGAAACTTGAGTGATATCTCCTCCTGCCATTAGGTCCAAGGAATCATTGCAACTTTCATTAATTCCTCTCAAGAAAAGTAGCTTTTGTGAGACTTCATTGAGTGTATGGTGTGGATATTTCTGTAGACAAAACATAAACCTTGAAATGAAATCCTCCAGGCTCTCATATTCCTTTTGTTGTATTCTGAAAATGTCATCTCCTCTCATATCACTGCCCCTGCAATACTCTTTGTATTTCTCAAGGAAATTTGTCTTCATGTCCTCCCAAGTCTCTATAGTATCTCTACCAAGGCTCATAAACTATCTCAATGCAACTTCTTTCAAAGTGGTAGGAAATAGATTAAGCCTATGGGCATCAGTGATGTAGTCATAACTTCTGCAAAGTATATCAAAATCAAACAAGAATGTATCGAGATCTTTTGTGAAAAGTCCATATAACTTAGGAAGGACTGAATTTGGGATATTTTTGAGGTTGTCTACTTCATTCTAATGAGCAATGGGGAAAGGAAAAGTTGGTTGGTTTTGCTTGTTAGGTCTATTTCCATTTGCATCACCCATGCCTGCTTGATGAAGTTCCAAACTAGAGGGTTCTTCAAATGGATTTTGGTTTTCAAGGGAAACTTCAAAACTATTTAAGTCAAGAAATGTATCACCAAAGGGCTGTGGCTCTTCTTCTTCTTCATTTCTAGGCAGATTTGGAAGCTCTACTAGCTGAAATGGTTCTAGATTATTAGGAAGGAATCTCCCATAATAATCTCTTCTTATTATATGCATGCAGTATCAAATCAACATCAACCAAATCACACAAAGAATTGGTGAAAGAATAGTGGATCATAAATTCTAAATATTAAGAAAAAATTCTAGAAATACTACATAAGGAAAAACTAGCAATGAATCCAAAGAACTCCCTAGTTTGACACCATCCCTGACAATGGCACCAAAAATGTTGGCCTCCTACAATGATTTAATAACTAAGCCTTATAGCCATGATTCAGAGATTGGAAATCTAATCTAAATAACCATTTTAACCATCATGAAGGTGCATTTAAATTTTCAACACAGGGACATGAACTTGAAATGGGTCAGCACAGTATGTCTACTAGGAACTCAAAGTAGTCATCTTCATTCTACAACTAAAAAAGATTCAATACTGAAAGTAAATTTCATGGAAAGGAACAAAGTAAATGTTGAACATCACTCAACAATTAAACTAAGCTAAACATGCATGACAAGAATGAAAATCTGAGCAAGAAACAAGAAACTAATCGGTCCACTTTGGTTGCAGGAATAGTCACAAAATGAAATTCTAGTGGTTGTAGGAATAGTTAGTTCCATATTCTTAACTAAGTACTAAACATAAACTAGTAACTAATATACCTAAACTAAAGGAAAAATTGCTCACCAAGTGGGCCCCCTTGGATGAGTATCCTCTAAAAATAATATAAACTCAAATGCTTAACTCAAAATTTCATCTTATTCATTGGGAAATGCAAGTACAAAAGAGTAATTTGTTTGGAAATGTTAGTAAATTATCAGATCATACAACATCAATAACTCAGCAACTCCCAAAGAAGGAGGATCTGAACCTTATTTATACTATCAACTAAACAAGGCAATCAAATCCCACTAACTGAGAGGATTCTATTTAGGGAAAATAGAGAAAAGAATAGAAGGGTGGTTACACATGCAGAGAATCCGGTCAGACATGCATGTCCAAATGCATAATCAACATTGTAGTAACGCCCACATCTTCTCAACATCATGAAAGACCAATACAAGGTGGTTACATGTAGCTAACATGGGGAATCTCATGTCGTCATCCTTCATTTGACCCTTGAACAATTCCTTTGCATGATTAGCTGGTGGCTGCATTTATCAATTAAGTATCCTCATGTATGTCTGCATGGAAATGTTAGTATGCATAATAATTGCACATCTATAACCACCTTAAAGAACATTTGTTAACCACATGAAAAATTGATATAGATAGTCCACACAATAGGCTAATGTCATTAAAAGTGGAAAAAATAGAATTAAACCCAATGTGTATGGTTTGAGGGAAACTCTATAAAAATATCAAAATTTAATATCAAATTCTATGTCAACTTTAGCAAATAAACTATAGATTCTACCCAAAATTGGACCAAAAACTAGGCTCATCAAGGATTAACTAACTATATATAGTAGTTCCAAAACTAGATACAAAAGAGGCTCATTGCCAAATACAAAAGCTGGCTACTTACAAGTAGGACTCACTTTCCAAACAAGGAGGCTCACTACCTACAAAATATTACAGTAACAAAATGGATTACATCCAAAGAATGAACTGATGAAGTTACACCTCACAAGTGCAAATTCAGTTCCTTTGATGCTTAGAGAATTTTCATGCCAATAGACTAATATTCTCTCTTAAAAATATTGACATTCAATCCACACATTCCCACTTAAATCTCCAAACAATCCAATATATATATGACTTGTCCACAAGCATCAATTAGGTAGGCTTACTTAGATGCAATATTTATTTACCAAAAGACTAACGGCCGGCTTCAAGCATATACAAAACTTCTCCAAAAAAAATCAAGCATGTAGCACACTATATCATGTCAGCTTGGACCAAAGATAGGTTGCTCATATATTCACAATACAAATTAAACCATTATACCACCAACGATTTAGTAGGTCGGCCATGGATATAATTAATAACACAATGCAACACCAGACCAATACCAACTTATCATACGATCATATGAGCACATAGGATTGTATACTTACAAGCTTCTAACATTCATAAACCATTTCCTAAAGCCGTGAACAATGATGATCACCGAAGGGGAAATGCAGACCAAAAACATCAAAGGATGTAAACATGTTATTCATACCGGTTCAGAGTACCAGATCAACCTAAAACATTAATCAATATGGTGACATCAATGAAAAAAAATGCCTAATCTTCTTCATTCTTCCAACAAAAATTACTTACTAAATGTTGAAATCCATCTGATGACGAAATTTGATCCTTTAAAACACCCTTTTTTCTAAAATAGATTTATCGGGACGCTTAGCTAAGTGGGTTGTGTTGTTAACTAAGTTTGATCTTAAATTTATCTCTCAAAAGGAAATCAAAGGACAAGCCTTGACTAACCAATTAGCTAACACTCCATGTCCCCTAGCGTTACGTAATATAGACTCGTTCCCTAATGAGAATGTTTTGACTATTCAAAAAGAAAAAAATCATGAGAATTATACTTTGATGGTTCTAAGTGTCGAATTGGATCTGGGGTAGGGGTTATATTAATTCATCCTTTAGGTAAGATTATTCCCTTATCTTTCCATTTAAATTTCCTTTGTACAAATAACATTGTAGAGTATGAAGCTTAAATCTAGCTAGTATATGTGCAACATTAGCATTAAATGTCAAACACATTTCTATATTTGGTGATTCCCTCCTAGTTATTAAAAAAAAAATGGTTCATATCAAGAAAAAATGAAAAATTAATTTGATATAAGGACCTCATGATGACATTATTAGATAAATTTAAATCATAGCATCTTGTCAGTGCACCTTGTTTTATTCGAACAAGGTGCAAGAGCAACGTGATTCAAACTCCATTTTGTTGTGGATAATATGGAGTTGTCTTCTATCTATGAATACCACAATCTTTACAAAATCTATCAAAATCATTAGATAAAAATTCACTGCCATTATCAAACCTTAAACATTTAATTTTCTTTCGAGTCTACAACTCAGCCATTGCTTTAAATTCTTTAAATCGACTTGAAACTTCAGATTTACTCTTAAGAAAATATACCCATGTCCTACTATAATCATCAATAAATGAAACATAATATGTGGATTTACTAATTGAGGGAACATATATAGGACAAAAAACATCAGAATGAATAAGATCCAATACACCACAAAATTTATGAGAACTCGAGTAAAATTAAACGCGATTTAGCTTTCCATAAATGCAATGCTCATAGAAATCAAATTCAGGATTACAATCAGATAGACCTTTAATAAGGTTTTTGTTTTTCAAGGTCCTTAGATCCTTTTCTCCAATGTGGCCAAGTATCTGGTGTCATAGCATAGTTTTCTCTTGAAGTAACTTTGTTTTAGAAGAAAGATCACCCTTGGGTACCCAAAATCCATGAAAATCTACCGAAGGTGAAACTCTCACTTCTTCCACAGACTTTATTTTCACAGAAGTACTATTGAACTCGACAATGCATGCATCAAGCTTATACAATGTGATATCTAACACCTCTAGCAATCACCATAGCACCTCTAACCATCTTGCATCCTACATTAGAAAATACTACCTGCACACCCACATCTATTAGTTTTCTCATAGATAACAAATTTTGTGCTAATACAGAGATATGCACCACACCATTAATCCTTTTTATTCTACCATTAGGAAATATTATTTTAACTTTACCACAGCCAACAATTTCTAAATGAGAATCATCACCCAATTACACCTTACCTCCATCAAATTCTTCATATTTAGAAAAGCAATCTCTATTAAAGGTCATATGGAAAGATGCACCTTATTCAATTAGTCATTCATCATTACCTACACGAGTTGCCAATTTTATAATGAATACATCACCATCTTCCTTCTCAGACTCAAAATCATAATTAAATTTCTTCTTTTTCTTCTTCTTTTCTTCTTTGCATTCCTTATGAACATGTCCAGGCTTATCATAGTTCCAAAAGATAACTTTGGACTTTCCAGGAGCTTTAGATCTCCCCTTGGACTTGGATTTGTCATGCTTCTCATTCTTCTTGTGTTTTTCCTTAGGTCTTCCATGAACATTTAGGGCCTGCTTGGCAGTGATGGATACCTTCCTCCTCATCTCTTCAGAAAGAAAAGAACCCACCACATCTTCAGTCTTCAATATAATATAAGTACTCCCAATAGCAATAACAAGGGAATCCCATGAATCAGACAAAGAACAAAGCGAGATCTGACATTTTTTCTCCTCATCCATTTTGACACCAACTGATGCCAATTGAGCCACCAACATATTAAATTATTCCAGGTGGTCTATGATTCATCCACCCTCTTCCATTCTCAAGGAATATAATTTATTCCTCAATAAAATCTTGTTTAGTAAAGATTTGGCCTGATACATCTCGCTAAGCTTCTTCCATAGTTCTTTTCATGGACATTAATCATAACAGAGTTTTCCAAGAACAATCTAATTAGACCTGTGTGTGAGAATAATGGTCTAACTAATAAGATAAACTAACACACCAATGAAACATTAAATTGAAGGAAACTAATTAGAAAAGACAAAGAAAACTCTAATAGTAGTAGCCCCTTCAAATGTGTCCCATTGTCCTCTATCTCCAAGGATTTGATACAAGTTACTGGCTCTCAGTTGGTGTAAGTAGCATCTTGTTGAAATGACAACTTAGGAGAACGAGATTTATGTAGCATGCATGTCTATTTCTATGTGATTTAAGATATGAAGTTGAAGAACTAAAATTCTATGTGATGGAGCCTCAAACTTTGTTCTTTGAGTTCCTTTTATTCTTTCGCCACATTACTAGTCTGTCATGCTATTCAGAAGAATCCTAATGTTCTATCTAAAACCTTGGGCTGGATCTATTTCACCATTACCTTTTTGAGGGAGGTTATAAAATGACTTATGTCCCATTGCCTCGTCTAGGCTAGGCCCCCTTTTATAAACAACGTTAAATATTTTGCCTAAATTTATTATTTTCTAAGTCTAGGTTGGCTCATGCCCCGTGTTTTAAGAACAACTTTGATCCATCATTTGTCATTGGCCTAGGTGATGTCCCCTTTCCCATTTTAATAATCATTTGATTTTGCAGGGAATGTCTTTTAGTAACCATCAATCATCCTATGGTTGATCTTGACCGTTCCCCGCAATCTCCTGATGGCCTCACCAGTGGGTTTCAATTGATTGCAAAATCATGGGCGAGTGCCACGTGTCTCGGCTTTCGACGCCAAAAAATGATTAATAAACTGCTTTAATTTTGTGTCAGGTTTTAATACATTATATAGTGGGTTATTAAAATAGTTGCAAGATGCACGTGCTTGAGATCTATGGTGGTGTTATAATCTTGATGAAAAGTTGCTCGATGGTTATGTTTAGTGCTAATGATGGCTATAAGTGAACAAATTGCCAATGGTGGGAATCAACGGTTGCCCGCCATCGCGTGATCCAAAGATGCAGGATGTTTAGTGATTGTGATATCATGGGAAGGTGACACGTGTACTCCTTTGGTGCCGCATATTGTGGTGGGTCCTTGATGCTAACATGTAGATTATGTCATCCTTTTTGAAGGTGGTAATTCAATGATCTGACCAAAAAAAAAGATCAACGACAAGAATCTAAATTCCCATCAAATGTGATTGGAGACATTGGCGTGGTATGCAAATGAACTTTAATGGCAGGTGAGACGTTTACTGGATCAATTCGATCAACATAAAGTATTTGATTTAATTCTATTTTCACCATAGAGGCATTCAAGTATTTTCGAAGTAGTTTAGAGCTAGAGATAAAAAAATTCGAGTGATTACAGTGAAAGTTTGGTTCTCTGCAAGGCGCAAAATCCTGTGAGTTATTTTCTGTGCTGCTTGGTTTAATTTGACTATGATTTTTGTGAAGGGTTGTAGTGTGCTAGTCAAGGGGTTATTTGATTATCATTGTAGGGTTACTGGTCCATTTGAATTGTGGGAAATCATAAGGTTTTGTTGTAATTTCATTTTTGGGTAGCCCTAGTTTGTTCAAGGATTTGAATTTTAAAGAAGCCCTAGTTGTTTAAGATGGCACCACCAAAGCAATATTTCAACCATATTGATTATCTATAGAGGAATTTATATAAAAACTTTTTGGATCAACTCTCGTTATCAACAAATGACAGGAAGAGGGGTTTGGTTTTAATGAGTAAAAAAACCCTAGGCAAAGGACTAGTGTGCAAGAATTATAATATTGTAGATGCTAGGGTTTCTATTAATGGTGTGGAAATGTTTAGGCTATGGTATGGATAGCGAAACTTACCTCACCCCTTCTCTAATGGTTGGAGATATGACATGGGGAAACTAGCAGTGCCAAATGTGTTTCCTAATGTTCACCTACTCAGAGCAGTGGCAACACAATATGACCTTGTTACAAGGGTAATCAGGGATAATGATGGTGGGATTCTGTTGAGTTTAAGTGCAGATGAGATTCAACAAACATTTGAATTGAGTGAATCTAGTTTATTTTTGGTTCCAATTGATTTTGAGGAGATGAAGTAGGAATATGCAAGGTCAAAGCCTCTCTTTAGATTGAAGTTGCTTCCTCCTCATCTGGCTAGGGCAGGCAGTTCAATGATTCATATCAGCCCAAGTGACCAAGATCCATTAAGGCTGAGTTGTTTTGCCATTCACTTATTGGCAACATTTTATTCACTGTGCCAGATTTTGGGGTTTAGCCCTAATACTGTGATGCCAATTGCATACATGTTCATGGGGGCCCAAATTCAGCATCCCAATTTCTTTGTGGTGTATGACTTTGCATCATTTCTTGCAGAAAGGATGCATAAGGGTTTGTTGAAGTTGCATGTGGGGGATGTTGGCACTGCTTTCTTCTAGTACTTCTTGTTAATGCATATGTTCCTGTACAAGAATGTCGATTTCTTCTCAGAGAAGATGGAGTTGAGGAAATAAGTGAATGGAGAAAGATTACCAGTGCAGGCCTAGAGTGTAGAATTATCATACAACAGGGGAGGTGCCAATTTTGTGCAATTTGATAATTGCTTTGCCTCCAGAATCAGGGCTTGGTTGGTGGTAAATGTGCCTAGAGTTCCTGAAGACTTACATGACTTCCTCCGACCAAAGTTGAGGAAGCCTGGCTTGAAAATCTGCCACAATTGGTGTGACATCATCTTGTACCCCGTAAGTACTATTTTGAGGGTATATGGTTTCCAGGGAGCCCCACATATTCTCCCTTTTAATGTACCATCAAGAATGGGGTTCACCGAGGTCATGTGGTAACTACGTTATATTCACGAGGACAACCTGACAGGGAGAGGAAAAGGGACTTTGTTCCCTGACTACGCTGTTGTTTCTACTTTTGTCTTTTTCGAGGGAGGTTGGGTCCACTTTGGAAGGTTTTTTGATGATTTCCATTTGAGGAGTGGCCCTAGGAGGCAACATGACCCTGAGAGATTCTTTTCCTTGTTTAGGTAATGAATTAAAGGTGGTAGGTTTGCACATGAATTCATCTTTTCTGAAGACCTAATCATAAATGAATTTGATTTGAATAGGCAAAAATTGAATAAAGAAAAATGGATTGCATATGATAAGTTACTAGCCATGGTGCATAAAATGGATCCAGTGATGGAGTTCACTCCATTCCACAAGAGAATTTCTTTCTTTTTGGATAACTTCAAAGAGATCATGGGCACCTTGATGACCAAGAGGGTCAATTTGGAGTTAGATTTTGGAATTCAAAGACCAAAATCAAGGCCTGAAGAAACAAGGCCAACTTATCAGCCCTTAGTTGATCGACCTCTATACAAGAGAAAAAGGAATGACAATAGTGATGAGGAGGAGGGGGATAAGAAATGAAAACAAAAAATGAATACAGCATCACAACCAGGTCCAAAGATCATAGCACCTAGAGGGATAAGGATTGTTGATCTAGATTCACCATTGAGAAGTGATCTTCCAGTGCTACCATCAAGGCCAAGCCCTAAGAGGAAAAGAGTTGAGGAAACACAAGAGACTCTAATGGATGAGATTAATGTAGCTGATCAAGACATGCAGGTTGGTATCCCTTCCCCTCCTAGATCAACACAATTGGTGTTATCTGATATGAATGTAAAGGGCCAATGTGTACAAGATTCTAGAATGGAGGCTTGAAAGGCATTCTTGGATGATGATGCATTTGTAAAGACTCTTGTATTCTTGCAACTAGTGTGGAGAATGAAGCTAGAAGAATACTAGGACAAATGCAAGAGTAGGAGAGAATCAAGACCTAACAGGTCTGAGAAGGAGAATGATAAAGGAGGGAATGGGACTTGTCACTCAGGCTGGTGTCCTAATTTTTCCTAAATGGGACATAGCCCATGCAGTAGCATTCAATGCTATCTTACAATCCAAGCATCCTATACAAAATAGTGAGGAAGAGGTTAAGGCAGTTTTACAGGACTCTACTTCCAGTGAGGAGTATGAAACTCTAGCAATATGGGCATTGGCACCCCAGGGTAGAAAGCCAAATGTAACTGATATTAGCCCAAACTTAAAGGGAGGGTTAATAATCAAAAGAGCTTCTGAAATTTCAACTACAAAAGCTACAAGCCTGACTGTAAATGTGGCCAAATTGGCCCAAAAGATAGTTGAAAGGGAGGAGGCTGAAAAAAAGAGCTTGATGGATAAGTACAACATCATAATTGGATAATATAGTAGGATGCAACAAAGGAATGTTGAGCTACGATCTAAAGTAGATAGGTTGAAATATGGGTAGGTAGGAGAATCCTCCAGTGTTCTTGGAATCAGGGCATTACCTTCTATTTCAGGACCAATCCCCCCTACTTCTCCAATTATTTCTACTCTAGGATCCCCCATCCAGAGACTTGCTCTCAGTCCTACATCAGGGCCAGTTGAGGAAGAGGTTGAATACTCTATAGATCCCACTAAGAAATAGATGTTAAATAAGATTGCAGAGTTACATGTTACTTTAAAAGTAAGTGAGGATGGAGCAGTTGCTAGAAAGAATGAGGTGGTTGACATAGTTTTGAGGCACTTAAATGAGAAGGTTGATGGTAGATTACCATTAGTTCATTCTTTATATTCTTTATTCTTGGATGAAATATGAAATATTAATAGGGGTCAGGAAATAGTTTTTCCTTTGGCTGAGAAGTGGATCCCTAGGGCCAATGATCTAGATATTATGTACAAGGCCTCTAGATTTGATGTAGATAACAGGCTCCAATCATTGAGGCCTAGTCAAATTTTTGTGAAATCACTGAAGGTTTTCTAGGCCCTACCTAATGATTTGAGTAGGAGAATTATGGAACTGGTAAAGAGCTTTGATGATTGGAGTGATACAATTTTTCCAGATATAATTGATGCACAAGGAAACATTAAATCACTACAATAGTGGCAGGAAAGGGCGGATGAAGTTATCAATGCATAAATCAAATTGATTTGTGATGATTCTGACTATGATTTGTTGGTGAGTAGTATGGATAAACTAATTAACACCAACACATTCTTAGAGTCTTTTGAAAGAGAGGCCAATCAGGTTGCAGTGAAATACACACCTTACAATACTAAGGTGAATGAGGTAGTGAATTTTGATTGGCCAACAAATGAAGAGTATCAGAGATGGGTGGACAAATACTTAACCAAAGAGGAGTAAGACGATGTCTACTACCGGCAGCTAATAGCTTGGCAGTTATGGTTATAACTGATTGTGGATTTTGTCTCCATGGCGGTTTTTTGGTGCACGTTTTGAGGTTTGGCCAATGTAGCAGCTATTCTCTAATGAGTGGAATTAACAAGAAGATGCTCAAGGACTCGGTGATTGTAATCATATTTTTGAAGTGTCACAGAGCGATCCAATTGACCAGTGACATGTGTATTTTTTGGCCCGATAATTGTTTTCTCCTTCATTATCTATAAGAAGGATTTCAAGGCTAGAAATAAGGGTTAGCAAGTTAGATATTTTCAGGTCGAGTTTAGGCATAGTTGCAGAGTGATTTGTAAAAGCCTATTGATTTAGTGTAAATGCAATTTAGGTTTTGTGTCATTTTGTAGTAGGGTTTTGGATTTATGAAAGTTTGATGTTTCATGACAGTACTAGCATTTGAGTTATAATGATTCACTTCGAGCTCATGTCTCTCCTTTGTATAAGCATATCATAATCTTGAATAATATAATCAAGGGTTATTGCATTCATCTCATTGTTGTGGTGTGTATGATTTTCAGTTTGGATTTAATTCAAAGAATTAATTAAAATGCTTCAATGGAGTTATAGGTGGATATGTTTATAAAGGGATTTGGTAAGAAGTATTGGGTTAGGATATAAATTGATGATGTTGTAAGGCAATATTATCAGAGATCGTGCATGCTATGTGTTTGAATCTGTTATGGAATTTTAAATGCTTGTGAATCTGACTCCCCAATGGTATATGACACTAGTCTAAATCATATTTTTTTGTAAGGTTTTGTGTTTTCTTGTCTTTTCTTAGAGATTTGTACAAAATTGCAAATTAAATGACTATCTTAAGTTGTGAAGTATTGTTATAATTATCTCATGCTCCAAGTAGTTGATACTATTGATGAAAAGCCAATTCAATTCAGTATTATCCTATTCTGGTGAACCACTACTCATGAAGCATGGGTCAATGAGTTTGACTCAAAAACTACACAGTTGAATCCTGATAGCAATATCATAATTTGACATGCTGTGGAAGAAACCTCCTACTTATCATTATCCTATTATGTTGAGCTATTAAATGAGATTATTTGTTAATTGTTAATGATTGTTTATAATTTCAGTGCAGAGATTATAAACACATTAAGGGGACCACCCTCCAGGGTTTTGCAGAGCCTGAAGTGTAGGAGGTTTATTGTTAAAATCCTCGTCAGTTGGTCCAGGTCTTTGGAGCTGCCCTTGATTAGAATTGGCAATTCTATAAGTAGAATAAAAGATAAACCTGGCTACACAGTAAAAATAACCAATACTATGAACTTTAAAATGATTATGCTAAGATGCTAATTTGAATACAACTATAATGATTATGCTAAATTCACAAAATCTAGGATCCTTTTCAACTCACAAGAGGACTGTATTTATAGATTTTTGGAGGCAAGAATCTAGCTGGCCAAGATCAATGGTTGAGTTCAAACCTGTCAAGATGAATGGTGAGAGATTGAGAAGTTGAGAAAAAGATGGAATGTTGAGAGAAAAATGGGAAATTTTTCCTCCTATATAGCTTTTTCCATTCAAAAATGAAGGAAAGTTGTCATTTGTGCACTTAATTTATGAAGAGTTAGTTGATAGTTGAGGAAAAATCCATAATCAAATAAATAAATTTATTTAATTACATGTGACAAAGAATTAGAAGCTTCCATAATTTAAATAAATAATATCTAATTATGTGTGAGAGATGATAAAATCGTTTTAATTAAATATATAAAATACTTAATTAAATATGAAAAGAAGAAAGTTTCTAATTAAATATTTTAGAATATTTAATTATAGTGGAGAAAAGAAAGCTTCTAATTAAATATTTTTAGAATGTTTAATTAAGTGGAGAGAAGAAAGCTTCTAATTAAATATTTTTAGAATATTTAATTAAGTGGAGAGAAGAAAGCTTCTAATTAAATATTTTTAGAATATTTAATTATATGAAGAGAAGAATTATCATTTAAATTGTAAATTTAAACTTGTGATCATTAATATAAATAAATTATTAGATCTATTTAATTAATTAAGAGGAAGATGATAATAATTAAATAAACTTATTTATTTAATTAAATTAGAAGAATATAGAAAGTGAACGATATAAATAAATAATTAAATTTATTTATAAGTAGATGAATTTAGAAGATTATTAATTAAATAAATCATATTTGATTAATTAACAGGCTTGATTAAGTATGACCATTTTTGGATGTGTATATTTTTCCTCTCTTTGAAGTGATGTGTTTTATGCATTGCTTCAAAGAATTTTTCCCCTGACTTTGAAAATTGACTGATGCTATATGCCCCCTTGAGAGATAAATCACATGATTTGAATGATGATGATGATGATTTGAAAAAATGGAGATAATTTTTGGAGAGAAATTGTCGATTAAGCTCTTGAAATAACGTGTTGCATAGTAAAAATAAGAATAAACTCCCTTTTTTACCCACTTAAAAGGTGAAAGAGGTGAAAAGTCATTGTCATTTGAACAATAGCCTTTTGTAGTTTTCAGAGCTCTGAGAAGAATTTGTGAGATGTCGATCCACTTTGAGCACCACCGATTCGAACAAGCCTATCATCATCAGAGACCAGCTGTGTATGGACCTCCGATAAGTTGATCTAACCCTCCTTCATGAATTTAAATCCCATTTTTAAAGATTTTTTTCAATTTTTAGGATTTTTGAATGCTTGCTTTAGCGCATACGATTTTACTTTAGTGCATATGATCCATAGTTTAGCGCATCCATTAGGCAGTTTAATGCATCCATCCATGTGGAAAGAAATTATGCTTTAGTGCATAGGCCATTAGATTAGCGCATCTGCCAGAATGGCGCATAAGACTTGATAGAATAGCTTATACATTGCTCAAATAACGCATAGGCTAGAATAGCGCATAGGGGAAACAGAGTAGTGCATAGACTTGATAGATTAGCACTTTGATGAAATAGCACATTTAACCTCTGTTTTAGCGCATCCATGGATAAAAGTAGCGTATTGATGAACTATTTTAGCACATCCATGAAATTTTGCTGATTTTGAATTTTTGAAATGAATTTGATACTTGCTTGATGATTGTTGCTATATCATCCAACTGATTGTATTATTTTGAATAACATCAGGGATAGATTAGCCTGATTTGATAAATTTGTCTTGGTGCTTAAAGAAAAAATAGTAATAATTCTGATAAATTTGCTTTCTCGCTTGAAAGACAAATAGTAGTGATGCTGATAAATTTTCTTTCCCGATTGAAAGAAAAATAGTAATGATTGGATGTAGAGTCGATTGGCTGTTAAATTTGTTTCCATGTTTGAATGAAAAACAAATAGTGGAAGATGATAAATTTTCCTTCCTGCTTGAAGAACAAATAGTAAAATGATTTGATAAATTTGTTTTCCTGCTTAAAAGACAAATAATAATGATTGATTTGATATTGATTTGATCCAGCTGATTTAACATAATTTGCTTGATTCTTTCTTGTGATTCCTTGCTGATTGATGTGATTTTGATGTGCTTGATGTTATAGGAGGATTTTAATATCCTCCAGATTAGAGAGTGATTTCCCCATACATGGGACATGATTCCCAGACTATCTCAGCCAAAGATAGGGGTGATTGTGAGATGTGGGTTGGGTTCTCTGCTTAGGATCCCATAGTATAGGGTCAATAGGGCACTGTTGACCGTACTAGGTGAGAGATGGCACAGTGAGCATAATACATTTCACTTGCTGATAGGAGAGATTATAGTGACACCTAAGAATGTCTACAGGATTCTGGGCATCCCAGTAGTTGGTGAGCTTTTATCTATGATCACAAGGAGATTGGGGGGACAGATGCCTTTTAGAGAGTTTTTTAGGATCCTCATGCGGGCAAGTATGAGATTGCATGGAGGGATATGGTACAAAGATATGCATCTCTTCAATTAGTTGTAGCAAGTCTCATTGGTGGATTTCTTTGTCCTGATCGCAGGTCAAAGGGAATATCAGTAGGTTGGGGTCAGATTTTGGAGGACATGCTCCTCCATCAGATTAGATATGCATGGGGATCATGCATGCTTGCCCATCTATACCATGATATTCATCAGGTGGTGTACATAGATGGGAAGAGTATCTCATCTGGAGTTACTCTTCTATAGATTTTGGCATGGGAGCATATTTCCATCACTTGCCCCATTGTTCAAAGAGATCACCCACTGGGCTATCCATATGTATATGCTTACACATGTCCCCTTGTCCAGCCGATGTTGCGTAAGTTAGAGTATAGGTGGAGGATATTGGATGACATGGATATCATCATCTAGAAACCATATCTTGACTACGAGGCATGGGATGAGGATGACATAGAGCTTCCTTACTGTGGGATAGCTAGATATATGATTGGTCGTACTCTCTTCATCATTGAGTGGTTTTTTTATAGGAGAGTACTGAGGCAGTATGGATGGGTACAAATTATGCCATAGGGTATGGTTCACTATGTGAGATGTTCCGAGGATGTGGTAGAGTGGGGGCCATTTATCACTTTTGAGGTAGCGAGGGCTGAGTATACAAATCTACAACCAGAGTTTTGGGCTATTCATCCTGAGGTTATAGATGCTCACATGATGGATGACTATGCCACCTACTTGTATTCACATCCATTTTTGAGGTTGACCAGTCCAAATGAGCCTGCCCCACTACTAGGTGGACCAGTGATACGACGGGCACAATGATAACCACAGGTAGAGGCAGAGGCAGGGTAGCCATAGGGTCAAGCACATGCACAGGCATAGGCAGAGGATATAGGTGGTGTAGCGATGGAGGTGGATGATGAGGATGATGAGTCGGATAGCTCTAATGATAGTGGTGATGATGAGGATGACAGAGGTGGTGGATAGAGATTCTTCTTTGATGTTCCTTTAAGGATGAGGCCTCTGACATCTAGAGTAGTGGACCAGCTGAGTACTTCAGCTCCACGCATTACGATCAGGGCTCCTTCTCAGGGATAGCTAGATAATTTGTAGGAAGAGGTTCAAACTCTTCAGAGTAGTTTGGCATAGGCACAGGTTACCATCAACTAGCTACAAGCACAAGTTGCATAGCCACCACCTCCTGACCCACAGGTAGCTCAGCTCACAGCAAAGTGAGATAGTTTTAGAGAGCGGTGAATTCAGGCAGAGGGAGTAGTAGAGAGACTCCTTAGGTTAGTTGAGAGAAAATCCATTGGAGAGGTCGTGGGATAGGGACTAGAGACTGCTCGACAGGCTAAGTACTATAGGATGAGATACTTTGAGGCAGTGTCACCCGAGCGGAGGATTTCTTACACACAATCAGGTACCTAGTTACAGAATCACTCACACAGTCATACCAGGAGTGCCACCAGGAGTGTGGGACATCCTGTTAGATGAGAGATCGGGGCTTCTGGCAGTAGAGATCCAACGAGACCTACCACCTCAGGAGGTAGCAATAGCCATATTCCATGTCTAGATGCCCCTCAATAATGAGTGATTGATACATCCTGCCATTGTATTTTATATATCTTGTTTAAAAATTTGATATCTTTGTACACCTGGACATTTTTTTTGATGAGATTTATGATATGCAGTGGTTATTCGATATGCATGTGTTATGGATTCATGTATGCATTTTATTTCTATATGCTTTGTTGTTTTATGATTGCTATGATGATGATTATATGTACTTTGATATGAAATGCAAATGATGATGTTCTTATTTTATGCAATGTATGATTCTTATGATGATGATGCAATGATGATATGATGTAATATGCTTTATGATGAAAATAATTTCTAACATGATGATATGATGCTACATGAATGATTTTCCTATATGATGTATGTAATGAATGAAATGGATGCATCTTTCTTTTATCAATGTATGTTTATGCAAATGATGCAAAATGAATGATAATGAAAATGTTGTGAAATGATATAAATGAGATGAATAATTAATGAAATGATATGTACATGATATGAAAATTATATGATATAAATTAAAGATAGATAATGATCATGATGAACTAAATGAGACCTAATAATGATGAAAATGATAATAATGATAATGAAATGAATTGATGTGAGAATGGAAATATGAAAATAAAATGATAATGATAACCTAAATGAATAGTCATGATGAAATGAGATGCAATAAATGATAATGTAATGAGATGCAATAAATGTCCAAGTGTACTCAATTGTTGTCTTAAAAGATATATGAAATTTTTTCCAACCTCCAAAAATCTACTTAGACAACCCCCAAATGCAAATCTAAATGAATCATGCAATCCTAGAATGTAGTAATGAACCATTTCCCTATTTGTCATTCCATGAGCCAATGTTGTGTGTGATTTTCATCATTGAGCCTTTTGATATGTTGAAAGTTAGTACAAGCATCAAAGGGGATATTAGCACCAATGATGACTTGAGTACTGCTTTCATGATGTTTGATGTAGCAAGTTAATACAAGCATCGAGGTATAATTGAACCAAGATGACCTGAGTATTGTTTACATAAATAGACAAAAGTTAACCATATTCCTATGCAAATTCTGAAATGTCATCAATGATATGTTGTAGAGCATGTACCATGACAAATTTGCACAATACTAGTGATTAGCTTACAGACAACAAGCAAAGAAAAATCATACTCCTTCCTTGTGATTTTAGTTCAGTACATCATTGAACTACTCCAAAGATATGATGTCATCAAATTTCATAACAAAAATTCAACTTATGCTTTAAGTTTGTCATTCATTTTATTTAGATTAAGATCATCCAATTTATTTTAGTTTTCTGTCAAATAGTCATTTAGACCCATCTTTGAATGGATAAGTTTGTTGTTTCTAGTATTCCAATGCTTGACACATGTTGTTTGTCTTCCAGAAAGCTCCAAGAAGCAAATTTCCCCAATGACCCTACACTCTTACTCCTATTTAGACGTTATTACTACTAAGGATAACCTTAATCATCAAGCCATGATGAAATCCTTGTCGTTTCAAGAAAATGTTTGGATGCATGATGCAGATGTGATGGCCAGGCATGTATGTGATGCCAATGAAAGATGGATATGTAGAATGTATCCTCATGGATGAGAGAGCCAAACAAATTACAAATAATGCCTGTTTTTCAAGTTTTCACCATTTGTTTTTATTGCACTTTTTCCTGATTTTATGATTTTTTTGTTGTTACCAAGATGCTTGTTTGCCAGGTTTTCATCAAGGCAATGATTTTTTTAACTTTTTTATTTTTTTGTATATTTGCTATGTCAAAAATGCCTATTTGCCAGGTTTTCACCATATTGACACATTTTTCCAGTTTTTATGAATTTTTTCATGACTCTTTAAATTGTTTTTGATATTTTTCAGGACTTTTTATATTGTTTTTGATATTTTTAGGCATAAAAATTCTTCAGGTGAATGTTGTTGGTCGGGTCTTCAAACAGGTCCCCTTCTGATGTTGACAACTGATATGCCCCCGATCCATATGGTGCAATGATAATGAACAGGCCCAATCAATTAGGCTCAAACTTGCCTTTCTTTTCCCGATCCTCCTGATTATGAGGGTTTTCTTTGAGAACCAAGTCACCCACTTGAAAAGCTCATGGTTTGACTCTGTGATTGTAGCTATGAGACATAACTTGTTGATATCCCTTTAAATGATTAACTACAGTTTGACGCCATTTATCAAGCAGTTCCAGCTCTTGCAACCTTGATACTCTGTAATCTTCATCATTTTTCAGCCCCTTTAGTGATACTCGAAGCAAGGGAATCTTGACTTCTAGTGGTAAAATAGCTTTTTCTCCATAGACCAAAGCATAGGGAGTAGCACCTATTGGTGTGCGAATACATGTTCTGTATGCCCATAAAGTTGGATTCAATTGGACATGCCAATCATGGCCGACGTCATTCACTGTTTTCTTCAAAATATTCAGAATCGTTTTGTTTGAAGCTTTTGCTTGACCATTTCCTTGTGGATAATAAGGTGTAGAGAACTTGTGTTGGATGCCAAATCTTTCAGAAAGTTCATCAACATCCTAATTTTTAATAGGTCTTCCATTGTCTGTAATAATGGAGTTGGGAATGCCATATTGACATATGATATAGTTCAAAATGAATGAGGAGATTTGTTTGCCAGTAACAGTTGTTAGGGGAACAACTTCAATCCACTTAGTAAAATACTCAGTGGCTGTGATAATGAACTTGTGTCCATTTGAAGATGATGGATGTATCTTTCCAACCAAATCCAATCCCCACTGAGCGAAAGGCCATGTTGTGGTGAAGGGTTGTAATTCCTAAGCAGGAGCATGAATGAGATTCCCATGAATTTGACATTTTGCACATTTCTTAAATAAGATGAATGATTCTTTCTCCATGGTCGATGTTAGGTATCAAAAATGCAAGTTTGAACCATAAGAGGTTGCCAATCTCTCACAACGCTATTGGCGAACTAACAGGCCAACCAGTATAGTTTTGAACCTTCTACTCTTAAGGCTCTACTAAACCTAAGTGGGTGTACCTATATGAATGTTGCAGATTTTGAACTATGCTTCCTACTTGAGTAAACTATCCACAATGGCAATTTGATAGTGGAGAAATATGATCTAAATTTTGTATAAATTGTATATGCAATATCAAAGTGAAGTCTAATATGTTCAGTTAATAGATGTTAAATGAAATGAATAAAATTAAATAGCTAAATATGGAAGACCAATGCCTGGTTGGGTAAAATGAAGTGAAATGAAAGTCTTAGATGAGTGGTTCCTATCTAGCAAGTTCTCTAATTGTTTGGAATACACATACAAGTTTATAACTGGTATAAACATGTAAGAATGTGATTGATAGACCCTACTTGAGGCAGAATATCAATCCTAACTACTTGATTCTTCTTAATAATCTAAATAACAATCCCAGATTATTGTAATCGACTGAAAGGAATTTAATTCTTCTTTAAAGGACCCAATTAATCGAATCACACAGATACAAAAAATGTGTACTGATAAATTGAACATACACTTGATATTTCAATTTAAATAATCAAGAAACATCAGATTGGAGACAATCAAATAATTGCTGAAATCAAACAAACAACTGATACCAGAATGAAGCCACCAAATCAACAGTCTTTCATTATCTTCCTCAAAATTTATACATGCAACATAGTCTTCTTCAATGCAAACATTCTAAAAAATATTATGCTTGCCGCAATCTATCCCTATTCTAAAATTTCTAATTCTACCCCTCCATGTTACAAAAACATATATTTATATATATCAACTGCCAAAAAAGATGCATCCTTTCAAAAATGTATTAAGCATGAAACACTAACAAGATTAAAATTAACTAAGCTATGTTAAGCCACAAATGAACTCTCGACATGTGATTTGTGTAGTCTTGGCGCTCGTTTGTATCTGCATCTCCTAATGCATTATGGATCATGATCTCCATCATCACCATCCATTTTTTATGCTCACATGCTTCATCCAATGTTGCATCTTTCACAGTGGTTGTCTTTAAAATCTCTTGCAGTATTAATTCACTTTTGCTCTTCCACATAGCCATTTCTTTTAATTTTCCTCCACCACAAGAAACATGGTAAATCCATTTTCGGCGGCTTCTATCAATCCTTGTGCATCCTCTTGTAATTCTTCAAAGAATCCTCTGTTCTTATCCATAACACGATTAGCATCCTCAATTGCTGCATTGGGAGGAGTACCCCACTATTTTATTTCTTTGAGTTCCTCTTGGATTCTACCATCCACCCTTTTATGTTCTTTTATTGCATCAAAGTACCGAGTTTTTTCCCCAAAGTTTATTTGACCAAGTGGCTAAATTGGCCTACCTCCTCTTGATTACTATTGTAAGTGTGTCACATTTCCCTTGAGAATATGCACTCGACCCCTCCCAATGATCTTTTTTTTGTGAACTTTCCCCTTGAGTGAGCAGTTAATTGGCCTTGCTGTAACACCTACTAAATCTTTCAGATGCTCATTTTCTCTCAGCATTCTTTCATTATTTGTTTTGTACATCTCCTTTTCTTTGATCAATGCCTATATTTGGGCTTTATTCAACTTTGCTACATTAATCCCAATTTCTGCTATTGCAACTGGATCAGCCTCCCTAGCCTTTAAAGTCATGACATATCCAAATGCTTTCTTACTATCAATGACAACTGACCTCTTGTGAGGTGGATATAAGGCCCAAATCATCAATGTCTCTTCATCAGGATTGTATTTTGATCCTGTATAAACTTCTATCACCTTTTCTATGTTGATCTTGTGTGAAGTATTGTTGTCCTTCAAGAAACTATCAAAAACCAATGCAGAATTGAGGTCTAATTCTGGGAAAATCATGACACCAGCCTTTTTCAACATTTCTCTCCCTTTCTTAGGGGTCATACTTGTCATCTCTTTCTCTACATCATCTCTCAAAATTTTCAACAATTGTTCTTCATTTTCTGGTGTGACATTTTCAACCAGTTCTTTTATTTCCCTTCCCTTTTGCTTGCATAAAAATGTTTTAAATTTTGAAGTTTTTACAAACTCATCATCTGCTATAAAATATTTGTATTCCTCATGTCTTGCATCTGTATCCACACTTTCCTCAACATTTGATTCTCTAGTAGAATAGGTGTAATCCTGAGTTCTTATCCTTGATACCTTACCAGGTGGACCCTGTGACACATTAGCCTTTAATGCATTTTCAAGAGGACACCAGTTCTATATCCAACAATTCCTGATTATGTCATTCAATCACCATCTCTGCCTCTTCTTCTTCCAAGTTTTTTATCATATCATCAAACTGTAAGGGCACTTGGTGATACCCTCCAAATTTTAGCTTCTATTTAGCAGAATGAATATACCCCTCTGGATCAAAATTTTTCCTTAATGGTCCTCTTCTTGTGTTATACTGTAACAACTTATCAAGAATCAGTTTGTATCCTTCCTTTTCTAACACAATAAAATCACCAAAGCATAGTGTACTCGGCATAAAATCTTGCTTTCCAAAATAACTTAAATTCATAACATTGGAGAAATCCATCTACCTAACAATTTCTAAGTAGGCAATCCGATCTGGAACTGTTCTATGCAAAATAAATGGAGCATCTTCAAATCCATAGACTCTAATCATGCTGGTGTTCTCTAGACAATACCAATCTCCCCAATTATGGCTGATTGATCCACTAAAATATTTAGGTCTGAGAAACCTTTTTATCTCATCAGACAAGGAGTAGTCACATGGATGATTATAGAATTTATACAAGGGTTTTACAAAGTATTCTTCAAAGTGTACAAAACTAGAATTAGCAAACCTATTGTCCCAAACAACAATCCATGACTGAATAGGCAATGGCTTGCCTTCTTTATCAAATTGTGAAATTCTCAGCTCCTTGGGCCACAACCCTAATTCTTGTCCGAAGTATAACACCAAGTGCATCAATAATGAATAATTTATGAGGTGCAAGATAGAGGCTCCATTTTTTATTGCCATCAACCTAGCATCAAGTTCCTTAAACAAATATGAGGCATAATCAAAAGGCCTAGAATTGTCATATTGAATATCTACTACAATCACCATAGGCACAATTGCCATATACTCTGGGACTTCCATTCCTAACACCTATCCTACTGAAAAATAGGTGTACTTCATATAAGGCTTGAAAAGATCTACATGAAATTTTGGTACTTCATTGTCTTCCATTAGAATCGGTTTCTGACCATGCTTAATTCTATGCAGAGGTAATCTCCAACCCCTATAAATGGTGTCCATCCTTCTGAATTCATTCTCGAGCTCTTCACTTACAATTCTCTCATTGCACATCCCTTCTATTTGAAAACCTCACTTATTGCATTTTCTGATAAATGTATCAGTGGATTCCCAGATAGATCACATATGGCCTTATGTTTTAGATTATAATGACTAGCCAACAATTTCACCAATTCGACGTCGATAAAAACATTAGGGCAAACTAGTTTACCTAAATTGAGCTTCCATGGGTTACATACTGGCACAAAATGATTCCTCTGATAGTAATGGAAGCTGAATAATTCATAGCCTCTGATTGGGGTCCAAACATCTCCTATGAATTTTCATTTATCGTCTAATTTATCCACCTCTGCCCTAAGCTATGTAGAGCATCTAGCTTTAGGTCTAGAACCAGGTAGCTGGTCTATAAGATCTTGGTTTAATTTTCGTTCAGCGCCCTCTGACTAAATTTCAGTTTTCTTCCTTTTTCCCTTTGATTGACTACTCTCCCCATGTTTTCTACCTTTTGATTTCTCTGAACTAGTGCTTTCCATTCTTTGAAATTTACAATATTTAAGGGATGAATAACTTATTATACTTTGCCTGAAATTCCAAGCTGAACGAATGCCCCAATCTTCTGCTCATTCCTCTGCCCTCCTTTGCTGCTAATTACACGAAAAAATGCTCTTAATTGAGTTAGCCTAGATTCACAAAATATTTTATGTTTCATGGCACCATTAATGTCTTGGCTATGCCACAAATGAAGCAGGCTCTTCAAAATTCTCGCTATCACATCATGTAGCATATCGGAAAGACATTTTAAATCTTTGGTCGATCCTTTTGTTCAATGTTCACACACTCGCTAAGACATCTTGTAGTTCCCCTGATACCTCAAGTCTCCCCGATAGTTTTCTTTTTAGTTTTTTATATCACCATGACTCCCACCGAAGCGAACCTATCACCATGACTTAATGAATCGGGCCAACATTTCTCTATTTCATTCCGAAGGTTCTTTGTCTCACCGAGATATTCTCTTTGTCATCTTAAATTGTCGAGGCAAGGTAATTGTCCTGCCAATGGAATAATAATCGCCATGACCTTCCTTAGATCTCCCTATTGAGGCTTATCTTACCAATACATATTTTTGTAGACACCTAAAAATACTTAGGCCTACGACCACTATTTTACAACCTTTCGTCATAACATGATTATAACATTTTAATTATGTTTCTAACCCACATTCAACTATTAATTAAATAATTCATAATTATTTAATTAATTCATAATCTCTCATTCTTCATGATTATGAAATAAATAAATCTTATTTATTTATTTAATATGTCACTAATTATCAAAGTCTTCTTGCAATTAAATAAAGTCTTATTTATTTAATTAATCCTTATCATTAATGTCCTCCTAATTATTGATAAGTATATTTAAAATATATTGATTTAATATGTCACTAATTCCTAAATCCTCTTAATTAAATAGATTTGATAATTTATTTAATTAATTAACTACTTCTTCTAAATTAAATAATTATTTTTAATTATTTAATTGTTGTATGTGACACTTCTATATTTTTAAATAAAACAAAGTCATTTAAAAATGTCTCACATAGTTAACTGATTCTTCATTTAGTAATTGATTTCAAAAATCAATTACTTATTATCTCACAAAATCCCTATTTTGAATTAGTTTAATTCAAAATGAAAATATTCTTCTACAAATCAAGTAATTGCTAAAATTACTGATTTTCTAAATTCTCATCCCCTTATCTTCTGATTTTTACTAATTTCATCTCAAGGTCACATTTATTCTCCATCGTTGATTTAATATATTAAATTAAATCTTGTCCACACATTTGGGGATTGTTGCCCTAACCCTAATTGAGAGTTGTCACCTTGAATCTTAACCATTGATTTTAGGGAATTTCTCAATATCTCATCTCATTCGTTCATTCAAGATTGCTTTTTCTATAAAATGACAATCTAGATCTCATTTTATGGGATCGATCGCTTAATCTATTATCTCATTTTGGCATTCTCATATCATCTTAGGCTTACATTACTATTTGCATAATAGAAGTAAAATTCTAGTTCTGCATATAGTTTATTTTATAAATCCTTCAAAGGCTTTATTAGGACTAGACCTTTTTAGAGTGTGCTCACAAATCCGAGGGCATCCATCATCAGCAACAAGCTTGAGGAGGTGCAATGGAAGTCAGCCATGGAGTATTAAATGGGTGAGACCTTTCTAGTTTCTTCCCTTTTTTATTATTTCTCTTATGCATTCGATTGCTCAATGGTTTTTATGCATGTCTTACTAACCCATTTTTGACATTGCAGAAATTATACATCATTACATTGGTGAACATGACAATCTAACAAATTTTTGTAGGTTTTTGTATGGCCTCAGATTCTGTTTTGTAGGTACAGGAGTACGGAACGACTCAACCATAGGCTTACATGATGCAAGTGCTTTGTCGCACTGCATTTACGATCGCTAATGATGCATACACTCTGTCACGATGCATACAAGAGCCAAAATGACACATTCGATAAGATGCGACGCATTTGACAGCCCTCGCACCACAACTGCTCTGGCGAGCCACAAAGGACTGGTTGTATTGTTTTTTTAATTTTGTTTTTTGGATCCGACGTGACCGCGACCAATTTTTCCTTTTGATGAAATTAAAATAAACCAACCTTAGGATAGACATTTAATTCAGAATTTACCAATCCTAGGATAGAAAAATTAATTGGGAATTTATCAATCCTAGGATAGTCACCACATTTTACTTTTGTTTGGTTAAAATGATCCCCATGCTTTTGTGAAGCAATATCTTCACTTAGAATATAAAATTTTCATTTGGGTTTGAAACTGAACAATTTGTCTATTGTGTTTGATTGGATAATAGGTATATGCTCTCCCCTTTACTGGGTGATCAAAAAGCCAGACTTATCCATATTTTTATATCTATGCATTTCATGTTTTCTTAAATCCTTTAGAAGGCTTTTCATAGTGGGAAAAAGTACTCACCCTATGGGAATGACCTAAGTGGGAAAAACCAAAGCTATGTTTTCCAACCCACTATAATCAAAAGTGAATTTTGGGGAAACCCATATTCAACGGAAGTGGCAAGATAACTATCCCCAAAATATTTTTTCTAAAGATTGGGAGGTCTCTTGAGGGAGTTTATCTATTTTCCATGCCAAATGAAAACCCTTACTAACCATAGTGTAGACGCCAGCTGTGTCAGTATCCAGACATTGTTTCAATCACGGTGCAAGGGGAGGGAAGAATCTCCCCCCAAGACACTCACCATATAATCGCCATAGACTATTTGCTTAGGGGATTTGGTATCCACTTCCATCACCTTGAGTACGCACCTAGAAAAGACAAAAACACGGCTGCCCTCTAGGGGGTGACATGGTTGTGTGAGTCAATGCGATTTTAAGCTATGGGCGGTGATTGTCATGATGACCTTTTGACTATTAAGAGTGAGTCTGCTTGAAGTATCTTTTTTGTTCAAATACTAGTGCAAATAGAAAAGGGTCATGCTTGACCCTTGAACATACACTCAATGTTTTAATTTCTTTGTGTTTTCCAACTATTTTCAAACAAACTTCAACAAACTAAACATCAAAAAAAAAAATCTAGGTCAAAAACTTGTCAAGTCTGTGAAACAGTTTTCTGTTTTCCCAAAAATTTGTCTCTTGTGACGTAATCACTCTAATAAACTACAATCGCCATATCTTGAGCTGCATTCACTCTGATGGGCCACATTTGAATCATCCTTAGCTGCATTCTCTTCGGTGAGCCACAATTGAACCACACAAAGCCACATTTTCCAATATCAACCCGCATTCACCATACTGTGTCGCAATCGACACTTTTTGAACCGCATTTTCCTCTGTGAGCCACATTCACTCTGTCATACCACATTTTCTATGACGCATTTGTGAAGAACTTCAAATCACTTTCTCACTATCAAAAACTGAAAGTCCACAAATTTTATTTTATTCAATCAAGTCTTCCTTCACTATTATAGTTCAAACCGGACTCTGAATTGCTAAACTGTCATCAAACATTGCATTTTAGGTACCATTTTAGGATCATAATAGGGTTCCCTTTCTAGTCCATTAAATTGCATTTATAGCTTCACCATCTCCTTAGAAACTTACTTTTGCAGATTTTAGGAGTTGACTCTTACCATTCATTATCAAAACTTTTCATTCAATAGTAGGTTATCATTGGACCCAACTACCTTTGTCATTTTGTCAAATCTTTTGTGAATTATTTCCCACTCAATAGTCTAGTGTGGAAACTTCACTTTGTCCTCTTTATATTCCTTTTATGGTTCATTGGTCTTCCAAACTTGAATCATTGCAAAAAAAATTGTTTTCCCAAGTTATCCTCTTTAGATCCCTGACTAGTAAGTACATCTTAGGCTCCCTTAGTGGCATATCATTTAGCATTTCCATTTAGTATCACACCATTTTACATTCACAAGTCTTTAGTCTCACTTGCATTCCATAGCATTCTTTAAAAAAAAATCCAAAGAAACCAAAAACATAGTGTCATACTTAGATCATTCTCTCCATCATCCCAAGTTGAGGAAAACCTTGTATGGTTGAAACTAGATTATAGAAAAAGAAAAGACTCATGGATTCCTTTAGACAAGATACCAACTTTCTTGAATTCACAACTGGCATGGATTCATTCCCTAATGCCATGAACAATCCTTGTTTTGACATGGGAAATTCCAACATCAATCCTTTCAGTAAAATGAACATCCCATCATCTCCATCACATATTTTTGAACCATTTATCCGACGGGATTAAAATGGGGAAGTCTTTGAAGAAGACGTATTAGCTGCTGCCCAACATCTAGAAGTTGTTGCTTTTGCAAAAGAAGTAGTCTTAAATGACTCTTCTAGATTCCTAGCTATGCTCCTTAACCAAGGGGATAAGTTACCAAAGGGATTTGATCTTAACACTCTTAGAGCAACTTCTCCCACTCCACCATCACACAATCCTTCCATGGGAGCCTCTTCACAAAATGACATCAACACAATCAATGCTACCTCCCTTGGTCATACTACCACCACAACCAACACAACATCTAGTGGGGGATCATCTTCCCAAACCAACACCACATCACAATCCATCCCCCAAAAAACATCCACCATCCCTCCATAAAAATTGGGGGCAACCACATCCAACCTCTTTGGAACTACATCTAGTTCCATGAGTACACCAGCAAACCTATTATTAGGTTCTTCAAATGCTATGGCAACCAGCTCATACAACCCTTTTGGGAGAAATAAATGAAGAGTTTCCATACAAGTCACCCAACCCACTCCCTCATAGGTTAATACCAACATTCCTCAAGGCCACAATCTCTTATTTGGGAAAGGCAATCAAGGCGCTCAATCCTTCACTCCATTTGGGTATCAACAAGCTCAAAATCAACAAGGCCCTCAATCCTTCACTCCATTTGGACATCAACAAAATCAAAACCAACAAGGTCCTCAAATTCAATCCAACATGGCAGGATATCACATCCCCACTTATGCCTCTCAAGTCCATACACAGCAGCACATCCCTCATCAAAACACTCATTTTTCTCACCGACAACCCATTCCAAATCAACACATCTTATCACAACAGCTGGGGACTCAAGTTTCCCCTATCACCAACATGGGTGATGCTACCAACCATCCCATGGTGGAAGCACTCACACTCCAACTCACTGCTCTTCAAAAACAAGTGGAGACCTTGCAACAATCCAACAAAAAGTCATACATGTCACATGACTTGTGTCCATATCCATTTGACACAGCCTTGTATATGCCACCCTTTCCTCATGGATATGTGGTACCTCATTTTCCCAAGTACAAAGGAAAAACAAACAACATTGAACACATAAGAGAATTCACCACTAGTTTCATGGACATTGCATATGAGAAAAATTATCTCATGAGACTCTTTTCTAGAAGTCTCACAGGTCATGCACTAGAATGGTTCTTGCTTTTGCCTAAGGGAATCAAAACATGGGATGAATTGGCAAACAAGTTTGTTGAAAACTATGCCTATAACATTGACATGGATATTGGCATTGCCTCCTTATGCAGACTTACCCAAGAGGATGCAAGAGAGACTTTTATTCCATTCTTTCAAAGATGGAGAACCTTAGCAAGTAGATGTCTGATAGAAATACTTGAAAAGGAGAAAGTCACCATGTTTGTACAAAATCTCCTAGGACCACTAAGGTATGGCTTACAAGTCCATTGTTGCACCACCTTTGTTGAGCTTGTTGAAAAGGGTGTCCAGCTTGAGAAAGCCTTGATCACCAAAGGTGAATTAAAATATGGTGGAAAAACCATCAACACCACCACAAATAATAACCCAAGTAGCTCAAATGACAAAACCAAATACGGGGTTAAGAATAAGCACATCACAAATGATGGTGTAGTTGATGTAAAAACTGTCAATGCAAGAGGTCATGTACTCACAATCAAAGGAGTACAAAATCAAAACACACTTGTAACTACACCGACACCAACTACCAATGCTATCTAAAGCAATCATGCACAATCTAATCAAAGGCAGTTGCATCAACCTTGACAAATCCAAAAATGCACATACACCCCTTTGGGTGAACCTATTGAAATTGTCTTGAAGAAAATTATTCAAAATGGTGTCATAATGCTGGAAGAGCCAAAACCGTATGAACCTGGTCAGTTCAAGCCATCATGGTGGGATGACAGTTCATTTTGTGATTACCATTGTGCTAAAGGGCACAAAACTTCCTCTTGTCGTCAATTGTGAAATCTGGTGCAAGACCTCATAGAGAACCACACCATCGAGTTGGGTGGTCAATCATTTACATCTAATGCAGATCATACCATACACAAAAACCCACTACAAGATCATGGTAAAGCTTCCTCATCTAGCACAAAGAATACCAATAATCAAGCCAACCACATCCGTCTAACTTGTAATACTATCCATCCTACATACAATTATCTCGATGGTACTATTATCAACAATATTTGCACTACTGATGAAGATGAATGTGTTAATACCATTACCATTAAAAAGGCCGCAGAATGTAATGTAACCATGCGCAAAGGCAAGGTCACCATCCCAAGTCCTTCTACATGTCAACCAAAAATCACCATACCTAGTCCGTCTGCTAGACAACCCAACCCAAAACCAGAGTTCAACATTATTGAGCAGTTGAATAAAACACCTGCTCAAATATCCATTCTAGAACTGCTCTGTATTTCACCCACACATAAGGCTATCCTAGATAAAGTACTGCAAGATTCGTCCACCCCAACCAACATCGATGTCAACCACTTTGAGACTATGGTCAGATATCTAAATTTGCCTCATCACATCACCTTTTCGGACAGTGACTATTCCTCGCCCAAACCATCGCATAATGATGCCCTTCACATCAAGGTTTTTGTCTACAAGCATAAGGTTAGACGAGTCCTAGTAGATGGCGGAGCAGGATTGAACATCTTCTCTAAAATTGGTCAAAGATCTTGGTTTCTTTGATGCATGTGTAGATACTAGCAAGAGCATCGTCATCAAGGCATACGATGATGAAGAAAATGCTTCTAAAGGAATGATTACAATTCCACTCCGGGTAGGACCAGTTATCATAGATACAACATGCTAGGTCCTGGATCATGACATACACTATAATATATTACTTGGTCGCCCATGGATTCATGCTCTAAAGGCTATTCCATCCACATACCACCAATGCCTCAATTTCATTTTGATGGTACTGAGATCACTATCCCAGGAGATCCTGATCCATTTCAATACTGTACCAACCTGCGAGCCATTGCTGAGCACCAGGTACCCATCAATCGAGAAGCCTCATCTTCCACCTTGTCCAAATATATTGACCCATCGACACTCACAAAATCATCCATTCCATCACCTTCTACCACACCATCTTCATTGGCCTCCATCCCAAGTAAAGACCTTCAGATCCAGGACCTTGGTTGTGAAGAGTTCAAATTGAATATGGCTTATTGTATCACTACAATATCGAAGCCACCTAAAGTCTATGGTAGACCATGTATTGCAGTTGAGCCCAAAACAACTTTCAAGGTTCCACCGAAAAGTGTTTTTACACGGTGGGGAAATATGGGTAAGGAAGTCATTATTGACATAGATAACTGGATCTACAAAGACCCAATAGAGTTATCTCCACTACTGCTACATCTCTATGGAAAAGGCTATGATATATGCAAAGCCCTAGGTTTTGATGGAACAAGCGACCTTGGAAAGAATAGCAATGGAAGAAGGGAACCTATTATCATGACTGCAAGACCAAGGAATATAGGGCTAGGGCTTGACCAATTCAGAACTAATGATCAACGTACCCATGATCTTTCAAGTAAGGTTGTAACGGTTACAAAAAGTGTTGAGACATGCGAAGAATCCCTTACTAAAACTAACTCAAATGATTGGGAATGGGGATCTGACAAAACCATTAGTGACTATGACATTGACAAACTATTCTTGGAGCCTGGCCAACTATCCTTTGAGGAAAGATTTCAACAGAAATATAACATTGAACCTATTAACCAACATTCCAAAAATAAGGAATGGGTAAGCATTCCTTGGAATCTAGAAGAACACAAGGTGTCATTGGCAACACTTGAATCATCCCACCCCATTCCTGAGCCCACCCATGAGCCTAACTTACCTAAGCCCACTATCCATACTTCTGAAATGCCAACCACTAGTCACAATGTTGATAATTTTATCCCATATTATGATTTTGAATTCGATTCATCTAACTCAGAGTATGGACCATCCATTACATCGAACACGGAAGTTGAAATTGACAACTTTTCCTTTACACTTGAGGCATCAATTGGCACACTTTCTGCATCTTCCCCATCCTTTACCAACACTGACGATGGGATCCCCCTTGTTTATCCACAACTGGTTGACTTGGACCAACAAGATTCGCCTGTGATGGACATATTTAAAAATGATGAGGCAATTGCAAAATTCATGGGGCTAAGAGAATTTATTCCATGGGGTGATCACAAAATAGGGTTCTCCATTGATCTAGATTATGTAGCTTACTTTAGGGAGACTGTGCAATCCTCCAGTCGCAAAAATACAAAGAATAAAAAAGAAAAAGAAATGTCTTTAGGTGAAAACCACAAGGCACCTTCTGACAGTAAAATAGTAAAAACAAAGGATGTATCTGAAGGTGAAAACCTCTCTAAGGTGCCTAAGGATGGAGGATTTGACTTTCTCCCTGTAACATAGGAAAAAACAACTATGCTCATTGAGGACACAATGGAAGTTAGCATAGCCACACTAGAGAATCCCAAAATGATTCTCTTGGCCACATCATTGTCAGATGAAGAAAAACCTAAATTTAAACATTTTTTCACAGACAGGAAAGTTAACTTGGCATGGTCATATGCTGACATGCTAGGCCTTGATCCTGAATTGGTTCTGCATTATCTTCCTTTAATCCCAGGAATCAAGCCGGTCAAACAAAAGTTGCGCAAAATGCATCCACAGATTGCACTACTTGTCAAGGCTGAACTAAAGAAGTTACTAGATGTTGAGTTCATAAGGTCAATAGACTATGCTGATTGGATATCCAATATTGTTCCTGTTACAAAGCCAAATGGACAAATCTTTATCTGCATGAATTTTAGAGATTTGAATAAGGCTTGCCCAAAGGATGACTTCCCCTTACCAAACATAGACATGATTTTTAACTTCACAGCAGGGTATGAGATGCTATCTCTCATGGATGGTTTCTTAGGCTATAACCAAATCTGAATTGCAATAGAGGATCAACATAAAATGACATTCACTTGCCCTTGGGGAACATACTATTGGGATGTCATACTTTTTGGCCTAAAGAATGTAGGTGCCACATACCAAGGGGCTATGACAACAATCTTCCATGACATTATGCATATCCTAATGGAAGATTATGTGGATGACCTATTGGAAAAATCCTTGACAAGAAAAGAACATCTCAAAGTCTTGGACAAAATTTTCAGACAGCTTGAGGATTACAAGGTATGATTGAACCCAAATAAATGTGTCTTTGGAGTCACTTCAAGAAAGCTGTTGGGATACATAGTTTCACGATGAGGCATTGAGGTTGACCCAGTAAAAGTAAAAGCAATTCTAGACATGTCTCCTCCAAAAGGAATTAGTGAGTTGTGAACACTTCAAGGCAGATTGTAGTCTATTCACCAATTCATAGCATAGTTGGTAGACAAGTGTCAACCATTTCAATATCTATTATGCAAAATCATTCCTTTTGTATGGACGGATAAATGCCACATGGCCTTTGAACAAATAAAAGAATATCTATTGACACCACCAGTGTTGATGCCACCTATTGAGGGAAAAACATTAATCATGTATGTCTCCGCAACGAAAAATGCACTAGGGGTATTATTGGTGCAAAATGACAATGAAGAAAAAGAAAGAGCCATATACTACATTAGTCACACACTAATTGGATATGAGCTCAACTACACAACCATTGAATGGGCATGCCTTGTATTTGTCTTGGTGACACAAAATTACATTATATGTTGAGCCATCAAACACATTTGGTAGCAAAGATTGACCCATTAAAGTATCTCCTGAGTTGAGCAGAATTGACAGGTCGCTTGGCGAAGTGGGTCATGATATTTAGTGAGTATGACATACAATATGTGGAGCAAAAAGCAATCAAAGGTCAAGTAATAGCAGATCAACTGGTAGATGCACCAATCCAAGCCACTCATCCGCTGATAACTGATTTTTCAGATGAGTCTATTTTTCACGTAGAACCAGCTCTACCATGGAAACTATACTTTGATGGGTCCCACACTGGTCACGGCTCAGGAGCTGGCATATTATTTATCACACCACAAGGGGATTCAATTCCTAAATCATTTTGGATTGCCTTCCCTTGTACAAATAATATTGCAAAATATGTGGCAGTGGTCATAGGTCTCAAGATAGTGATTAAATGGAAAATTCAGACATTGCTCTTATTTGGGGATTCTCAGTTAGTCATCAATCAAGTGAATGATGACTATGACACAAAAGATGAGAAGTTGCTTCCCTACAAATGAATGGTGGATAGTTTCCTGATGTATTTCAAAATGATTGCATTTGAACAAATCCCAAGGACACAGAATAAAGTAGCCGATGCAATGGCTACCATTGGATATCTCCTAGACATCCCTAAGAATGTGTCACAATTTGAATTCTTAGTGGAACAGTTGTTGATGCCTGCATACGATATTCCAGAGTCAGAAATGGTGTGTGAGATTGTTGGTCCTAGTTCGCCTTAGTATCAGGACATATATGAATATCTTAAATCCCAAACCCTCCCACCCAACCTGTCCAACAACCAATGAAAATCCTTTATCCAAAAGTGGCTAGACACACCATTGTCAGTGACACCTTATACCATCATGGATTTGACAACACCCTTCTTCGTTGTCTCGACACTGATGAAGCCCAAATGACTTTACGAGAAGTACATGAGGGTATATAAGGATCTCATTCGAGTGGCCCAATCTTAGCTAGGAAAGTCACCAGACTAGGATACTACTGGTCGACATTGGAAAAAGATGCTCTTCAGTTTGTTAGAACATGTCAGAAATGCCAGGTGCATAGTGACCTAATTCATGCACCTGCACAGGAATTAAGACCGATCACTTCTCCATGGCCTTTCGCACAATGGGGACTCGACCTCATGGGTAAGATCCATCCATCCTCTTCTAATGGCCATCAATTCATAATCACCACCACTGAGTATTTTACTAAGTGGATTGAAGCCGTCCCTCTCACTTACATCATTGGTAAGAAAATATCCAAGTTTATCCTAAATTACATCATTTTTCGGTATGGTGTCCCACAATCCATCATCATAGATAATGAAAGTCCATAAAAATAAGGATGTTTGTGAACTTTGTGAGTGATTCCACATCCAACATCATTTTTCCACCCCATACTACCCACAAGGTAATGGCCAAGCTGAGGCGTCAAATAAAACAATCCCTCACATTCTGAAGAAGATTGTCAATGGTGTTGGCTGAGATTGGCACCTACAACTTAATCATGCATTGTGGGCTTATTGTACCAACATTCGTACCCCCACTGGAGCCACTCCATTTTCC
>CM021109.1:91222023-91258594 GCA_007115665.2 Sequoiadendron giganteum
TTTAGCTTGTATTTTGCAACCAGATGACTGTCAAGTCAAAATTATTGTTTCTCTCCATTCTCCATGCATTCATGAACTCCCATGTTAGGTTTTAGAGCCTCACGACAATATTTGATATTTTGACCAGGCTAAAACCAAATGCAATTTGTTCAATTTTGCACTTGCATTTTTTGAACTTTTCAAGGTCAACTTTGACCTTAAATATCTTTTTATGGGAAGTGTTTGAATCCAAGAAATATTTCACATATGTTCACTACATCTAAATGAGCCACTATGTCCAGTGGCAGCCCACCAAGAGTTGATTTGGTATTTTTTCAACAAGGTGATTTGATCAGTTTTAATTGGTTCAGATGCAGATGCAGATGCATATAAGTCTAACTAGGAAACTTTGGAATTTAGTATCTTTCACCTCATGATCTATTTATTTGAGCCATCTATTGCACTCCATTCTCGAGATGAATATCTACATTCCTACAAGTTTTCGTGTCTCCAGGAGATTGTTTGCCTAGTTTTCCAGGCCGATTCCATAGCTCACCTGGCATGTTTTCACCATTTTGCAAATGTGCTTAAAGAAAATTTTGATGATAACCCAATTCATTATTTCATTCCTAAAGCATGTTGAAGCTATCTTAGAACAATTTGAGCATGAAACTTGCTTGAAAACAATTTTTTTCTTAGTCGTGCCCACATGGGGACCCAACATGCTTTGCACCATTGTGAAATTGTTTGCCTTTAAGATTTAAAATGCAAAGCGGGATCTACTTTTTAAATATGGAGTCTGTAGGTCATGCCATCATCAGTCTCCAATAGATGTTGGATGTTTCTTGTGAAAGGTATGCATAGTATCTGATTAATCACAATGATTGTCATTCATCTCAAATGGTTTAAGTGCTACACAGATTTAAAGTTCATTTTTCTTGCTACTGGTGGTTTCTTTTAAAAACTTAAATGGATAGCATATTAAAGCATTAAACAATGGAGGATTGGTATTCAACAAGTTGTGAGGAGTTCAATTTTTTTTGAAGGTTCAAAATCAATTGGAACTAGTTACCATGCTAGTCTGGTAACCTAACAATACAAAATAGAATTAAGCATGACTCCAAGTGTGGAGGAAAATATTCACAAATTTGCAGCATCACATAAGAAGACCAGAGGGGAAGCCAGTGATCGACCTAAGGAAAAATAATATTTTAAACTCTGCAAGCTGAAGGGGCCAGTTTGAATTTTTCACTGATATATTTATGCAGCCTGATTCTACTACATTGAATTTGATCTCAGGGCGCATGAAGAATGCAAAGTTGAAAGTTTTGAATTCATGAAATAGCCATTGCACTATTTGGAGGAGTTTAATGTAATAAATATTTTATAAGGAAGCCACCACATAAGGGAAATAGTTCATGGTTTTAGTGATGTTTCACTCAAAACACCATGGGATGAAGTCACTGCACTATTTAATCTTGCTAGGTTGTATGGAAAGCTACATGAAACTTCAAAGGGGAATATACAAAAAATTAAGAAGGAAGGATTTGAAAGTGATATGTTGCGAATAGAGCAGCCAATTTGAATGTTACATAGGAAATTTCTACACAAAATCTTTTAGCTGCAAAGAGAAGATGCCACCGTACAAAGCATGAAGAATCCCAAGGAGGTGCCATTACTAGCTGAGGGAGTCAATTTGATAAAAGAGAATTATTAGCAGAAGATAGAAGAGTTCAGTGCACTTGAGGGTATAAACATCCATCAAGGCATTGGGGAATGGAGGAGCTGAACTAGAGAGAATTAGGGCAGAAATGGAACATCAACGATCAGGAGAAAACCAGGGACGTGGATGAATCTCCACCACAACTCATAGACCTCGCGCATTGAAAGGTGATGCCAGCAGAAAGACACAAGGTGTGAAAAGTTTGGCCACGTGGCATGTGGGCCCAGGCAGATGGAAGGTAGACAAAAGGCTTCAACATTTATAAAAAAAATTGTTTATTATGTGGTAAGGGTAATTCTTTAATGGCTTGTGAAATTCCAAAAGAAAGCATTTTAAAGAAATTTGAAATGTGTTGCCCGACGAAGATGTTTTCTTTAAAATAACCCAATATAATATTCAAAAGCCTTTAATGTGTAAAGGCTAAAAATTTAAAGGACAGGAATGCTAAATACAAGCTGGGCCTAGGGAGGTGAAATTTTCATTTTTCCAATAAGTTTTTTTAAGAAAGGGTTTTCACTTTGGTAAAGTGAAATAAAATATCAAGGGAAAATTATTTTAAATATACAGTGAAGGTCAAAAGTGTTGTGGGTGAATATTTTATTTGCCTAGGCAAAATATTTTAATGGGATGCAATGTAAAGATCATGAAGAGGAGAAATTTTTATAGTGAAATATTTTAAGTGATTGTTGGGCAAAAATTTTAAAATATAGAGTGAAATATTTAAAATCCTTCACTATGTAGAAGCAAATGTTTGAAGATAAAATGGGAAATAGAGTGCAGCTACAACAAAGAGTAAACTAGAGTTTTCACAAGAAGATGTTTTTCATAGAGTTGGGTAAATGATGGATATTCTCCACATGGGAATTTTTTTTTTTGATGAGCAACTTAAAGAAAAGGAAAATTGAGAGGCAATGTTTGTTGCAAATGAAGTGAGAAGAGAAAGGCTTTTCTTTTTATAGATTAATAGTGGATGGAGCTTCTAGATGTCTTCAACGGATTAACTTCTGTATTTTTCCTTTCTTCTATATCTTCTCTTCTTCTCTCATTGTAAAGGGTTTTGATTTTTTGTATGGGTTGGGTAGATAGAGAAATGTTGAGTCCGAGTCATAAATTGAGTCTGTAAGTTGTAATTGTTGATTTTATGAACTAATATTAGCCAGTTTGTGCAAGAAAATCATAAATTTCATCAAATTATCTCCAACTTTGTAGATTTTAAATAATTTGAATTCAATAATACAAAGTATTTTTGAGTTTATCATCTTAGTTTCCCTGGGAGTGTTTTATTTGTTCATGGGTCTATTTCAAAGAAATGGTTAAATTCCTTTGAACAAATAATTGTGATTTCAAGTCTGTAGGTTGGATTAATAAGAAGAGATTGATTGATAACATGAGTGGATTTGTTGGTGTAATGCACTAGCAGTTTGAATCTACTGGTTGAAGTGTGTTTACTGATGAAATTCCTTTCATAATTTTGTATTTTGACTACGTGACCCAGAGTTAGGCACTAATCTGTTATTCAGCTTGATGCATTCTCAAAAATATTTTAAATTCAAAATCATTTTAAATCCTTGTTGTTTGGTTGAGGTTTAATATTGTGTTCTGCCTCCCAATTGTTGAGTGAGTGTTGATTTATTGAGAATTTAGCCAGATTTGAAGTTGTTAGTGCTTTCTTTGGTATAATTGAATTAGGAACTATCTGCTATAAAAATAAATGTTTGTGTATGATTGAATTAAGTTTTTAGGCATTATAAAGGTTGACCCACCTTGGTCCTATCGAGCCAAAAGTGTAGGAGATTTTAGTCTTTGACTGGATCTTGTCAGTTGGCCAAATCCATCTTTGAGTCTGAACATAAGACATTAGCTAGTCTTTAGGATTCATTTGATCTGTTGATTTGGAACACCAATACATACATTGAATAATCCATATCCATCCATTTATCATACATCTACATTCCATAATAAAACCATTTGCATCCATACATCAATATATACACATGAAAAGTTACAAAAATATAATGCATCATTCATACACATATATCACATAACATCATAAAAATTAACATCTCATTAAGGAATCCATACATATCATAATCACATAGAATATAAATTAAATGCATCCATCCATAATAAAAGCATCAACACATAGATCATAGAACATCATTGCATATCATATAACCTAAAAGAAATAACATGTTAAGTATACAATGATATCAATAAACTAAGAAATGGTACATCAAAAATGTGGCAAAAGTCGAGTCTCTGAATCAAAGAACACAAATCAAACATGCCCATGTGATCCTGTAGTGCTATCGCCCGAGGTCACAGGCCTCTACCCAACACCACCTGCCCCTGATGGTCCTGCCCCTGATGGCCCTGGTCCTTGCCCTAGTGGAGGTTTGCCTAGTGGTCCCCTAGTAGTGGCTAGGTAACCCCTCTGCAGGTGGTATGGGACTGGGAGCGACTGGATCTGGATCTAGCATAACTGACCCTTTTTGCGGGTGGTACTACCTCATGTTACCTACCCCTATAGTACTTTGCCTCCTTGGCGAACTCTCTAAGCTCTCAAACAAGGTCACTTGTACCAATCCCCTAGGTTGATTTATGTATCATGTCTACTACTACCACAACTTGCTCCCCTTGCCTCTTGGCAGCATCTCTCTCAGTAGTAAGGGTGGTCACCTGGGCTTGCAACTACACCATCTACCCCTGTAGATATAATTGTGATGGAGCTTGTGCCTATATCTGGGCCTATGCCTAGGCAAGTTGTACTTGTAATGCTTGTATCTGGCCCTGGAGTGTCTACACATACACCTGCAATCTAGTAATGTGAGTTGGTTACCTCTGGGAGGGAATCCTAGGAATCACTAGTCACCTCCCTGCAGGAGCTGATCTCCTCCTCTTGGGGATAACCCCAAAGTTTGGTACCCCTCCTTCGCGTCCATCACCACCAACATCACCCCCTCTATCTCCACCACCGTCACCCCCATCATCGCCTCCATCACCATATCCATCATCTCCCTTTGCCTCCTCCTCACCTCCATCCCCTCTCCTTTGCACAGCTAGCCCTATCCTCCTCCCAACCTCCAAAATAGGCTCAAGCTCATTTGGATTGGATATACGCGGAAAGGGGTGTGTATGGAAATAATCAGCATACTTTTTCATCATCTACGTATCTACCACCTCTCTAAGATACTACCAAAAGATCAGTTGTAAGCCATAGTACTCTATGAATGCTACGTCATAATTGAGGGATGACCCCCACTCTAGAATATCTTGTCGATGCCTGGCATAATGTGCCACACCTTGTGGAATCCCCTGGATCTACCCATACTATTTGTGCACCCTACCAAAAATAAACCTCTTGATGATGTAGGGAGTCCTCCCAATCAGATACCTACTGTAAAACACGTAAGGCATCTGTGCATCATCCTCCACCTAGGCCTCACAATCAAGATACAACCACCAGATAACACTATCTAGATCATCCAGGAATCTCCTCCAATACTCCAACTTTCCCAACTTATGCTGGACAAGTGGTCTGGTGTATCTAAAAACATATGGTCATCCTACTAGCCAAGCCCTACCTCCCACTAGTTGTGTGATAGCTATGTGCTTCCAAGACCAGAGTTGTAATAAGGTACATTCTACTGATAAACTGCTCACCCGAAGATACACCACCTGGTGCAAGTCATGATACAAATGTCCCAACATTCACGAACCCCCAGAATACCTCGTACCATGTGTAATCATACCATCCAACACTCGTCCCCAACCAACTAAAAATACCTTTGACCTACAATCGGGGTAGATAAATCCTCCAATAAATCTTGCTACTATACACGGTAAGGGCTGATGAGTCGCAATCAACTCTCTCCAAGAGATCTCATGCCCAACGAATTGGTCATCCTGAAATAGCTATTGAAGGGCATTCGTACCTCCTTGCTCCTCATGATCATATACCACTAGCTCCCCCATGATTGGTATCCTCAAAATGTGATAAAAATCCTCAAGGGTAGTTGTCATCTCTTCGGTTGGTAAATGGAAAGTGTTGTGGTCGCTATGCCATCGCTTTGTGAGTGCCATTAGTAGCCCCTAGTTATTCTAGTATTGGGGCATGCCTATCAAGGAAGTAAGACCGCACTAATCAATAATGACAAGATCTGTTAGAGTCAGCTGTGGGATCATATCCCATGTCCCGAGAAAGTTCTCTTGAAACTGTAGGCTCCCTAAGCCACCCTCCTAGAATCAAATTAAAGCATCAAGTCAACAAATCAATCAAATCAGCCTATCAATCAACATATCATTTAACTAAATTAGCTCACGTGATATTTTTGATCAAATCTCAAGGAGCACTTATTCTATCACTTAACACTCATTTGTCATGAGATCGATCAACATCAATCAACCTATCATCATTCCTTTTCTATCATGAGGACAATTATCAATCAATCTATCTATCTATCCTATCATCGTTCCTCACCTATCATGAGGAAAATCATCAACTTATCAATCAACATCATCCTATCATCAACTAAAGTGATCATCAATTATCAAAATATAGGAGGAATTTATCAAAATCACCAATTTTGGCTGAATGTGCTAAAATAGAGTTTCTATGCGTTGATCTACCGTATGCACTAGAAAATCTATCCAATGCATCAGAACAGAGTCCTGATGCACTATTTCATGGATGCACTAGAAAATGGATCACATGCACCGTAATAGGGTCCTAATGTGTTGTTTCCTGAATGTGCTACTTGACCTACCCTATGCACAACTCTATCCTATCGATGTGCTAAAAACCCTATGCGCTAATCGATCATCCTAATGCACTGAAATGGGTTTCGGATGTGCTAGCCTATTTTTGGGTCCAAACCTAACCGAATGTGCTACTACAGGGTTTTTATGCACTAAAGCGGGTTCTATATGCGCTAAGTGTCTATCCTAATGCGCTAAAACATGTGAAAAAATCAAAAATTTAAATGAAATTTAATTGGGAAAAATTCAAATTCGAAATTGAAAAATTGGTTTTCGGGGTATGTACCAAAGGTCCATATGTGGCTAGACGTTGGTGGTGGAAAAATCATTCGAATCTATGTGTGTGGCACGAAATCCTATCCATATTTTCTCTTTAGGCTCTCAGTTTTCAAAATGAATAAGTTACAAATGAGCTCTATTTTACCCTTTTTGACCTTTTAAAGGTTAACTAGGGGGTAATTTTTGTGGCATTTTATTTATTTATTTTTAAATGGGCCTTTTAATCAACTAATCAATAGTGTAGCAGAACTATCATCATTTTTGGGAGATAAATCAGGTCATCTTTATCAAATCTAGTGATCATCAGCATATCAATGAAAAATCATTTAAATCATAAAAAAAATCAATCATCAAAAATCCAACAATCCATGGTTTATCTCTTGAGGGGGCATCCTTTCATCATCGCTGCAAAAATTAGAGTTTGGGGCATGTCGAAACTTTTATCAATCGCAGTCGAAAAAAATATTCTTTGAAGCAATGCGTCTACACACATCACTTCAAAGAGGGGAAAAATATATGCACTTAAAAATGGTTTGAGCATGAATTAATTAAATACTTATGATTTAATTAATAAAATCGTAATTCCTCTACTTATAAATTAATTACAAAATTTATTTATATAGTTCACTTCTAAATATTCTTCTTATCCAAAATCACTTCTTCTTAAAAATTAATTAAATTCACAAATAAACAAATTTTTCTTTTAATTAATTTTCCCTTTTTCGCTTAAATTTGAATTTTTAAATTCAAATTGGCCTCTAAATTCATTTTCCTCTTAAACTGGTTAAATGCACAAATTAATTTATTCGTCATTTTGCTAATTTCCCATCTCCATTTAAATTAATTTTTTAATTCAATTTAACACATTTCTAAATATTTTCCTAACTACCTTCCACCTCACCTGCCACCTCACCATGTGTCACATGAAATTGAATTTTATAAATTGAAAATTGTGGATTTTCCATCAACAAACCTGTAACAACTTTGAAACCTCCTGGACACATGGCTTCTTCTTTCTCTTGATTCCCTTCAACACTTGGAAAATTACTCTCAAGAAGGGAACAACCTCCATGATTCTCTCTAACTTCTTCGTGCTCAACCGTTGATGCCGCAAGATCACAATCTCAACCATTCATCGCTACCACATCATTCCCAGCTTGGAAAGTTCTATAAATAGAACTCATTTCTACAAATTTTCAACAAGTAGAATTTGACAAGTTTATGATCCAGGAATTTCATTATAGTTTGAGAGAAATTTGGAGATCTTTGCAGTTTAGTTTTGCATTTTAGTTTCATTTAGAGTTATAATGGCAATTTTTTTTTTAATAGCTTAGTTTATTTCATCTTTCATATAGAATTTCCATTAGATTATAATCATTAATCTTAGCAGCATCTTGATTTTAGCATCATCTCATCATAGGATCATTTAGCCTTCAAGCATCAAATATTGAAAATCCAAAAATATAGGCATGTAGATTTCATCACTGCATCTCATATTTTAGGTTGTCAATCTTTGCAGGTTCATGTGCAATAGTAATAAGATCTGAGAGCATGATTTGTAGGGGTCCTTGATATTAGAGAACCATGGAATGAATTAAGATGAGAGTTGTAGCTTTCATATTTTTCTATTTAGATTTCCTTTTATGTAATACATTGCATGAAGGTGTGTTTGATTTTTTTATTTTAACTCACATATTTCATCCACACAATATCTAACCCTCTTTTCTACTATTTCATTCAAGAAATGAGATCCAAACCTTCAAGTGACTATCAACCCAAAAGGTGATCCAAGTTAAGATTTGGGGATCTTGAAATTTCTCCTTTATGCAAGGACACAGTGGTGAACTAAATCACAATTTAGGGAGAAGAATTTGGACTAGAAAAATAGCCCTAATTCTAGGTCCACAAAATGCAATGAATAAATCTATCACAAGATAGAGAGAAATAGTGACTTTTCTAGAAAATTTGAGAATAAGTAATGTTGTGCACCTAGTCAAAACTTGTTGTTTCTGCAATTTTATTAGGGACTCATTCGCTAGGTGGAAAATGGGTCCTGGTGTACCTATCCAGGAAGCTCTGAATCTAGAAATGAAGATTTTAAACTATGAAAATATGTTGCTCCTAAAACCCTAATAGCGACTCATTCACCAAGTGGCAAATGGGTCCTGGTAGGCTCTCCCAAAAAACATTGAATCTGATATTGAAGTTCCAGATCTGCAATTCCTTCCTACAGCTTGAAATTCCCACTTTTGGATCCTGATCTTCTAATAATCTTCAAGAAAATTTTTGGAGCTTGTTGGTGGATAGGGGTTTACCTCAGTCAAACCCTAAGTTTGGTAATTAAACCTTGATGATGAATGAAAATATGAAACATGAAATGTGTGTACAATCCTAACCTTAAGTGTGTCTAAGATTAAGATCTCTAATGATGCAAATAAACCATACTCAATTGTGTTAGATAGGATCCTAGAATGAAACATGGAAAATGCAAAGGACCTACTTTAGGAGATCCCAAATCTCTTTAATAAATCATAAATCTAATTATACCTCTCTCTAGGCTAAAAATAGAATGATCATAGAAGATGGGATCACTTAGGAGACAAGTCATTAGTCTTGTTTGAATGTCTTGTGCATCTCCCCAAAACCTAGAATCCATCATTATTCTCCATAGGAATCTATCATTACTCCTTCAATAATGCTTGATCTTTGACAACAAAATGAGCTTGAAGAACTATAATGTAGCTCCAAGACTTCACTCTTTCTTGCTTCTTGAATATGAATGCTTGATCTCATGAAAGTTCTCTCTCTTTTAATCCCTTCATCTAGTGTAAACATAATGAAATGAACTTGCAATTATAGATAACATAAGATTAATTCTCAAAATTTAAATAACACAAGTCGACATCAAATATAGGATTTGAAATCATTAAAGTACCACCAAAAACGTATTCCAAGGGGGGTCCTAAGTTAAGTGAGGACTCATTCTGCATAGGGAAAATGGGTCCTAGCATACTTAACTAGGAAACACTTTGGGGATTGTGAAATGTCATGCCAAAAGGGGGTCCTAGGACCTAGTGAGGACCCATTTTCTAGGTGGCAAATGGGTCCTAGGTCATTATCCTATGACACATTCCTTTTAAAATTAAGTGTTGTGAAATATTATTTATGTGTGTAGGGTTTTATTCCTTAGAATCTACAATCAATTAGGCTTGGATTTGAATTAAAGGAGCCAATTAAGGAAAAATTAACCTCCATTAATTAATAAATCCCTAGATTAGTGTGAAAGTGTAAATATACACTTTACAACACCCTAAATAAGGCACCATTAAGTCCATTTTATTATTCATTCCCAGATTAAGTGTGAAAAATGGTTATTTTTTCTTACACTACATTTAGCCCCCACTTTAGTGGTCATATGATACTACGTGCATATTCAAGCTAAAGGAAATAAGCTTCTTAAAGAAAAGGATACTCATATGGATTCATTAGGGAGAATGAAGCCCCCAATGTAGTTACCTACAAAACCACAATGTTAACGACTGCATCCTACAAAAAAAATTTGTTAGTAGCTCAAAAATCATATTATCACACTTCTACAAAGAATTGAATTTGAGGGTAGATGTGTGCCCCTCTAATTTCGCTTGCTTTATGGAGGTGGAATCAAGGTGAATACGAAACCACATTGAATTAATTATGTCATGTCATAGGGTATTTCCAAGTACCATACCACATATTTATAGACATTTGATGAGATCGGGAGCAAAATTATGATTCCAACACAAAAAATGACATTAAAAACAACGTCATCTAGCCCCCAATATGCTAATTTGAATGAAATTCCCTTTAAATGAATAAGCTTTATTTACTAGGGTTTTACTATATACTAATGAAAGTGACACTTTTTACTATTCATTTGACATTTACCTTTTTTTAAAATACCTTGGTACAGAGTGATCAAGGATTCTGAGTCGAAGGACCTAGAAGCCCCCTAGACTAGACGTGGTTCACAATGAGGTAGCAAGAGGCACACTTTGATAGACGGTGAGTGGATTCTGCTCTGACCTTTCATCATTTTCATGTACTTACTATACTTTTTTCATTTAATTAGAGTAATTTTAGGACCCTAAAAATATTGGTGCAAATCATCCCTCTTTGTTGCAAATTGTCCCACCTTGGTGCAAAGTATCCAAAATTTTCAAAAGTGTCCAAGACCCCTTGGCCAAAAATGTCGTAAGTGTCCACCTTGGCCACAAAGCATCTTAGAGAAACTCTAATGTTATTTAATTGATGAATTTAGGATTTGTTTCATGTATTTTTATTTTTTAGATTCCTCCTTGAGCTTGACAACACCTAGAAGGGAGACAATTTTGTTTCCTTTGAGATTATATCACTCGACTATCATAGGAGGAGATCAACTTTCTTCAGGATGTAGGATTTTTATGGTTATACCTCCTTCCATCTATGAGGTACCATGATTCCATGTTGCTAGCCCTAGTAGAAATATGGAACACAAACACATGTACCTTCCATCTACCCATGAGTGAGATGACTATTACTCTAGAGGACGTGCATTGCATCCTATAGATTCCTATCTAGGGCAAGACTATACACCTAGTAGATTATTGTTCTTTTAGAAAAATGTGAGATGATATTTTGTATTTTCTATAGTGGCCTATTCATCGGTCAAGCTTTGGTCCACGTATTGAGCTCATATGGATTCTACATGTGTGGAAAAAACTACTATAGTGGATTTTGATCAAAAATATAGCACTCACATTAGTACTAGATAGTCGAGGAGCACATTTAGATGGCGGAATAGTACATATTATCAAGGACATGGAGGAGAACATGTCCGTCTATGTGTGGGGTTGTAGTATGCTTGCCGATCTATACTATGATTTAGGTCAATTTGTATACCAAGAGCTTGACAATATTGTATATTGTACACTCTTACAGGTTTGGTTCTTTGAGAATATCAAATGTTCCAAGCCGACTAGGTTTCCAACCATAACATCCATGGGCTATCCACAAGTCTTCATTTATCCACTGAGATGATCATTGCAGGAGGGGAATTTACTACACTGATGGATTAAGTTTGATCGACTAGATGAGGATGATATATCTTGGTCTATCTTGGAGACCATATCTCAGGATTCCCTAGTGGGCAAAAGATAGGTACGAGCTACACAAGCTACAATAGGACCAATTTATTTTAGGAAAACATGATCACATAGTGATACCATTCTACTATGATCATGTCATGCATCAGTTTGGGCACATCTAGGTGTTGATGGTGTTTTTCTGCACAACAACTCAGACAGAATATAAATTATCTTATCACTCTTGAAAGGTTGATCTTTATGAACAGAGATATAACCCTAAGGTCTCTTAGGTGTCAGGTCATGACCATGCAGTGAAACCACTCAGTGATAAATTTGAAAATGTTGGTAATAAAAAAGGGACCTTACAAAACAAATGTTGGAAGCTCTAAACTTATCAGATGCTATAACAGAATGATACTCAAATTCCTAGTTCTAACCGATGTTTAAAGAAATAACAAAAGATAAGGGTTTTAGACATCCTAAGATTAACTTTACTCCTAAAATAAACAATACTAATGATGAAATACCTGGAATGGACCAATCCTTCAAAACTAATTTATGTTCAACCCAGGGTATACCTACAATCCTACAGAAACAATACAATCTTCTAAGGAATTAAAGATTTTCAAATTATGGAAATTCATTCAATGGAACTGGATAAATTCCCACAATTGAACTAAGAACACAAGTATTAGGTACAGGGTGACCTTGTAGAACAATCCCGCAATCAAGAAGCTTCCCAAAGTATGAAATAGAGATTGCTACAACACTCCAAGGATTAAATCACAAGCGCCATTAAATTATTTAACTTTAGATCTAAAATGCATTCAGATATTTCCAAGCGATTTCAAAGATCGATCAAGAACCATGCAAGACAAATCAATTGAAAGAAGGCACCGATAATAACACAATGTCTTCACTTGCATTGAATCACCAACAATAACAACAATTTTGATGTTCTGTGTTACAACACTTGCTTGAAATATGACTAAATCATAATTCTAATTTTATGCTCTACTTGCTAATCTACTTACAAGATCTAGTCTTCTAACTTCGAACCAACTAACTTTTCCTCTCTATCCAAATAACTCTGTCTAACCCTTACAAATGAGGAAAAATGCCATACTTATAGAAATCCTGCCTGTGTTGGCCTGAGCTAAGGTTACAGAGAAATTCAGTCACCCATCATATTGGCCCAAACAACTAGCAATAAATCGCCAACCTGCATTGTATGCAGGAGGTGCCCCTTTAGATCAGCCTTGGACTTTACAAATATTGGTACAGACCAAAAAAGCCTATGACTTGCTCTCTCCATTAATGCCTTAGCCGCGTGAAGGAGAAGAATGGCCACATACAAGTGAGCTCGACCTACCCTCGACCGAAAAGTGTACCCAACTAAATCCTATGGATTCCGCAATGTCCTCAAAGAACGCACACCCTTTCCTCTTCGGTCTTGACAACACCAACTTGCTCGATCCAACCTACACTCAAAGAGCCACAATTACTAGCCAATATAGCATGATAATCCAAGTTAGTCCATCGTGAAAAACATATTCAATCATTAGAAAGATCAAAACAACCACTAGAATCAATCAAAATCCCATTAAAGCATCCCTATCAAAATTCAGGATTTTCACCCCCTCATAGAATTCAAGTCAGGAAGGAAATTCGGGAAATTCTGAGCCAGGCAGATTTTAACGAGAGAAGCATAGAAATCACCAGAAGGTCAATCACTTGTTAGTCAAAACTCAAGATATGTCTGCATGTATCATTAAATTATCTAAATCCATCATGCAATGCAGAACCATAAACAACTAGGCCTTGAATCCTCCCAGTCTTTGATAAATAACAGATTTTAGAAAAATATCTGATAGGGATGGAAATTACCAAAACTGACAATACTTAGAACATCCAAAAAAATGAAGCAAGGATGAACTATCAAGCTTTTCCCAAGGGAATGGATTCTCCCAAAGTCAACATAATTAATGTTGTCGACTGACAATTTTGACCTCCCAAAGCCCCCAAAACGACCAAAACCACACTATCGTGAGCCAAGCATAAACCCCTCATGCTATGGCGATGAACCACACAACCATGGCTAGACTCGGAGACACCCATGGCATCGAGGTAAACCGTGCTACCGCACCACCAACCAAATACTCCCGTGGTAAGGTGGTACTACCACCCAACCACGGCCTAGATGCAAAGCCTTCACGGTAATGAGGTATGGCCACGCTACCATGCAAAACAAACCAACCCCATGCTACTGCAACATCAAACACAGACCCCCATGGTAAGGTGATACTACCGCCCAACCGCGACCCGACATAGAGACACCCCTGACATTGAAGTAAACAACCCAGAGGTGCAAACTGGGAAAACGAAGAGGTGAAGGAAATTTCAGAGGAATCCGGGGAAGAAAAAATTCCACGAAGCATGGAAATCTTCAAAAATGGTGCAAAACCAGCCCGGTTGGGTTTACAAGGCAGCCGAGGAAATCTGCCTAGGAAGGAAAATCTCGAAAATAGGAAAAAACCTAAGATTGACCCAAAGACACAAAAATTCAAAGTGTTAGAAAAATAGGGGCACTTTACAAGCAAGATAGGCATCAAGGAACATTGCAAAGTAGCACAAATCTAGGACCAAAGGACCAAAATATCAAAAAAACAAAAAACTCAAGATTTTCAAAGATAGTCTCAAAAGGCAAGGCCACAAAAAAGAGCCAGAAAACTAGGCAAAAGAGGGTCCCCATTTTAAGTGGGGCGTGTGTGTAGAACTACACAACAAATAATGGAAACTCTGTTGGGGAAATGCTCTAGAGAATTTCAATGACAAACTGGAATCAAGAACCTAGAATCTTTGGTTTCAGTCCAAGCATCATGTTTCAGAAATCACAAACAAGCAAACCTTTCTTATACCAGGGTCGAAGTGTGTGTGCATGCATTCATTTCCATTTCCTTAGTTGCAATAGGGACCAAACCTAGTCTGATAGGGCTATGTACTGATTCCAACACCAAAAGCAACCTAGATAGAGCCTTGCTACCAGTCAGGCGTCCATAGCCCTGGTGAGGTTATCATTGTGACCCTCCCTAGCATAGCTCTACTGCTAGCCAAGCATCCATAGCCTCGATAGAGATACTAGGATACCCCTGATAAAGTGAACATTTCTTTTGATTTTCAATATTTTCCCTTTTCCTTTTCTTTTTTTGATATTCTCTTTGAGATCTCATTTTTTGAGCTTTCCTTTTCACCTTGTAGGTAGTGAAGCCTGCACTCAGGGATGAGAACCATAGCAGCACTAGAGCAAAATATAAGATTTTTCACCTAGTCATACCTCATAAAGACCATATGCAATCTTGGAATCCTTAAGATTTATGTGAAAATATAAGACCCAAATACATTCCAAAATTTGACTTAATCTAGTGACTCCAATTCCCAATACATGCAACATCAGATGAAGGAATTCCACCAGTTCAATTGACTCTAAAAAGATGATTAGAGTTTGTAAGAGAAATCCCCAGAACAACCTCGGACAAGCAGTCAGCCATACAGATGCAACAAGCCTAGAGGAAAGCAAGAAAACCCAAAGTAAGAGCAAAGCAGTAAGAAAAACCAAACAAAGCAAACCTACCCTAACCAAAAGTAGAAAAAGAGAAAAACAAACAAAGGAAACCCTACTCTAACCAAAGAAAAAACAAAACAACACAAAGGGAACCTAATCTATCTATGTACAAGGAAAGAGTTGTATACAACTCAAGACCAGAAATAATGCTTCAAATACTGCCCATTGATAGGTAGTGGGATATCTTCTCCAGTAAGGGTTTTCAAATGAAAATAATTCTCTCCCAGAATCTCTGCATTCTAATAAGGGTCGAGCCAAAGTTTGCCAAATTTTCCATGCTCCCCTTTCCGGTCATGGGATTTGTCCCAGTAGAGAACCAAGTCAGAGATTCTAAAGGCTTTTACCTTGGCTCTCCTATCAAACCACCTCTTCACTACACCCTAATGTTTGACAAAGTTGTCTAGGGCTTCATCCCTTCTATCTTCAAGGTGTAATAGTTCAGTTAAGCGGGCTTCATGCTTATCCTCACCATCATAGTATTCATTGATGAATTATAAGGTAGGGATATTCAACTAGATGGGAAAGATAGGTTCCAAACCATACACTAAGTGATAAGGAGAGGTTCCTAGTGATGTTTTTTTTCTAGTACGATCTTCCTAGAGAGAAAATATAAGTTGGGTGTGCCAATCCTTAGGGTTCTTCTCTAATAGCTTTCAGATGATTGGTAAAAGGTTCTTATTAGAGGACTCAGCCAAACCATTACCCTGTGGATAGTAATTTGATGCAAATTTCATGATCATAAGCCCAGTTAGAAAACGTTAATGATGCGAATGTAGGACCATTATCACAAACTAAATCAATGAACAACCAAAGCGATTAATAATACTTCACTCAATGAAATTGATTACCACCTCTGAAGTGCATTGTTTGCATGCAAGAGTCTTAGTCCATCTAGTAAATTAATCAGTTATAGGAAGAATATACCTGTGGCCCACAGATGAAGGTGGATTGATTGGACCTATGAAGTCCATTCCCCACTATGCAAATGGTTTTACCTCTATGACTAGTTGAAATGGAAGGGTTGCATGTTTCTACCTACTTGTTGCAATCTGACATACATGGCAAGTCCTCACATGGTTCTGTGTATCTTTGAATAAGGTAGACCAATAATAACCTACCCTCGGGATCTTATTTGTGATGGAAGGTGTTGAGCCATGGCCCGTGCCATATTTTTTATGAAATTCAGACATCCCCTTTCCAACCTCTTCCTTTCCTAGGCACCTCAAATAAACCCCCCCATGATTTCTCTTGTACAAGACAACTCCCTTCATCATAAAACTATCACTTTTCAAATGCAGAACTCTCCTTTGTACTACAATAAGGTGTTTAGGACACTGCTGGCTCAATAGGTAGTAAATAATTTCATCATACCAGTCTCCTCGGGACACTTCTTGGAGGTGATATTGCTGAGCTATGAGCTTAGGGCCCACCTCAACCATTTTTTATGTTAGTCCTTTCCCTCTCACCAATTTCATGGTTTGGATCTCAATATCATACTCTTGTAAAATGGTCACCCACTTGGCTTTGCATTCTCCCAATTCATTCTGCATCAACAACAGCTTAACTGCAAGATTTGAATCTATGGAAAAGACCTTATTTCTCAGTATATAGTGTTTGAACTTCTTCATAGTTCAGACCAGGGCATAGGCTTTCTTTTTCACATTGGGGTATCTCAGTTCTACATATTTCAGAGGAGCACTCATAAAAGCTATGGGATGTGCATTCCCTTGATCAGATTTTTGAGTTAGCATTCCAACACAGGAGTGATCAAAAGAAAATGAGTATATGAAAAAGGGCTTGGCATAATATGGAATTATCAATACCAGAGCCTCAGCAATAGCTCTCTTGATTTTTGCAAATGCCTCCCTAGCTTCTGCACTCCATTCAACCTTTGCTTCTTGTTTCAGCATTGCATTCAATGGTTTCAATATTTATGCAAATCTAGTGATAAACTTTTTAACAAAGTTAATTTTCCCAAAGAATGATTTCATTTCCTTTTTGCTTGCAGGGGTTTGAATTTTCAGTATAGCCTCTACCCATTCTGGATCAATGGAAATACCCTGTTCTGAGATTACATGTCCTAATAGCTTTCCCTCGGTGAATCCAAAGATGCATTTCTTTGGATTAAGTGAGATGCAAAAGTCCCTGGACCTCTGGAATACTTTGCATAAATCTTCAATATGATCACTTATCCTCTTAGAAAAGAATATCAAATCATCCATGTAAATGATGATGCACCTACCAAATATGTCTTTGAAAGAAATATCCATTGCTCTCTGGAATGTAGCTCTGGCATTGATTAATCCAAAAGGCATTCTTCTATAAGCAATTGTTCCCCATTTTTTAGTAAAGGAAATTTTGTGTCTATCTTCATATTGGACCATAACCTGGTTGTACCCAAAGTACCCATCTAGAAAAGACATCATCTAAGATCTGTTGACAATATGAAGTACCTCATCCAGTGAAGGGACTAGATAATTATCCTTTTCTGATGCCCTGTTGAGATTCTTGAAATCAACACACTGTCTGATTTCTCTGCTTTTCTTCCTTACTGGAACCAAGTTTGTAACGCATGTTGAGTGCCTTACTGGAAATATGATTTGTACTGAAAGTAGATTCTGCACCTCCCTCTGAATGATGGGCTCCAACATAGCATTAATTGGCCTTTATCTTTGTTTGAATGATTTAACATTTGAATTTAGGGGAATAGTATGTGTAATGATTGAAGTATCATATGTATTTAAGTCATCATAACTCCATGCTATCACATCTTGATATGTGTGTAAGGCATCAATAATTACTCTCCTTTCCTCTGGAGTACACACTTTACCAATGAAGACATTCTTTGTATTTTTTGTAGTTCCCACATTATATGTTTCACATTGACTATTGAGAGACTCCCTCTTCACTTGGTGTTCCTGATCTTTTATCTTATCCAGATCAAAGATCCTCTCCAACTACACCATACCTCTTGGGATAGTGTTATTTTTCAGGTTAATGACTCCTTCTGGGTCCATTTCTGCCTTTTGAGGCTCTACCTCATTGATCACTTGAGAATCAAACTCATCACAGCTAGTGATGAAATCAAAAATATGCTTATCATTTTCAAATACTTGGAAATTAGTGACATTGCCAGATACTACGGGTACTGGAGTGAGTTCCACAATAAACATCTTCAATCCTGAAAGTGACAAAGGCTGCAATGTGCTTGCTACTTGTGCCAGAGAATCAGTAGTTTGATTCTTACTTCGAGGGATCAACTAAATGTTGAAGGCATAAAATCCTTCAATGAGATCTCATACTCAATGTTTGCAATTAGCCATCCTTTTGTCATGACATGAGTATTGTTTCCTTACTTGCCTAACCACTAACTCAGAATCTCCAAACACTTGCAAAATTTTAACTTTCTTTCTTAAGGCCATTAATAACCCATGAACAAGAGCTTCATACTCAGCTACATTATTGGTGCATTGGAATTGGAGACTATGAACAAAAAAGTAGGTTTTAAATTTAGGGCTTATTAGCTCAAGTCCTACTCTTGCACCTTGCTTTGACCTAGATCCATCATATCCCAATGTCTACCAACCATTAGCTCCTTCTTTCTCAAACTAACTATGTCCTTGCTAGTGCCTAGAGGCTCTTCAAGAGGCCTTGGGATTTTTCCCTCTAGATCACTTTGAATGCTTTATATATCTAGCTTGACAGCTAGGATTGGATTAATACATCTTTGTATCTACCCCACAACTGCTTGGCATAGGAAAAATTCTAGCTCAGAGTGAGGGAAATTGTGAACTCTACACCAATTGGGGAGCAACAATTCTTCAAAATTCATATGTTGGCCCAATTTAATTTGATCCTCCACAAACTTCTAGATAAACTCTTGGAAATTATCTAGTAGGCTAAGTTGTCTATCCTCCTGATCATCAAGCTTCTTTGTTTGTTCAAGTAATGCTCCAGAACTACTGGCTTTTGATGTGGATTCATCAAAGGAGATTTACAACATAAATACTTCCTCTGTATCTAAAATAGGGGCATCCAAGATATAGTTCCCCATGCTGACCTCTAACACCAATATCTCATTCAAATTATTCTAATATTTAGTGATCACATACTTCATTATGGGTTCTCGGTCAATTCTAATTTGATTTGGGACACCTTTCCAAGGGAGCCACATGTGAGAATCATCTATGGATGTATATCCATTTAGTGCCTTGGTGAAATCTTGACCCAAGATCAAACCATAAGTGTTAGGAATATCTGCCACTTGAATATTAAGAACTTGTTGCACTCGAGGGTCTAAAGCAACTTGCATGCTTGAATCGTGTTCAATTATCCCACTATATTTACCTCTGTCTTGTCTAATTGGGTGAAATTCTTCTGAGAATCTACAAGGGTAATGCCTAGAGCCGTACTGAGAGAAAAAGGCATAACATTTGTAGATTCCCCTGAATCTAGTAGATAATTGTGCATATTCTTCCCAAAGATAAGAACATAAATCAGAAAGGGAAGGGTTTCCATTTTTCCCTAGAACAAACTCAACTGAGTGTCAGCTTGTGTAACTTGGTTCTTATCTTTTTATTTCCCTTTATCTCTAGGTGGTGCTTCACTCGGGCCTTTAGGTTCCTGTGAACTGGGAGGCATGCCAACTACCTCATTGAATGCTACTCCTAGTGATGTTGTGCTCAAATTGAAAGACCCTAGGACTACATTTCTGATTTCAGTAACCCTTAACAACTCAAAAGAAATGAGACTCACCTTTACTTTCCTGAGTTATTCAGTTACATATTCACCTAATTGTCCCACATTCATGTCATTATGGGTCTCCTTGGAATGACCAACATGCTTATCTTTTGCTACATCGGTATTGCTTCCTTTTGACATGTCAGGTTGTCCTGCTTTTGCAAAGTATTATGTTGGCACCTGAGGATAAGATGGATTATTTTTGGCATGTGGGTCTAGTGGAGTGGTAAAATTGTTAAGAGGAATAAATGTAGTAAATGGGCCTCCAACTTGTGGATTCCTGTTAGGCCTACTCATCAAATCATACTTTCTTGTAGGTTGTTGAAACATTTGTACTTCTTCAACACCAACTTATTCTTCATCTAAGGGACCGTTATCATTCTCAGTTTCCTCTTCAAATAAATAAGAGATTTCATCTTGATTGAGCACTTGTTCGGCCTCCTCATTCTAGCTACTTGACTTCTCTTCTGGTTCATTTTCTTCATCCCTCGGGAAAGGGGCATGATTCAACAGCAAACTAGGGAATCATATAGATTTGAGGGTACCAACTGCCAACTAGTGGAGTTCTCAACTTCATACTAAAAGATGGAAGCAATAGTTTGAAATTCAAGTCAATCAAGCTCAGAGTGTTGTTTTATCTTGTGAAGCCTGCACCACCTTGACAAAGCTGCTTTAGCTAAGTATACACCACTCGAAGGTTTTTCTTGGTTGGAAGGTTTATCCAATAGAGTGGGGACTCATCCATTATTAGGTCCCATATTCCATGGCCTATTATTCCTAGGTGGTTGCCTCCTTTCAAATCCTTGTCCACCTTGTTGACCTTTATCAAAGTTTTGACCAAAACCTTGCCCCCTATCGAAGTTATGATTTCTATCAGACTGTTGCCCTCTATCAAAGTTCTGACCTCTTGCAACATCTTAGTTCTCCCTATTCTAACTTGATTGCATGCTCTTTGGAGCAACTTGGAGTTGGTGATTCTGGTTCCTCAAGTGGGCTACCTCCATATTCAATTTTTTTACTTGCTCAGTTAGCTCATCCAACCTTTCCTTATCATGACTAGTGTAAGGCACTTAATTCACATTGTTTGGAGGGTATCCTGATACTCCTCTAGAACCAATAGACTGATTTAGATCTTTTGGGTTCTGCAAATATGTAGGGAAACTAGCTTGTGGATATGGATAAAGGGGGTGATTGGCACCTTGCTATGGATAACTAGGCATTGGGTGAGCTTGAGTTATTGGATGACCTAGGTGTGGAACCAAAGGAAGCTATGGAATGGGATTCATAATGGGAGTGTGATTAGTTAGAGCCTGGTTGAGAGCTTGGACTTGCACAGGGTGAGCAGCTGATCCCAGAGATGGTAGGGATCCTGACAAGTGTTGTCTCAGATTAGTACTGACCTTAAAAGCCTCTGTATATGCAGTGATCAAGGTAGTTGGTGGATTAGTTCTCCACTTAAGGAAGGTGGATGTAAGGTTGTCAAGGGCTTGAAAGTAGACCTCTAGGGTAGTGGCATCATCTACAACATCAAGTGCTGAAGTCTAGTGTATGTTCAATGGAACCTATTGTTGAATGATCATATAGGCTCATTAACTTCTCTCTTAACCCCATTAAACTGCATGTAGAGCTCATTAGCACTAATGAGAATCTTAAAATTCTACAGAAATGCAGCCTCAAGCTCAACCGAATTATGAATGGATGCAGCAGGTAAATGATTGTACTTGTAAAAATCCTCCTCTCCTAGAGAATAAGGGAAAAGTACGCATGCAATGTCTTCATGAATAATCCCTCTATCTCTCAGAAAAGTTTGGAAAATTCTAATGTGCTGCTCTGTTATTCTATTAGGGTCATTTGTGTGAAACCTAGAGAAAAAATTCTCAGGATTCTTGGGCATAACATTGTAGTTATTGAATGACAAAGGTGATGGGTTATTTTCCAAGAAAACCATTGGTGGAGGTGCAGGTGGTAAAGTCTTATTGATGAATGGTTGGGGTTGTTGAATGGAGTTAGCCTCAGAATCAGATGAAGATGAGGTGGATGAGGGTGAAGATGATGGGAACAATGGGTTGGATGATGACTGCTCCCTTCTTTTGGTCCTTCTTGACCTAGTTGGAGGTGGAAATTCTTGAAACTCTTCTTATTTTCCAGGCATAGATCTAGTTCTCCTTTTGAGTCTCTCAGGAGAAAGGGCTTTTAGAAAATGCTCCAGCTTTCTTATTCAGGCCCTCCTTCTAGTGCCAATCCTATTGATGGTGTTTTTCTGCACAACAACAACTCAAAAAAAATATTAAGTATCCTATCTCTCTTGAAAGATTGATCTCTATGAACAGATAGATAACCCCAAGGTCTGACGGGCGTTAGGTCATGACCATGCAGTGAAACCAATCAATGATAAATGTGAAAATTTTGGTAATCAAAAAGTGACCTTACAAAACAAATGTTGGAAGCTCTAAACTTATCAGATGTTATAATATAATGATACTCAAATTCCTAGTTCTAACCAAAGTTCAAAGAAATAACAAAAGATAAGGGTTTTAGACATTCTAATATTAATGTTAATCCTAAAATCAACAATACTAATGATGAAACACTTGGAATGGACCAATCCGTCAAGACTAATTTCTGCTCAACCCAGGCTATACCTACAATCCTATAGAAATAGTGCAATCTTCTAAGGAATTAAATATTTTCAAATTATGGACATTCATTCATTGGAACAAGATAAATTCCCACAATCGAACTAAGCACACAAGTATTAAGTACAAGTTCACCTTGTACAAAAACCCCACAATCAAGAAGCTACCCAAAGTATGAAATAGAGATTGCTACAACACTGCAAGCATTAAATCACAAGTGCCATTAAATTATTTAACTTTAGATCTAAAATGCATTCAAATATTTCCAAGCAATTTCAAAGATAGAACAAGAACCATGCAGGATAAATCAATTTAAAGAAGGCATTGATAATAACACAATGTCTTCACTTGCATTGAATCACCAGTAATAACAATAATTCTAATGTTTTGTGTTCAACACTTGCTTGAAATATGACTAACTCCTAATTCTAATTTTCTTCTCTACTTGCTAATCTACTTACAAGATCTAATCTTCTAACTTTGAACCAACTAAATTTTCCTCTCTATCCAACTAACTCTTTCTAACCCTTACAAATGAGGAAAAATTCCATACTTATAGAAATCATGCCCGTGCTGGCCCAAGCTAGGGTTACAAAGAAAGTTGGTCATCCATCATATCAGCCCAAACACCTAGCAATAAATCGACACCCTGCATTGAATGCAAGAGGCACCCCTTTAGATTGGCCTTGGACTTTAAAAATCTTGGTATAGACCAAACAAGCCTATGAGTCGCTCTCGCCATTAATGCCTCAGCTGTGTGAAGTGGAAGAATGGCCATGTACAATTGAGCTAGACCTGCCCTCGACCGTAAAGTGTACCCAACTGAATGTCATGGATCTCATAACACCCTTGAAGAATGTGTACCCTTTCCTCTTTGGCCTCGATAGCACCAACTTTCTCGATCCAGCCTACACTCAAAGAGCCACAATTAGTAACCAATATAGCATGAGAATCCAAGTTAGTCCATCATGAAAAACATATTCAATCATTAGAAAGATCAAAAAAACCACTAGAATCAATCAAAACCCCATTAGCATCCTTGTCAAAATTCAGGATTTTCACCCCCTTGCGGAATTCAAGTCAAGAAGGAAATTCAAGAAATTCTGGGCCGAGCGGATTTTAATGAGGGAAGCACAGAAATCACCAGAAGGCTGATCAATTTTTAGTGAAAACTCAAGAAATTTCTACACACATCATTAAATTATCTAAATCCATCATGTAATGCAAAACCATAAACAACTAGGCCATGAATCCTCTTAGTCTTTGATAAATAACAAATTTCGGAAAAAATTCGACAGGGACAAAAATTACCAAAACTGCCAATACTTAGCACATCTAGAAAAATGAAGTAGGGATGAACTATCGGGATTTTCCCAAGGCAATGAATTCTCCCAAAGTCAACATAATTCGCATGCCATTGACTGACAATTTTGACCTCCTGAAGCCCCCAAAACGACCAAAACTGGACTATCGTGAGCCAGGCATAAACCCCCTGCAGTATGGCGGTGAATCGCACAAACGTGGCCGAGCTCGGAGACACCCACGACATCAAGGTAAACTATGCTACTGCACCATCGACCAAAGACTCCCATAGTAAGGCAATACTACTACCCAACCGTGACCCAGATGCAAAGCCTTCATGGTAACAAGGTATGACTATGCTACCGCGCTAAATGAACCAACCCCGTGCTACCACAACATCGAACATAGACCCATGTGGTAAGGAGGTACTACCGCCCAACAGTGACCCAAAATAGAGACACTTGCGACATCGAGGGAAATGGCCTAGAGGCGCAAACTGGGAAAACAAAGAGGCAAAGGAAATTTTAGAGGAATCCAGGGAAGAAAAAATTTCGTGAAGCATGAAAATATTTGACAATGGTGCAGAACCAACCCAATTAGGTTTTCAAGGCAGCCAGGGAAATCTGCCTAGGAAGGAAAATCTTGAAAACAGGGAAAAACTTGAGATTGACCCAAAGACACAAAATTTCAAAGTGTTAGCAAAATAGGGGCACTTTACAAGCAAGATAAGCATCAAGGAACATTGCAAAGTAGCACAAATCTAGGACCAAAGGACCAAAAGATCAAAAAAATAAAAAACTCAAGATTTTCAAAGGCAGTCTCAAAAGGCAAGGCCACAGAAAAGAGCCAAAAAACCAGGCAAAAGAGGGTTCCCATTTTTAGTGGGGCATGTGTGCAAAAATGCACAACACTAGGTACCACCACGACCTAGACTAATGTATCGACGATCACTATGAAGTGCCTCTAGACCTAGGGATAGTCATCAACTCACTATTGAGGATGTATACATTAGTGGTTCGAAGGACGAGGAACACAACATGCCCCTAGTCTTCGAGGATGATGATGTAGGCACCATGTAGGCCTGTGATGAGTGGTGGATTTTAGCACGACCATATCCATTCTTCCCTATGCACTACCCTTCAGGTGACGTTGAACCTCTTCCAAGTCACAAAGAGGATAGAGATGATGAGAAGGTAGAAAAAGATACAAATTATGATGACGTGCCATGTCTAACATATTTATAGGTTTAGATGAGGATGAGGAGGGGGAGTCCCAATCTATGAGTGAGGATATCTATGAGACAAAGGAGGATCTAGTTTCCCCTGATAAGAGAGATACACCCCCTGCTAGAGTCACTATATCACATGTCACAACCAAATCAAATATTTGCATGCGTGGGTGTGGGGAGGCCAACAAGAATAGGCCATCCACACCTCTAGCACAAAGGGGGAGAACCATTGTACGATTATACACCAGACTAGTGGACTAGAGATCTAGGTGATGATTTGATATTTATGTTATTTCATTACACTTATATATTTTATGTATATGCTTTATTTATTATGATGATGTGTACTGATATTCTTATGATTTCTATCTTTCAAGGTCCACACAAGAGTGATGCAAGCTCTACCAGCGGGTGACCACTGAGATAGTTCCTCCACTACATGTAGAGGATGATACACTCCCAGAGTACATGCCCCCACCATTTGCGGGGAAACATGTAGAACTCTTCGAGTTAGTAGCAAGATTAGGTGCAATGTACGAGAGAGCCACTAGTCATGTCCACTAGCTTCGAGAGGATTTTTCAATAGTTTGAGCATCTCGAGGTCCAAATGACAATAGGATGGAGGATGACCTACGAGCAGAGATCTTGAGGCTACAAGAGGATCTTTCTAGGGTACAAGTAGATAGAGAGTAGATTGATCAAGATTGCATCAAGGCACTCATACGAGAGGCAAGAGAGGAAAGACTAGTAGATGGCCTATGGTTATCTTCAGGTAGGTCATGATCACATACTACTATATCACAATAGCCATTGGGATCACCAACCCCCAAAATTTCTAGCGGTCATAGATGTTACTAGCATTGTAGTCCATGATGTATATGTACTTAAAGCTTTGATGATATATATGAGCATTGATGTTTATGTTTTTATGATCTTATATTGAATTAAATGTCAATGTGATTTATTAAATATCCTTTGTAGGAATGTCTAATAAATATATCCATGATTTAATGTTTATGTGATCTAATTAAAACATTTTCAGCTTATGTTATATGCTACATTGTGATTTAGTATTCTATGTTAACTTAAATGCACCTATGATCTAATAACATTAAATGCATTTAAGGATCTAAATTAGGACAACGAGCTCTACAAGTAGGCACTGGTTCTAGGTTTTTCAGTGAACAAGTGGTGTGGGGGAGTTAGGGCCCTCCTCCATGAAGGTTTACATTGTATTTCCCTCCATACCCCTCTTTGTTTTGTTCTCGTCCTTCCTTCCCTCTTTACTTTTGTGTTTTTATGTTTTTAGTTCTGCTTTTTTTTTTCTAGGGCTCTCTAGCCCACCATGAGTGTGAAGTTTAATGGAGGGGGGCATGACCCCCCCAGACCCTCCCAATGGTAGCACTAGGAATGATAGCTCTTTTAATAACCAATGGCTAGTAAATTCATTTCATGATGCCATCACTGAGGAGACCCCTTTTTGCTCTGTTAATGCCAACTTTGTTCTCATAGGGATGGAGTCTAAAGAGGAGTTTCAAAGTGATGGAATAACTAAAGGTAATTTCCCTCCTGACACCACTTCAATTTCTCCAAATTATGAAATTCATGACACCATACTCAAATAAATAGGTAGAATTTTGAATGTTGCTTTATTTTTGGCTTCTATTGATATTGAAAACCTACCTACAAGAAAGCTTTTAGAAATTGGGTTAAACAATGTTTGGAACAAAAAATACAATATCCAAGTCTCTCTAAGTTGCATGATATAGCGAGGGATATTCTTAGTCTGTTTTAAATCTCATGAAATGAAAAAATAAATCTTAACAAACCCTATTGGAGTATAGGTAAAAGTGTGTTCAAGGCCATCGTATGGTCTCATAGGGCTAAGTACAATGAAATACTTGCTCTTTCATCCCCCAGATGGCTCCTGGTCAAGAAAATTCCTTGTGACTTGTGGTCTTTCATGCCTTAGGTTTTGGTACACTTTAGAAATGTGCTAAGGGTGGATAAGCCTAAAACATCACTTCTTGAGATGAATGCATGTGCCCTTATTTCTCTTCAGCCTGGGATAGATCTGTCAGGAAATATCGGTATCTTATTTGATGATGTACAACACCTATGCCCTATCAAATTTTTGGGAGGGCTAGGGTCCTAGCTTTGTAGGCATGATGAGAATATTCGTAAGAATTTCCCTCTTATTAGGATGGATGGGGCATTTCACACCACCAAAACTACATGAAACAACCACCATCTAATCTCATCAGCATCCTAAACCTGCTACTAATTCCTTCATTATTGGTGGTTCTGAGGATGTGTCTATTGCTATTTCTGATCCCTCATCCCCTATACCAACCTCTACTTTGGCCACCTCCATCCCTCAAGTTGTTTGCTCCCCTTCCTTGACTATTGTGGTCACTTCTTCCTCATCACCTTCCCCATGTGCCAATATCCTTTCCATTTATTCCTTTGCTCCAACCCCTCCCTTTGTCCCCCTAATCTAGCACTTGCCTCTGGGATGAAAAATTCCTAGTAGCTCACCCTAGAGAATATAAGAAGCTCTACTATGAATAATAAAAAGAATGGTAAAAACTTGAAGAAAGTGGAAATTTTTATGAATGGTGTTAAAATGATAGAACTTGAATTCAAAATTGTCCAAAATGGAGGGACTAGTAATTTGGACCTATCTTGATCGAGGCATAATGAGAAGGGAGGTGGTAGCTCCCCCTACCCTAATTCCATAGGTTGTGATAAAGTGGAATCTGTTGTTGCCAAGAAAAATGTGACTATAGAAAGAGAGAATCCTGTCACCTTCTTTGGAAACCCTATAGGGAATGAGGGGGGGAATTCATAGGCCCTCCTAGTTGGTGAATGCAAGCTTTCAGGATCTGAAACTAAACAAAAAAATCTTGAAATTCTAAATAAATAAAATCTAAACAACTCCACTCCTTTGGGTGGAGAGGTCAAAAATCAAATAGAGGTTAGCTTAGGACCCCCTAGAGATTGTGAGGCAAAGTCTCAACCTCTAAAGAGAGCCTGAATTCACTCTTCAAAATGATTAGCAAGTGGTCTTTAGATAAATAGGAGAGTGATAAATGGCTTAAAAAAGTCCTTGACTCCCCAATTGACCCTGCAAGGCCATTTAGGGATGATGGTTTAATAAGCAGGCCACTAGATCAAGGGGGAAACTTTTGGTTATAGCTTCTCCATGTTAGGCAAGCCTAGAACTATTGAGGAACAAAAAGGTAGTTCTCAAGAACCTCCTATGCCACAAGATCAATTGTCTGATGTGGCCCCTCCTAAGAAGAAAAGGGGAAGAAATAAGGGCAGCACCATTGCCCTTAGCAAAATTAGTGTGGGCATCATAAAAGGCAAAAGGAAAAAAACTAGTATTGTTCTCACTATCCCATCAGCCAAAAGGAATGAGGGGGGGGTTGGGGCACCTAAATACTTTGAGCTATTTAGGAGTTCCAAAGATCCTATAAGTGATAAGGGTAATGATGAGTCTTAAGTGTATATCTTGGAATGTGAGGGGACTGGAATCCTCAGATAGAAAGTATGTAGTAAGGAGGTTTTTAAACCTAGAAAAAGAGAGAATTTTTCTTTCTACAAGAAGTCAAGATAGTAAGGTTTACATTGGAGAATAACCTAAGATTCATCAAGGGAAACTCTTCTCACATTGCTACTCAACATGAAAAAGGTAGAGGAGGCACTATCATCCTTATGGCCAACAAATGGAAACAATTTCTCATTGAATATGGGGTTTCCCCATGCAATAGAGCAACAAGGGAAATGTTTGTTAAAGGTGAGACAAAATTTGGTGTTTTCTCGATATATGTGCCAAATGATTACTTGGACAAAATTAAACTCTGGAAATAGATTTACTGCCTCTCAAAAATTCTATGGATAGTTGGAGGTAACTTCAATATGATTGAACAGAATGAGGAAAAAAGTGGTGGTCTAAACATGGATTGGAAAGGTAATTAGAAGTACTTTTGGGACAAAAGGAAAGCCAATTTTAGCTTGGTTGACCCCCTCCAAGGGCTGTAAAATGAAAGCACCTTAGTCTGGTTCACATGATGCAGTGCCCAAAGGGGGGTAGAATAATAAATAGTAGGTTGGACAAGTTCTACTCAAATAAGGACTCCTTTTTCTTTGAGCCCCTATGTGATGGGAGAAAGATAAGGGTTTACCCCTACATCCTATCAGACCACCACCTAATTATTGTTGGTGTTGGGTTCAATGGTGGGAGAAGGCAAGCCTTGAGGAAAAGAGAGAGCTTCATCCTCAACACCAATTTGCTAAAAGACAAGGATTGTATTAATGCAATAAATATTCTGAGAGAATTTAACAAGTGGTTGCTCAAGGACTTAAATCCAATTGATATATGGAATCAAAATGTTAAAAGTTGGAAAATATTGTTTCAAACCGAGGGAAAAAAAAGAGCCATTGATAGTAGAAAAGAGGAAAGCCTTATGCGAGATGAGTTATTCAACATTGAAAACAAGTTAGAAAAGGACCCCACCAATGCTATCAGCTATGAGGAGCTTCACAAAACCAAGCACACTCTGAGGAAACTATAGGAAAATAAGATCTGTGGGATTAAGGTTAGAGCCAAACTTAACTAGCTTAAGCATGGGTAAAAAGGTTCCAAGTTTTTTTGTAGGCACATTAAGTAAAAAGGTGTAAAGGAACACATTGAGAAAATTTACCAGAATGGAGGATCCATAACTAATCAAGAGGACATCCTCCACGAATTTTTCATGTTCTATAAAGATTTGTTTCAATCCGAGGGGAACCAGGAATAATGTGGTCATGCAAGATACCTAGTCAAGACCCTAATACCTTCAAGAATCTCTAAGGAAGATGTTGCATCCCTCTCTTGCATCATAACTAGGGAAGAGATAAAGATGGCAATATCCTCCATGGGTAATGACAAATCTCTTGGGTTGGATGGACTACCAGTTAAGTTCTTTAAGAATTTTAGTGATTGGATTTTTGATGACCTACTCCAAGTCTACATGGACACACTAAACAAAGGGTCCCTGGGGGAGATTATCAATATAGGGCTCATTAAACTTCTTCCAAAGGAAGGGGATTAAACTCTAATAAAAAAATGGAGGCCCATTACTTTGTTAAATGTGTTTTACAAGATGCTGACAAAGATTCCAGCTTTGACGCTCACTAATGTACTTCCAAAGTTCATAAATAGTACCTAGACAATGTTCATCAAGGGGAGATATATCCTTGAAAACCTAATCACAAGCTTGGAAGCTATGGATTGGGCAAGGAGATCTATCCAAGAAGTTTTTATACTTCTACTAGACTTTGAAAAATCCTATGATAAGATAGAGTGGCCTTTTTCTCATAATTACTTTAGAAGCCTTTGGATTCCATCATGCCTTTTGCACCATGGTTGATAACCTCTTAAGTGATGCTACAACTCAAGTTGATGTTAATGGGTCACTCTCTAAGGTTATTAAATTAGAAAGATCAATTAGGCAAGGATGTCCCCTTGCCCCCGCCTTATTTTTTATTTCCTCAAATGCCCTTCACTACATTCTAAGAGATCCTAGCAACTCAACCAAGGTCAATGGGTTGATGCTTCCAAAAAAAAATGAACTCCTCAATATTTAGCTTACTGATGACAACCATTTTCATCAATCTACAAGAAGAAAACTTAATCAATATGTTAGAGAAGCTCAATTTTCTCTATATTGTCTGAGGAGCCAAAATATCTAGAGCTAAATCCATAATTTTGGGGTGGTCTAACATTCCACTCGATTGGATCCAAAAAAAATATTTTCAATGGGGAGGGCCTCAAAACAAGTGAGATATTTAGGGATCCCCTTCTCTGTAAGTCCTAACCTAAAGGAAATGTGGATGTGGATCAAAACTAAGATGGATAAGAAGCTTGATGGCTAGAACAAGGAATACCCTCCATTGTAGGGAGGATCCAAATTTTCCAAAAGATAATGTCCTCATATTCTATGTACCTTTCTTTGTTATGGTTTTTTAATAGCTATCAAGTGTACGAAATTCATAAAAAAAATTAGATGCTTCTTATGGTCTGATGGAAAAGGAAAAAGGAAAGCACACTAAGTCAAATGGGACTGGTGCTACCTAGATAAATCCAATAGGGGTTTGGGTCTAAAGGACCTAAAGAAACATGGGATTCCTCTAGAGAGCAAGTGGATTATGAAGTCCCTTGAAGGTGATGAATCGTGGAAAGTTTTGGTTAGAAACAACATTAAGGAGTTTGTACCTAAAATGGCTAAGACCTAGAAATCCCTCTCATTTAATGACCTGCTTATTACCAAATGCCCTATTGTTCATTTTGGTTCATTGGTTTTCAAGACCATTTGGAAATCCTGGGATTTATTTAGAGGGAATGTCAAATGTCCTCTTTTGGTTGATCACAACCAAAACCTTATTCACCCTGGCAACTATATTTGGTGGAATTTAGAGCATAATGGCAAAGCCTTAGCCCTGTTGCAAGGTTGTTTTGCAAAAAAGTGGCATCAAGCTAGCATTAAAATTTTTAATGACATAATTATTGTTGGGGTCTTAGTAGGTTGGGATCAACTAAAAGAGAAGTTTAACCTCCCCCTCTCTAACTTCAAAACCTACTTGGTTATTAAGGAAGCTTGTAAAAACTTTAGTCTGAATCCTCATAATGCTAAGGGGGAACCTAAACCCTTTGATTTTGTGTGGCATGACTCCATCCCTCTCAAAGAGGTAAAAAATAAAATCATCTACAAAGGCTTGATCTCTTCCAACCCTCCCATTGAGCACCTCAACAATATTTGGAAAGTTAACTATGATTACAATATTTGGAAAAATAATTTTATTTCAAAATGGCACAATGGTATAGATGCAATTAAAACTTGTTTTAGATGGCTCCTTCTATTTTAAAGGCTTCCTTACAAATTGAATCATTCTGATATTGATATTTGCAGCTTGTGTAGGTTCCTAAAACAATCACACACATTTTCTTTGATTTTTTTCTTATGAATGAAATATGAAAAGTCTTCTGTAATGATTAAAAAATATGGGATACAAATGGAAAGTTTAATTGGAAAAAAAAAATATTGTGTCATGATAAAAAACTAAGAAAAGATTTGCATATGTTTTGGTTTTCTCTTTCATTTACGGAAGGCAAGGAATGAAAACAAATTTAGTGGGTGTCAGAGGGTTCTTACTAAGTCTCTTAAAAGGCTCACAATTTTTAATGTTGCAATTCAAGTAGTTTCCATGATGGAGATAAAGGAGAGTAAATTTTTAGGTTGCTTAAAGATGGAATAGTCTTGATTAACCAGCATGAAGTCAAGTTTAGTCAAATTTTTGAGGCCATGTTTATGAAATCTCTTGAGGAATTCAAGAAAGAGTTCAATGACAAGGTTGCTAGCAAAAATGAAGACCAAGCTGCTGAAAAAGAGGTAAATATAACATATAGGGATCCAAGGCTTCATACAAATGACAACCAAGAAGCTAAAGAAGTCTTCTCCAATGAAGAACTAGAAGTCATAAACACTCTTTTCAACTGGGACAATAGATTCTCTATAGTTTACGGCTCTTTTTCTGTGTATTTTTGTATATTATTAGCTGCAAACTCTTGATCCATACATTTCTAGTGTAATAAAAAGTGTATAGGTGGTATATAGTGTGTAATATGTTGTATAGGATATAGCTATTAAAAAAAACTAATTTAGTATTTTTGACTGGATCCTTGTATTTTTGGAGCGGTTAAACTATTATTAATACAAAAAAAAATACACCTATGATCTAATAACATTAAATGCATATAAGGATCTAAATTAACATAACAGACACAAGATTTTATTTTGAATAGTAAGGAAAATAAAGTAATGATTCAAACCAATTGAACAATCACCTTATACTCTAAGATACACCATTATCATTTATCAAAGAATGAAGTAATGTGAGATAAAATAGAAACTATCTACCTAATCTAACAACACTGCTCTAACACACTATTCAAAAGAGAGAATTCTATATATAATACCAATGCAAATGTGTGGTATTGATAGGTTCTTTTATAGGCGTACCATCCATTTCCATTATTGTGTAGGCTCCATACCCATAGTTTACTTTGATTACATAAGGTCCTAACTAGTTAGGGCTGAATTTTCCTTTTTCATTCAAAAGAGCATTGACATTACATTAATTTTCATATAACACCAAGTCAACTTTATTAAATGTGTGAGGAATGACATTATCATTATAACCATGTTGCATTCTTTGGAATAAGCTTGAATATGCTCAAGAGCATTGATACATTGTTCATAAAGAATTTCAAGTTGATGCAATCATTGCTCTTTATAAGTAGTATCATCGATAAGCCTTTTAAGAGAAATTCTCAGTGAAGGAATCTCTAACTCTAAGGGCATTATTGCTTCAACACCATAAACAAGGTTATGAGGAGTTTTTCCAGTAGATTTTCTAACACTCCTATGGTAAGCCCACAACGTATAAGTTAGTTGAGTATACCAATCTTTATTATGTTTACCTACTATTTTTTGCAAAAACAAATAAAGATTCTTGTTAGTTGACTCCACTTTTCCATTTGATTGTGGGTAATATAGCATTGAAAAGCGATGCTAATATTAAATGTTTCCAAGAATTTCTTCACATCATTGTTCTTAAAAAAATTCTATTATCTGAAACCAATGTGGAAGGGAGACGAAAGCAAGAAATAATATGTTCCAATATGAAACGACATATTGCATCAGTTTTCATGGAACGAAGAGGGATACCTTCTACCCATTTTGTGAAATAGTCAGTTGCGGTAATGATAAACATGTGTCTGATAGAAGAAGGCAGTGATATCTTTCCAATAATATCCAGACCCCAAACTAAGAATGGCCAAATAGGAACTTGGGCATGAAGCTTGAAAGTAGTTGCATGAATTAAATTTTTGTTTTCTTGAAATTTATGGAATATCTTCACATACTCATGGTTGGGAAAAAGTGTCTCAACCTTGAAATTATGTGTGGTTTATTATTGATAGGATGTCTATATATTTATATATATATTTCCTAGTTACACTGATAGGTGTATACAATGGCAACACAAAGTGAAATGTGAGTGTGTCAACTTTTTCAAAAAGCTTCTAGAATGGCCAACATACATTAAATAAAGGATATATTATAAATCTGAACCATTCATTATTAGGTTTTAGATCTAATGGTGGATATTTTGTTCACCCATCTTTCCCAAGAATGTAACTCTATTTTATGAGGGTATTGTATTATGACTACGGTAGAGAGAGAAGACGGTGATGTTTTCTGAGAGTTTGATAGTGGTTGTGTTGTCTCTTGATCTCTGAGTGGTGAAACTCTTATGAGAATCTTTCTCTACAAATATATTGTAATCTTTGTGATTCACTGAATAATGTATTGGGTGACTTTTGGAGTGTAGGGTTTTTCTCTTGAAAGGGTTTTCCCCACGTAAATCACTGTGTCGTGGTATGCATGATATTTATGTTTAATTTTTTGTAACTGTTAAAGATCTATAATTTTTTTGCATTATCATCCAAAAATGGTCACAGTTAATCAAGCCTGTTAATTAATTAAATATGATTTATTTAATTAATAATCTTCTAAATTCATCTACATATAAATAAATTTAATTATTTATTTATATCGTTCACTTTCTATATTCTTCTAATTTAATTAAATAAATAATTTTATTTAATTATTATCATCTTCCTCTTAATTAATTAAATAGATTTCACAATTTATTTATATTAATTATCACAAGTTTAAATTTACAATTTAAATGATAATTCTTCTCTTCATATAATTAAATATTCTAAAAATATTTAATTAGAAGCTTTCTTCTCTCCACTTAATTAAATATTCTAAAAATATTTAATTAGAAAGCTTTCTTCTCTCCACTTAATTAAATATTCTAAAAATATTTAATTAGAAGCTTTCTTTTCTCCACTATAATTAAATATTCTAAAATATTTAATTAGAAACTTTCTTCTTTTCGTATTTAATTAAGTATTTTATATATTTAATTAAAGCGCTTTTATCATCTCTCACACATAATTAAATATTATTTAATTTAAATTATGGAAGCTTCTAATTCTTTGTCACATGTAATTAAATAAATTTATTTATTTAATTATGGATTTTTCCTCAACTATCAATTAACTCTTCATAAATGAAGTGCACAAATGGCAACTTTCCTTCATTTTTGAATGGAAAAGGCTGTATAGGAGGAAACATCTCCCATTTTTCTCTCAACCTTCCATCTTTTTCTCAACTTCTCAATCTCTCACCATTCATCTTGACAGGTTTGAACTCAACCATTGATCTTGGCCAGCTAGATTCTTGCCTCCAAAAATCTATAAATACAACCCTCTTGTGAGTTGAAAAGGATCCTAGATTTTGTGAATTTAGCATAATCATTATAGTTGCATTCAAATCAGAATCTTAATATAATCATTTTCAAGTTCATGGAATCTTAGTTCTTCAACTTCATAGCTTAAATCACATAGCAATAGACATGCATACTACATAAATATCATTCTCTTAAGTTGTCATTTCAACAAGATGTTGCTTACACCAATTGAGAGCCAGTAACTTGTATCAAATCCTTGGAGATAGAGGACAATGGGATGTATTTGAAGGGGCTCCTACTATTTAGAGTTTTCTTTGTATTTTCTATTTAGTTTCCTTCAATTTAATGTTTCATTGGTGTGTTAATTTATCTTATTAGTTAGACCATTATTCTCACACACATTTTTGGTGCCCACCGTGGGGCCTTGCCCCATTTTTAATCTTTTTATTTCAGGTTTTCTGACAGGTGACAGATTGGAGCTTCAGTTTAGCGCATACAAGATAAATTTTAGCGCATTTTCAGTCTGTTTTAGCACATTTGCAGTATGTTTTAGCGTATTTACTGATTGTTTTAGCACATATGTGTTTGATCTTTTAGCACATTTATAGGTTCTTTTAGCGCATACAAAAGTGTAACATAACAAATCTTGATTTTGATGCCATCCATAGACAAAGATTTTTCAATTCAGTTTTAAAGTAAAATGAAGCAATCCTAGGCTAGTCACGTAAATCTGGAATTAACCAATCCTAGGATAGTCACCAAACATCATTTTTGCTTGGTTAAAATGAATCCAATGTTTTTTGTGAAGCAAAATCTTCACTTAGCATAGAAAAT